>VZTF01009104.1:3067727-3187985 GCA_013397755.1 Cnemophilus loriae | reverse complement strand
GAGGGGGAGCCGGCACCGGCGGTGGGCGATAATGCCGGGGCAGAGATGGCTCTGCTGAGGCTCGTCCGGCCCCGCTCGTCAGCCCCATTGTTGCGGGGACAGTGAGTCACTTAATCTCTCGCTAATTCTCCGGACCTCGCCGGGCCGCGGCTGTTTATTTGCTTTCGCTTGCCTGGGGGGGGACTTAATTCCTGGCGGCGGCCCTTCTGCGGCGTGACCGGGCTTTGCTCGAGGTTGGGGGAGAAGTGGAATGAGGGAGAAGAGAGAGCCTGAGGAAACTTGAAGAGAGTTGGTTAGTTCGGGGAAGCTGCTGCTGCTGCCGATTCCCCCAGCCCGCCCGGCCAAGCGAGGCTCCCCCGAGAGTCTCCACGCCGCCCCAGGGGTGCAGGTACCAGAGGCCCCTTTTCGCCGGGGGCCAGGTTCGCGCCGTGAAGTGCTGCCTGTGCCTCTCTCTCTGTGCCCTAGAAAGGTGATCGGAGGAGCGGAGGAAGATGAATTCCCAGCAGCAGAGGATGGCCGCTATAGGAACTGACAAGGAACTGAGCGACTTGCTGGACTTCAGTGCGGTAGGATATTCTCCGAGGTCTTCTCATGACTTCTCTGTGGTCATGCGAACTGAGGAGCAGGGGCAGCAGCGTGCAGGGCTTGGCTGAGTCTGCCTCAGCCAAGTTAGACACCTGAACTTTGATGTAATGTCTAGACTTCCAGATTTAATACTGTAATACCAGCTGGGTCAATTGGTTTAACTGGTTAAAATCAGGCTGACCCAGTGATGGCATAATCTAATAATTAACGTTGGTTAAGCTGGCATGTGGCACTGGTACTTTGGCTCTTGGGTGTTTTTTTTTTCTTATTTAAACAAAAGAAAAATTATTGCCCACAAATAAAAGAAGTTATTCATTGATGGTCTCGACTAAGAAAATTGTAGATATTTTGTGTGTGGTACTTTTAACGTACCAAAAAGGCTCTTGATTTATAAATATAATCGAAAACTACTGCCTCTTAAATGCTGTCTTTATGCAGTGACTTTATACTTGCAGATCAGTAGGAAATATAATTTGAGTAAAAAAATTTAGGTTGTATAACTATTTGAAATTGTCACAGTAGTAGTGCCTGTCGTTTCAATTTTAAGTTGTTTGTATTCATGTAGAAATGAGGTTTTAGTCCTGTTAATAAATTGCAAGGAGTACTTCAGCTTATTGGTTTTGTGCATCTAAACATGCATCTTGCATTCTGTTTGTTTTCAAGCAGGAAATAGAAAAAAAATTTGTTTCCTATTAACCTTTTTTCTGTTTACATTAATAATTCAGCACAGACTTTCAAAGCCAACTAAAACTTATCTTTTTTTTTTTTCTTGTTTTGCAGATGTTTTCCCCACCTGTTAATAGTGGAAAAACCAGACCAACTACGCTAGGAAGCAGCCAGTTCAGTGGATCAGGTAGGATGCATCCGAGATACACAATGTTCATCTAACTGGGTCTTGATGTTTCAGTATGGTCTTCACGTTCTCAAAGTATTGTAATCTTCCATTTGTGCATATTCTCATAAGGTATTCAAATCAGTTAGAGGTGTGCTGTTTTGATCTTTAGAGCACATTTTGCTAACTTTAACCATGGTTTTCACCTATATGTCTTAGGCTTTTAGTCACAGTACAGTAAAATGTTGAGCATCTCCAGCCATACTGACATGGAAGTTGTATATTTGTTATATTAAAAATGAATGACGTTGTGTTGTTAATGAATGAATGAATGTGAAATGTGTTGTTTTTGTTTGAGAGAAACAAACCTACTTGTTCATTTGAAGAATTTCCTAGCCCCTTTATGAAAGCAAAAAACTTCTGTAAATTGCCAAATAGTTAAATACTCCTCACTCAAGGACGTGTTACTTTTAAATGCAGTACTTAAGGAAAATGTGAGTTTAATACAGTTTTCTAATACTGTGTAGCTCTCAAAGATTTGACAAATAGAATTTTCTCATGTTGAAACTTCATCCATGCATTTGGAAAACAAGTAACTGTATTTACATGTTGCATGTCTTCTGTGGCTTCGATGTATTATCACAGGGTCCACCTCATAGCTGTGTCAGAGACTTTTAAGCTAAGACTGTAATAGGAAATAAGTGCAATTTTAAAACAGATGCTTTGTATCATTCCCTAAAGGGAATATGTATTACTTATTACAAAAGAGAAACCAGAGTAAGTTTTTGATAAAGTATCTTTTTATGTAGGTTCGTCTTGTTTGAATACAGTGAAGTGATATTTTTGCTCTTACGGATACAACAAAGTGATGTTTGTGTTTTAGTTAATGAAAATAAATGTTTAGAATGCCAGTAGAGAAGTGAAGTAGTGGCTTGAAGTTTTGCAGTAACATCCCTCGTTTGCCTCTTAGGTTGTCAGGGCTGTTACCTTGAGAGTCCAAATAACACTGTGTTTTAGTGACACTTGAGAATTTTTGTTTTTAAAAGCATCTTAAAACTTCTCCATTGAGTAATTTTTCAAACTTTCCAGAGACTGTCTCTCACATTTAATTTAATGAAAATATGTAGCAAATGTAACTGTTACATACTTGAAGAAGTCTGTTAGGTTTTCTCCTAAAATATATGACTGGCTTTCTCTTCCTCTTTGGAAGTACATCAAGTTTAAATTAATGGCAACAGTGAGACAGCAAATCTGTCTTACAATGTAGTTAATTTTTTTTTTTTTTAAAAATACAGATATTTAAGAGAGTTGTTTCTCTGAAGCTTGCTTTAAAAGACATTCAGGCACCTCAGACTTAATTGTGGGGAGCACAACCTGAGCATCTCATCCCACTTTGTCCTCGCTTTTCCTGAATGAGTAGAATAATTTTCTGTTGAATAATAAAGCTTTCATTTTTACTTTAGGTCTTAGAGCACTGCTAAATAATGTGGTGTGCCCTGTTTGTAGGTAATGCTTCCCTTTCTTCCCTTGGATGTGTTAGAAAAACAGAGAATGCCAGAATAGTTATTTCTTTAAGAGAAACAGTGTAAGTGGCTCCTTGAATTTCTTTACCAATATGATGTATCCTCCCATAAATTCCAATCCTGAGTAGTGCACTGCAACTATCAAACAAGCTACAACCTCAGCTGAGTTCCCATTGGAATGATAGTAGTATACATTTGTGGATTTTCATTAAAAACATTTCTAGTTGTAGAGATTTACTGGTTAGTGGGATTATATACCCTAATTCTGGTAATATGATGACCTAAGCCTTGACCTAGGGGGATAACTTTGCAGGAGTGAGAGGTGACAAACTTCTTTATTGGTTGTGTTTTGAGACAGTGTTAAGTATTGTAGAAAAACTATGTCAAGATCAGTGATGATATACAGGCTTTTAATTTCTAAGTACTTTGATTTAATTGTGATCTTGCTGTAGTTTCAAGTGTTTTGTAGCTTCTAGGACAAACAATATTTGAAACTTTTTTTTTTTTTAACTGACTAGAGGTCACTTTTTAAAGAGAAACATGAAAAGAGGAGGTATTTATTGCTTTGAGCTATCTAGGACTGAAAATCACACTATGCCCAGATTTCTAAAAAGTACTTCTTTTTTTCTTTGGATGTTGCTACCTCTTACAGAGACTTTCAGTGGTTTTCATGGCAGTTAGAGAAGTGAAGCTTACTTTAATATCTTTCCCATTAAGCTCAGTTTTATTTTTGTGATATTTTTACAAGCATACTAAAGGAAAGCGCTTTCTTTTTCTTAGCTGAGGTAAGACTGTGTTCATTGGTTTTTATTATAGAGCCCCCTCTTTCTCATTTAAACTTAAAATAAACATCTGAAAACACCTCCCCTCCCCCTCCAACCTGTCAGTGATTTGAGATTCAGCCTAATGGCCCCCATTAAGTAGGTGAAGATCAATGGTATGTCTGCATGGCTCTTAAGACTGTATGTTTCTGGGAAATCTGATTTAGAAGGAAGAAATTCTCGTGGTGCTTTTTCCTTACCACCCCCAGGTCCCTAGTTTAAAAGGACAGATTAGTTGCTGTTAAAGAATGGTTAAGTTTTGTTTGTTTTTCAGGTGTGGCTTTGTGAAGTGTTGGAAATACTGAGGTGTATATTATTAATTCTGATCTAACAAGCTTGATTTGCTATAATTCTGCAATTCTGTTGATTATATTTTAAAATACATGTGTAGTTGGTTTGCGTGAATAAAACAGGTAATACAACTGATCTATAGGAAATTGCTGTCATGGATTAACAGATGAACATTGTGTTTTGATTAAAAGATAGCTGGGCAGGCTTGCTTTCTATGGGTCAATCAGTTATGAATGAAAGCTACAGATAAAATAAGTGAACTAATCTGATATATCATAGTATATTATGACAGTAAGTCGTGTAAGCTGCTTATAAAGTCAAATAACTTGGTCAGACTACTGGTGAAAATAAACTTATTGGAAGAGTAACCTGATATGTAAGCCAGTGAGTTAAACCACAAAGTATTCCAGTCATACCTGTTGTAATTAATTCTTATTTAAAACAGAATTTGTCATTCTTTTCTCCTCCAAAACCAACTTATGAAGACGAAGCCATTTCTCTCTTAGAAACTGTAGTAGAAGGTGGCAAAGATCAGAGATTTGTTCTATTGGGCTATTTAAACAGGCTTTTTGAAGATTTTATTTAAAACCAAAATTTTCTGTTGCTGCTCTGACTAACAGAGTTTGTGATTTACAGTGACATTTTGGCTTGTTTTGCTTTTGTCTAAGCTACAACACATATGCCAATACAAACTTGGATGGTTACTGATTTTGCCCAACACTCTTTATTTATTGCAGTAATTCCGTTACCATCCAGTCACAATATGCAGGTACCTGCCGTAGGCAATGGTAGTGCAATTTTCCTATGGTTTTTAGTGGATTTGATCTCAGTCTCAGTTTTTCCTGTAACTGAATTTTTTTTAATCTCAGGTTTGGTACCCTAAAATAAATCCCTTTGTGTTTTTTTTGTCTTTTGCAAAGAAGAGTAACTCCAAGGCAATATTTTTCTCTGTGGCTTACCATTTTCAATTTAGTAGCTTCTTCAGTGTACTAATAGCATTATTTATTACTTTTGCATGTGGCTGTGCACATGCATCTGTGAGGTATCGGTCAAAGTGATGAAGTAAGATAATGTGGATGTATAGCAGAAAAGAGGGATAGAGTTTAAAGTAAGAGGTACAGTTTAAGAGCTAAGTTGTCAAAATAGGACACCTCTCTTGCCTATAAGATTCTTCTGAAGTTCATGAAAAATAAATATGCACATTTGGGTGTGAACAGCTTTGGGCACAAATCTTGTGTGTACCCAGACATCCCTTAGACATACAAAAACTTCTGAAAGTATCTGTTTAGATATTGGTTTGTATTGGTTTGGTCCCTTTTATACAAATTCGAGAGACTGGCTGCCCTTTCCACTTCTCTCTGCTAATGCATTGAGTTTGTAAGGGGTGCATTGAGTTGGGATAGGCCACTAATTAGTGGCTTGATGCGAAGACAGTTTAAGTTGATAGCCTGCCATTAACCTGAGTGTCCCTAAATTAGGGCCATGTGTCTTGAGAATGGACACAATGGCAATTCTTGAGCAGGTCTATTAAGTTACCAAACAGTGTTTCCAAAATTAACAAAACCTGACTTTGTCAGTCCTGTAAACTCTTATTTCCTTTCTAGTTTTTCATCAGCAGTTCCTTGTAAAAGAAACAAAAACAAAAAAATAAAATAATAAAAAAAAGAAGTTGAGAGAGTTCTCTGGATAGGCAATCGTTTAGATACTCTGTTCATTGATCTATGCAATTGTTGAAGAGAAAAGTCACTCTTATTGTGTGTTAAATGCTGGAAATCTGGAGTGGCCTGTTAAAGGTCGTGCAGCAGTGTAGGTTTTTACTATTTTTAATTTTTTTAATATCTAGTTTGTCCTCTAGCTTCATTAAAGGTGAACCAGCAGACCTGGTAACCTGGTATTTCATCTTTGGTCTGAGGGGTGCCAAATTCTGTCCTCTACTGAAGAGCCTTGGGAGAGTTGAACAAGCCTTGTGCTTGAAAGCAGAAGGGTGTCCGTGGCTTCTTTACCTTCTATTTTTTTGTAGAGGAGACCCATGGATTACTCTTCAAATGGGCCAAATGCAAGTGAGATCAAGATTTCCGTCTGGATCCCTCACCTGTTGCATTTAGAAACCTGAAGGATGAGGCAGAGCCAGTAAATACACGACTCTGCAGCTTGCCTGTTGGTAGCCCCTGTCTCACTGTTGCTGTCTCCTTTCCTCCTTCCATTCCTCGCCTTTGGAACGAGAAATTACCAGGCACTCTATGAAAAGTCTTGAAAAATATAGCATATATTCCCGTGTAATATGGTTTCCATTCTCTTGTTTAAGAAAGAGAAGGGGAAAAAATGTTGGACAAGTAGAGAGAACTGCCAACCCAGCTTTAAAGGAGTGTATTGCCAGGTGTTTGTGGTCATATGGATATTGAGGTTTTGGAGATAAAGGAAAAAGGGAGAGTTACCAGAACAGCTCAATATTCTGAATCTAGTTTAGTGAGGAGAGAAATAGGTGTTAGTCCATTGTTCTTTGCTGTTGACTTTGATTTTGAAAGATGATGGTATGAACCTCATGACAATTGGTCAGAAATTCTTTGCTGTTTTCCAAATAGAAGATTCGAGAATTTTTAGAAGTGTTGGCTTGTCTTGTGTTTAGAGATACTTTTGACACCGTTAATAAGGGAAACTGACTTTTGCTGTGTTGGCATGTAGAAAGCATTCTTTCAAAAAGTTATCCTGTATTTCCAGCAACCTTTTCCTTGGGTGAGAGCAGCAGTGTGGTCACTGTGGTACAGGCACAGCATCCAACCTCCAATCCCCATATAAATGTTACTGGTTTGGGACTCTAGGAAGATCTTTGCAATGTTATTTCTGGATGGCTTCAGAAGAGCTGGGATTGCAGTAGTGCCTTGTCCTTTCCTGATGTGGGACTACCTAGGATGGGGTACCTGCCACCATCAGCCTCCCTCCCAGCCAGTAACTCTGTGTTCTGCCAAATTTTTCTGATCTACTGTAAGTGATGAAGAGTATTCAGATGCTTTGGAGAGTGGTCTTAATGGCATGTGGGAAGGAATAAGATTTGAAATTTTGTATTTATTCAGAAAGCAGTGTTGATAGACATGTAAATGTGAGGACTAAAGGTTTGGATAAAGAGGAGGAAGAGAAGTATAAATGAGATTCTTATGTATTTGTGTGTCCTTTAATGTCAGCTGAACTTATAGTCTCTCCCTGTAAAACTTCTATGTCTGCAGCTTTTGCTAAGTTTTAGCTTTTTTTGGGTTTATTTGTTTATGGCCTCTTTTTGATCTTTAGCAAAGGAATTTCATGTTAAAAGCTTGTCATTCATACATGCTTGCCAAAGTTCCCCTTCCCCTCACTTCTTTCCAGCTGTCACACAAAGAGGGTTTAACCCCTTAGTTGTTTTACTATCAAGTTGCTATGACAGCTGTTTGTCTCGGGTAATTCTACTTTATCTGTAGCTGAGCCTGCAGATACCATTATATGAGTTTCTGTTAATCTACCCTATACTCTACTATTAACTTTGTAAACTATATTTTCCTGAAATTGCTGAAGGTGTAGTGTAATTTTTTCATGGTTGGACATTGTGTGTATTTATGAAGAGAAGGATGTTTAAGGCAGTAATATAATACCATACCGCTTAGTAACACTGAATTTTGTGGAGACTGTTTTTAAAATGAGAAGCTGCACATAAACTGAAATAGTTTGCTAGACTTCTTGAACTGACCTCTCCTGATCATGGAGATGCAGTTCATTTTGTTACTCTAATGCTGAAGAGTTGTTTTTGGGGAAATAGCACTGAGTGTTTTCAGAACTTTATAAAATGTATTAAAGTACCCACAGAGCCAGATGTGATTTATGAGCTATAATAATTAAGTCTTCTATCTTAAATTTACTTTAAAATAAATACTAATTTTCATACTTGAAAATTTAGTTTCAATAAATGACCTCATGAAATAAAGTATGTTCTCTAAAAACCTTTTTTTACAGCCATTGTCTAGTTCAATGTGTTAGCACTTCTTCAGAAATATATAGCAAAACCTGATTGGTTTTGTACATTCTCCTGTGAGGAGGTCACTAGATTTTAAATAGAGAAATAAGCAAAAGCAGTATTTTCTTTTGCATATGAGTTATTTGGAATGTACATTACTAGTTTTAAATAGTGTATTCACTTTAATCCCTTTTGGTTATTAAACATTATAGGAAAAGCAGGGAAAAGTATTAGTTCAGTTAAAAATTATCATTCTAAGGATAGGAATTTTATTTTTAATATCTGAGGGTTTTTTTCCTGTATTAAATGATAATGGCCACTCCTTCATTTTGTGGGTTTTGTTTGCTTTTTGTTTATTTTTTAATTAATTTGAAAATGTAGAAGTCCCCAGTTCTATTGTATACCTCAACCTGATGATTTGGAGGTACTTTGTGGCACTTGATGGACTTTTTGAATACTACGATGCATTATTTACTAGTAGTTGTAGGGGTAGAGTTGTTTGTTTTTTATTTTTTTTTCTATTATGAGTCTAAGATGAGATAATGATAATTTTTTTTAATGTCTTGAATGAATGCCTTGTTTTTTCTTCTGTAAAACAAAACTGTGTTTGTAAACACAACATTCAAAAACATAAAGGACGCACTTCTTTGGTGAAGATGTTAACTGAATACCAAGAATGATCAGAAAGAGTAGCTTTTGTTATATTTATAATAACTCACTGTTTTCAGAGGATAATCAGGCTAAAAAGTACCCAATCAATCTTCAGGACTTTGTTAGATTGTTGTCTACTAGAGATGTGATTTCTTATTTTTTTTAAGAAAGGGCCGAAATTGCTTTAAAATGCATAAACTTCATGTTCTTACTACTGTAATGCAGAAAAATCTTGCTTGATCACACCAGAATAATTGTTGCTGGTGTTTTAAAGGAGTGTTTGGAACGAGGGGTGAAAAAGGCTGACTAAAAGTGTTTACTTTGCAGCCCTGGCAGTAGGGTAATGCTCTCTGTGAATGCTAGTAGAAACTTAGCATAAAACTAAGTAAAGTTTATCTTGGACAGACAAGTTGTATGCTTTCATATTAGTGCTATGGAATTGCATTTAAAAGATGCTCCAAAAGTGTAAATTTTTGTTATGGTAGCAATTTATTGCTAAGTGGGAAATAGGTAGATTTTTTTTTTTTTTTTTACATAAAGCTGACAATTTTGTATTTTTTTTTTTTGAAGTAATTTTTTTTGTTGCAGTAGACTTGATTTCTTGCTCCTGATCTTCTACAGACGTTGCCTATATTGTTTTTGTAAGCTTGTGAGATGTTTGTTCCACTTTTCAAGTTCGCTTTTTTTTTGGTAGCAGATTTTGTTGGGTTTATTTCTGTGCCGGTTGTAGTTACAGACACGGTGGTGTCTTTGTGCCTTGGTCAGATTGTTAGTTATGTGGAGTTCTCCTAAGAGACTGAACCACTTGCTTTCTACTTTTCTACTTTGCTTTTCATGAACAAAACTGTAGGACACATTTTGTGTTTGCCTTGTCTCTGGAAGAGATCTTTGCTGTTGCTGAAGCAGTGGTAACACAGCAAAACTTTTGTTAGGCTGGGCTGGAGTTTAATGTTGAAGTGTGCTCTGAGCTGTATTTTATGAAAATTATATTTTAGATGGTGTATTTTTTTTCTCCTTTTTAAATATAAAGATGAGTAGGCTGAACTAATTGTCAGAAAAACATTCCTAGTTAATCGAAATCCAAATTTGGCTATTTCTAGTTGTGTACATTTTGCAGGTAAAATGCAAATGAATATCAAACCATAAATGTGCATGTTCTGTGTGTTAAATTAAATTGAGTTTAAAACACATTTTACCCTTAATTCAGTATAAACAAAAAATCCAGAGGTATTTTTAGTTTTCTTTAGGAGAATGGAATTCACTGCATATATTTTTATTTTTTGTTTGCTTGAATGCAAGATACTATTGTCTTGGTGTTATCCCAAGAGCTATTGTGGCTACCCTATGAAATTATTAAATCAGACAGCTTTCCTTGTAGGACAGACATTTTTCATATTGTGGTGTTTCGACCATTTTCAATGTGACACCTATCCCCTTCCAGTTCTTTATGCAGCAACTTCATGAGTCATAATCCTTGCAAAAGAACACAGCTTAAAATAATCACTGATTGTTTCTTTGCAATTCTATTCGCTGCCCATTGCAAATAAATAAGAGCAGAAACTACAATATCATTTAATCCTTTACTGTTTGCTTTTGACGCGCAAAGCATTGTCTTGTAATAGAGAAGTAATCCATAAGGAGGGTAGCTGCTCTTTCATCTTCCTGAATGCTAAATGAAGCCAAGGCTTTTATGAAGAGATGGTGATTTAATGAAGATGACCGAGTTTTGGAGTAATGAAAAGCTTTTGAGTATTTCTAAAAATGATGTCTGGTGCTTACTACTGTAGAGCTCAAATGGCTGTATTTTGTAGTATGTCTTTGCAAGATTAGTGCTTGTGATGCTTAGATGTAAGGGGATTGAATGGAATGGTAATGCAAAAATATTTCCCTTAGCTGGATTTTGTAAAACAAATGCACATTTCTGCCAATTCCTGTATAAATGCATGTAATGTCTGGCGTGTGTTCTCTGCTCTGTGTATACTTTTATTTTGGTAACCTTGAAAATATCTCTGGTATCATATTCCCTTGCCAGAGGACAGTAATAAGCACACAAAAAAATGGAGCATAAACTTTGTCAATACTGCTTATGACAGGAAAATCTGAATTAGATACTTGTGAGTATTTGTAAGACGTTGAATTTAAAAGCTCCTCAACTAAAAAATTCCCCCCCAAATATACACAAATGAAACCAAAACAACAACACGAAAAAATACAAACCAAAAGACCCAATAAAAAAGCCTAAAAAACCTCCCAAAAACACAAATCCCAATAAAACTCAAACAAACTAAACCCCCCATATTTCTTCCTCTTTCAGTTGTTAATTTAATTAGTTTATCTGAAATATTTTTTAATCAATTTGTAATATTACTACTTGCAAATCAAGTTAAATAATGCCTGATACTTCAAAAGGAAGAAGAGAGAGGCTTTAAAGAATGCAAGGCCATATCTTCTGCAGCACATACGCCCCAGAGTCTTACCAGGCCTTCAGGACATAAGTGCTGTACAGTACAACCAGAAGTCATCTTAAAAGGGGCTAAACTATTTTAGGCATTGTCAGAAACATAGAGAATGCAACCATGTCACAGTCTTCATTGTGTACAGGAAAGCTAGATCTGATCATTTGGGGTGAATGAACTTAATGAGCAACAACAGGCAGAGTTTTGTCTGTTTTTGAAAACTAATGTAATGAAAGTGCAGAAATGGATAACTTAAATTTCCTTCTGGTGCTTTTTAATGGCTTGAATTACTGGCTGATCCCTATGTAGTAGTATACAAATTCTTACTAGTGTAAGAGTGATGTATATGGGATGCTTAAAACTAAGCATGTTTGGTGATTAGATCTCAGGATGTCGAGGGTGTGTGTTTCTGAATACATTTCTGGGTAGAAGGTGAAGCACTGTAAGAGATTGTTTGAGATTTTTGTAGAGTAATGTAGTAAAACCAGTTTTGTACCCATGTGTGTCTGTTATACTCATTAAACCCACTTTATTTCAAGATACTTGTTGAGTACTGAATAATGGTTTCAATAATTTGCTTCTTTACTGCGTACTACCCCTTCCCTGTTCCTTTATCCTCATCCTGTTAAGGGAAATTGGGATCAGAAAAGGGGTAAATGCCTGCATATAGGAGATGGTGTGTAATGCAATTTATATTCTATGCTAATAATAATTTACTCTTTGGCCTTTGAAGAGTCAAAATCTGTTTAATAAGGTGAATGGTATTTTTTCTCTTAGATGCAGCAGTTTAAGTTTTAAGCAGGGAACCTAAGTGCCATGTGAACTATCATAAAACCCCCCTACTTTGTACCTTGCATTTCTGCAAGTGCTAACTGGCATGTGTATGACAGTGCCACTTGTGCTGCAGTGAGCACTCCGTCGGAGTTTGGCCATCTCTCATGAGTGTGTCACAGGTTGTCTCTGAATTGGATCCTGGAGAACATGCTGTTGCCATAGCAATGAAAGTCCTTCTGAAGGCAGGATTCCTGGCAGAGCTCTTGCATCTCCTGAAGTGCTTGGTGCATTGATCTGAAAGCACCTAGTCAGTATTAGCACATAGCTGGAGTAAAAAGAGCGGGAAGCAGAGATTTCCTTGAAACACATTATTTCCTTCTTTGGTTGAACCCAATGTTCGTAAAGCTACAGCTTTTTAAAATCTTACTCTGTGAACTTTTTGTGTATTTAATATACTTAGCTTGAATGCACTTAGAGATTGAGTGGTTCTAACAGCTAACCAGTGTTTATTGAGGAAATATCACTGTCTGAGTTTCCCACAGTACTTGTCCCTTTTAGTACCTGGAAGAAATATTTTTTGAGGATTTCCTCCGTAATTTTGGTTAGTGCGAAACAGTTGGGAAAATACACTGCTTCATTCATCATCCTTTTCTCATTCGTGTTTGTGTTTTTTATAAGTAAAATGGTTGCTTGCTACCATGTTATTTATAAATGTGGCACTAATGGGGAAGAATCACTTACAGAGATGTAAAGTTCTGTATGTATTTGGAAAATATACCTGACGTAGGATCCCTTTTTCAGCAAACTCAGCTAGATCTGTGTGTATAAATACTTCCTCCTCAGACTGTCGTTACCAAACATTAATTGTTTTCAAATTAAGAAAAGGCTATGAATTTCTCATGTCGCATCAGGTAATATAGTTTTGGGTTCTTTTTATATGTGAGGTTTTTCCTCAAGATGAAGTGTGGGAAATCAGAGACAATTTCTAGAGTACAGACACTCTAGGCAGCTGTAATATCCATTTCTACATGTGCTGTGAGGATAGAGTTGATTAATTTTTTGCTTGTTTAAGAAGATAAAAAAATTTTGAATCTGAAGAATTAAAAAAAAAGTAGAATTTTTAGAAGTTTGGGACAGTGTGATTAACACTGTACAGCGTATTCTTTTACGTGGACTGGGACTTCCATGTGTAAGTATTTCTTTTTTACTGAAAGAGCCACTAGATGAAATGACTTCTGAAGTTATCTGTATAGCTTGCTCCATCCTTTGCATCTGTTTATGTAACATAGTCTTTAGCTCTATCTCTTTCTCTGAAATAGATGAAAGTGACAATTAAGAAAACACTTCATTCTTCTTTTTTCTCCTTCCAAGAGAATTTAAGGAAGAATGAAATAACGTGTACTTTATTTGTACTTGAAAAGAACTTTCTGCCTGCTGCAGCAGATGTGTGCATGTGCCATACTAGTCATCTTTAGCTTGGGTTTTGTTTTTCAGTCCCTGCCTGCCCTTGCCCCTTTCTCAGAGCAGAAAAGCAGAGTAGCTCCAGGTTGGCTTGGCCTTGGGAAGCGTTGCTGAGCTGCTGCTCTAAGCAGTTCAGACAGGACTTGTTACTTACAGTTTCTACATGTTTTGGCCTAACCTGCATAGACAAATTGTGGTGTAAGTGGCCTTGGCACAGGGACCAGATCCTGTACCAAGGAGAGGTCAGCAGTGATTACAAGGAGAGTACGAACCAAGGGAATCAGACTCTGCAAGGTGTCTGCTTGTTGTTGTTTTCCCGTTTTAAGCAAATTTAATGCTGCCTCAGCGGACGTGTGTCCTAAAGCTCTCCAGCTATCCTTGGGAACGAACACAGCATTTATAACCCAAGTATCCTCTGACTGTTGTGCCAGTTGGTCTCAAGTCACGTTCGGGAATAAAAGGTCTTTCACAGCTCCAACAAATGTTCTATTTATGTGTCCTTTTAGCCTTTGAGTCAGTACGGATTGAGTAGGCACTGTTTTTGGGATTGTGGCAGTAGGGTCACTGACATACATTGAGATAAGCTCATTGTGTTCTGAATATGTAAGTGTGTATAAATACTGGCCTGATTTTGTCAGGCTTAACAAAGATAGGACTTTAAATGAGTTTAGTATGAGAAGTTAGGTGTTTATCTTTTTAAATTCTAATTCTGAAATAATTTTATACTTGTATGACTAATCCTTAAATGAAAGGCACAGATCTTTTAATTCATGTAACAAGCTTCCATACTGAGATATTACATGCTTTTGAATATTCTCTGGTTTTATAATTATGCTATTGTTTTATTGGATCTGTTAAATTATAGCAACATGGAATACTGAATAATGAACAAAATACAAATTTCTTGAAATGTGATTTTTTTTTTGTCTGAATGACTCTTTTAATTCATATCTAAAAATTCATGAGGAATAGCAAAGTCATAGGTAATATTATTACTCACTTTCTACTTAGTGCTGTTATTTTTGTAAAGTTGTAACATTTTGCAAAAAGTTAAAGCAGGCTTTTTATCTATTTTTTCTCTATTATTTTATCTATTCTTTTATCTATTCTTTTATCTATATTTAAAAGCTTTTGTCAAGATTGTATCATTGCGTAGTGAAGAGAAGATATTCTTGAGTATTAAAGGACATAGCAATGAGGCAAAATTTCTGTTCCTGTTTTGCTACATCGTTGAGGAGCTGCCTTTCTTTCTTCCTTTTATATTTTCTGGTTTCCTCAGCTGTAAAATGAGGGCAAGTGTTTACACTGTAGAACAGACAAGAGGTGTTTTTGAACTTGCTCAGTTCATGTAAATGGTAGTCTTGGAATCAGTTAATATCAATAACCTCATATGACCTAAACAGAGTTAAATTAGCTTGCACTGTTTTCAGTGTCAATATTCATTCCCTCCTTTTGTATTTAGTTTGATGTCTCTGCTTGTTTAATTCAATCTTTTACTTAAGTTGATCAAGTTATGTGGTTTTTCTTCTTCAATTCAGTTCTTGCTGTATCTACTATACAGCTTCTTAAATGTAAGCTCTCTTACTTAAAAATGTGGAAATGTGAATTTCAGTCTGGGATTCGTATCAGAGTTATAGAAACTGTTTCAGCACACCTTCGCAAATTACATATGCGTCTCATTTCTGTAAATTTTATTTGAATCTTATCCAAATAAGAAAACACAGATAAATACATTTGCCTAAATTTCTTCAAGGAAGAAAATTTCTAGTCTAAAAAGCTTTCCTGATACATAAACAGAAAACAACCCTGTCCATAGCTATCGTTTGTATTTAATGGATTAAATTCTCTTTGACAGCTGGATATATGTACCAGCGCCTAGCCTTTGGCCATGATCTAATAATCATGGATATGGTAACAAGTCGTCTAAAAAGATTCAGTAATCAAGTGGGTTTTTTGACAAAACCTACTCTGACTGAAACAAGAGATGAGGCTGTGTTAAATGTGGCTGCATTTACTACTGTATCTGTATTCTGAGTACTTAAAAAATATCCTTTGGGTTGTTGTAGACAGAACCCATGCTCTAACAGCAATGGAAAAGCTAATTGTGCTACAACGGAGTGTGTCTTAAAGTTAGGAAACAAATCTGATTTAACCTAATGGTCATGAAGAACTTACTTTCAAAACAATAATTTCTACTTCCCTTGAAGTGCTTTTTAACTTGTTTGTTTCTTCTGTCATAAAAATATTTGTGTATCAGTAAATGGAGCCTTTTGTGAAATAGATGATTTTTATATCATAATTCTGGTATGTGAGGGTAACTTTGAGAAGTACTGATGAGTAAATACATGTCAAAGGGAAAGACTTCAAGCACTACAGATATTTTGAAAACAAATAGTCCATGTATTAACAGTGTGCTTTGGTCTCAGTTCCATTTAATTAGTGAAACCTATTTTGTAAGTAAATATTGTTTAAGAGAAAAACAGCGTCTTGGCCCTCAAACAATTCTTTGAAACTCAAAATTCAGCTACTGTGTTTTGCCAAACTAGACTGTTGTGACTCTTGTTTTATATTTGGTTCTAGCTTTGGGGGGAAAAAAAAGCTGCTTTACATCCTATAAAGCTCATGAAAATCAACGAGGTTGGGATAAAAACAAGTGATCTAAACATTGTAGCTTTATTATCTCTTCTTTTATTTTAAATAGAATTTCTGATATAGCTAGTGGGAATAATATTTTAGAAAACACTGAAAGGGGAGAGAGTGCAAATGAATTTAAGGAATTAAGCATTTCTTTAGGAAGGTGAACTAACTGTTGGCCTCAGTGTATAGACTACATTTCAGCAGCTTCTGAATGTGATACTTATTGTGAGGTTTTTTGGTTTTGGGGGGTTCATTTGTTGGTTTTTGGTAACTCATGTCTAGTTTTCCATCTCTTTGTAATTCAAGAGATTTGAGGTATTTATTTCTAAACTTCACAGCAGCTCTAATGAGAAGTAGGATGTTTACACTGAAGTGAGTATTTAGGGAGACACAGAAAGCTGGGGAAATCAGGAAGCAGAGGTATTTTCCGGGGAAGTTTCTTTAAACTGTTAGTGTGGGAAGGCTATTTGCTTTGTACCTGATGTGCAAGAAACTTTAGAGATTCTTATCTTTTCATTTCTTGTTAATGTGCAAAATATACATTTGATCCTTGAGTGTTTTATTATTGTAGATAGGTGTCTTCTCCAACTTGTTTTTGAAGAATATATGTCTTTAAGTGGTAATGAGACAGAATATGAAAGCAACTTTTGTGTTTATTTTGGTATGATTGTGTTATCCAAAAACTTAAACCAAATCTTAAGAGCATCAGCATTTGTATAGAGGAGTGTTCACCTTTGAAGCTGGGAAATAAAGAACTACTGTGCTCTCGGCTTCTTCATGCAGATGGCCACGTTCACTCCCATGTGATTACAATTGTCCACTACCAGATATTGTTACTGGTTAAGGTAGTTGAGGATGTCTTTCTTCTGGACTTGATGTGAGTACTTCTTAATTTCTGAATTAATTATTTTTTAATACAAACTTAGTTTTCAATTCCAAGGCAAAAGTAAAGAGGAGGTGTTAAAGAATTATTGACTTTTATAGCAGTTTGTTAGTGGTGCTGCTTCTACTAGTAAGTATTTATTGCATCAATAAAACTTTGCTAATGTAATTGCCATTGGGTAGCAAGGAAAACAGTAAACTTGTTTTACTTGAAGTAGATTTGAATTTGGATATTCAGCTGAAGTTTATTAATTTTTAAATTTTATTTGGTCATTTGCATTATCCTAGGCTTAGTTTCATGGATATGGATAATACAGTTAGCTGCCTCTAGGCGTGTGTGATTCCTCCAGGCATTTGTACAGTATAAACCAAAGGAATGCCAGTCCCAAATGCTGTGTTCTGTGTTGTTTTCCAGTTAGGCTTTCTAATATCTGTTGATGGACAGAATGCCCAGGGACAATTCAGTAACTTTCTCTTTCATTACTGTTCCTGGTGGTGTGATTTTAACTTTTTTTTTAATGAAGATGTCTTGAACAAGAAAAGAAAGTGGGCAGAGAAAAAGAAAGTGTGTGGACATAAATATTAAGACTAGTGACTGTGTTCTGGAGTACAGTTTGATTCACTTTTACTGTAAGGATATTCTTCAAGAATGCCTCAAGATAGTCATAATCACCTTTGAGCAGTTTTAAATATTTTTCCTTTTAAAACTCACTTGTATTAAAGTTTCTTCTCACACACACGTATTTCTGGAAATGTGCAACTGAAAATGTAAGTGGGAGGCACAGCAGTGTCTGCAATCACCCCTGAACCAGTGACAGATTTAGTGTTTTGAGACTTTGCATTCCCATGGGGCTGGGAATAGGCTTTGGAGTTGTTTTTAGCCCGCTTTTTCCTCTGAAACCTCATGATGGATTAAATTTGAGTGCAGACAGATCGAAAAAAAAAAAAAAAAGATAATTTTTGTTTCCAGTCCTTTTGGAAGTGATCTTTGAAATGTACAATATATAGAACTAATTGGCGTGCATCCGGAATGATACTGTTGAGAATGATATTATTATTTCTTCATGGGAAGTTTGTTGAACTTATTCAGATAAAATTTAGGACTACAGGGAAGGGCCTAATTTCTCAGCAGTCTGATAACTTATTTGGAAATATAGGCCACCATTATGATGAAATAGAAATTTGGTATCTGTACCTCTTATGTGAAGACTCTGCCTTTGTTGGTTTTGTTTATGCATTTTCTGTTTTGCTTTAAAAAAACCCAAACCTAATAACCAACTTAATGTAAAGCATGCTTACACGTGTGAAATTCCGTGTTGTGTTCTGTAGCAGCAGTAGTAACGAACAAATTGGAAGTGGAACATGGTGCTAACAATGCCAGTTATGCAGGTTTGATCCCCATACAGGCATACACTTAAGAGTTGGGCTTGATGATCCTTTTGGGTCCCTTCCAACTCAGAATATTCTGTGATTCTGTGAAAAAGCACTAGAACTATTCGGTGTCCTTCTTCTGTCAGCACTGGAATATCTGGCCTTGTTTTTGAATTATTTATTCTTGATTACTTTTTTCTCTGACCTTAAGGAATTGATGGAGTATGTCCAGTTAGTACTTTCTTTGTTAGTTTTTGTGGATTTTAGGTAATTTTCATTTATCTCAGTTCAGTTAAAGGTGTGGATTTCGATCAGTGAACATGTCAGTGATATTACGTATGTTGTAAGTCAAGCACTCACATACCTGGTTTAGTTGGGGGAGTTCCCTGGAATCCTGTATAGATGGCAGAGGAAATACTGATATTGTAAAGTTCCTGCAAGACTAAGTATTTTATACCTGATATAATAAAATAGTGTCATTTCCTTTATTATGGCAGTATTTTGCTATTGTAATGCAGTTTGGATGCTGGCTTAATAATCCTGTACTATTGAAGCCACTTGCATGCTGGTAGTTTTTACTCTTCACTTTATATATAAATTCACATGGTCTCAGACATTTTGGGGCTATTGCTGTGAATTCTAGTTATCTCTGTGCTGTAACTTTTTCCTTTCAGGACTTCTGTAAAGGGTGTCAGTGAACAGAAGTTATTGGCATAATGGCTCCAATTGTGCAAATAAATCTTCTGTTGCTGTCCCACAGTGAACAAGCCTTTGCTTAAGTGGCCTGTCTGGTTTTCTTCCTGCCTCTGAGTGATAGGAGTCAAGCTGGCTGGGAGCCATTTGTGCGTACAGCCAGCACTGCACATGTGGTGGGGTTTGGTTGTGGTTTATGTTCTGCAGTGAAATTCGTTCTGTGCTTACTGCCAGCCTGTGCTGGAGAGCAGAAAGAGGCTGTTAGGGTTTGTCTGTTTGGAGAGAAAGAGCTCAACCAGGATGCTAAGGTTTTCTGGGGTGTGGGAAGTTAGGTTCAGAAACTGTTGTCTGCCTATCCATAACTCTGTTGTAATGGCTTGGGGCAATGCCAGCCATTTGGAAGTTGTCTCTGACCTTTTGTGTTTGTTAAGTAGTCGTTCACTCTTTTACAAGATTATTTGTAGGGAAGTAGAAATCCGAAACAGGTGTGCTTTCATAGCCTGTGAATCTCTGTTGGTTTTTGGATGTGAATGTGGCCTGATACTGGAAGTGCCTTGCAAAGGAGAGAGCTGGCTCTGGGCTCAAAATACCCTCTTCTCAATATGCCTCTAACTTACTACTTCAGGCTGTTTTAATAGGACTGTTCAAGTATTTCTGTGCTGGATATGACACATTTGGCCTTTTTGTATTTGGCTTTTCTAATTTGACTTTCTCTTTGAGGATTTTGATGACTTGTCTTAGCACTTTCCTCTTATTCTCCGGAGTATTAGACTTAGAGAAAGTAGTCCTAAGAAGGGTTATATCCTCATTTGTTTCAAATAAAATCTGATGATATTGCACGTCCTTAAAAAATATTTGCTGTAATATGCGTCTGGAGCTGGGAATGGAAAACTTTTGAAGTAAATGTCAGGGTAACACAGGGTGCACTGCAGTGAAGGAAGTGCCTTGGTAAGCGTAGCTATTGAGAAGTAGAAGCTTGCTGAATGTGCCTACATCTCTGTGAACGTGAATTCCCTTTCCTGTTGCCAGTGCTAACAGTGGAGGTACTTATAGGTGGTCAGTTGCTTCATATTATTAAAAAGCAACAGCAACAACCCCTCCTTTTTTCTTACACATCTTCTGATTCAGCTGGATATATCTGGATGTCTGTTATTAAATCTGTACTCTTTAAGAGTAGCAAATTGATTAAGAAGTTTGTCTTTTGGTTTTATATTGTGGCTGGTAACCAAGTTGGTTTTTTAAGGAAAAGATATCCTCTCTCAGAAAGGAGCTCTACTTAAAACTCTGCTTTAATTATGAGGATTATTAGAAATAGACACCTGGCTGTAGGCTTATAATCTACTCAAAGGCTTGCATGTATTTTGATTCAAATTAAAAGATTTAATTTTTTTTCAGAATAGAGTTTTTCCTTGTAACAAACAGAAAAAAACTTTTAGGTACTTCAGTTAACAGAAGGGATTTTTTTTTTTTTAAATTATTTTTAGTAAATGATGGCAAGAATGGGTGACTGGCTTGTGTAAGAGTATCCTTATTTTAGTTCTTCCTCCTCAGCACGCTCTATGCATTGTGCATGCACAATGAGCTCCTGGTAACTCTTAGAAATAAAATAGAATTTATCTGTGTGTCTATGGTTTGAGATGTCATTTACAGAAATAAAGACCTCGACTGGTATTGGCTTAACAGAGGTTTTGATTGGACAGACAACCAGCTATGAAGTCAAAGGATGTTGACTTCTATGTTTTATACTTCAAATTTTTTTCCCCTAATCCTGGGAATGGCTCGTGCTGACATACTAAGGAACGTGGTTTATTGAATGCTGAAGTACCATTGTACAATTATTTTAATGAAAATTTAGTTACTGAATCTAGTAAGGGTGATAAGGTAAGTAGGATGTTGGTAGAACAGTTTATATGCTGTTTATCATTGCTGTTGACAAATCTGTTTAGGCAAATTTCTGTCACTGCTAGTCTGGGACTGTAGGAGTGTTTTCTGAAGGCATACAGATGATATAAGAATAGCTGTGTCTCTGTGTGGTGGACATGGGGTTAAGCACGCTCAAAACTGCAAAGGTGAGGAAACAAAACCAGCTTTGCCTGATGCTATTTGATTCACTGTAGTACTTATTTCTGTGTACTGGTAGAGGGCAGGTGTGATTGGAGTGCAGGGGTGTTGGGTTTTGATTCCCTGCCTATTTTTACTTAATGAATTAATGGTTACAGTTGTTCATACTTATTTAGTCTGCCAGCTTGCTTTTCCCACAGAAGAATATGATATCCCTTTTTCTCTGCATTTGAAAAAGAAACTGTTGTGTACTGAGTTAAATGTACATATATTTTTACTGATTTCTTTGAGGGTGTTGGACAAGTGGTTTAAATTTTCCAACCATGTGCTGTTACACTTTAAATATACTGTTATTTTGAGAAGTGAGATTTGCAGGAAGGAATAATATACCAGGTAAACTCAGTATTATCTGCCTTATAACTGTTACATGGATCATAGAAACTAGAACACTACAACCCTAAAACTAGCCACTGGAACATGGCTGCTTTATAATCAGTGTGAAATGTTCAACTGCATCAAAAATACACCATTCTGTTGGTGTTTTAGGCACTAGGCTTTGTCACGGTACCTTTATTATAGGCTTAGGTTGGTCTTCCGGCTCATATGTAGTCATCAGGCTTTACATTTCATTTATAGAAAATGCTTATGAGCACCTTTTAATGTACTGTAATCTTATTAAGCCAAGTTGCTGGTGTTTTGTGTTAGGTTTATGCTTTGTATCTGTTCAGGATACAGTTGATCATAGATACAGCCTTGACTATTCCTGTTTTAGAAAAAAAAATAGCTTTATAAGTGCTTTGAATGTATACTGGTATTACATTTGTCTGTGTACTAAAAAAAAGTAGTAGCTCTGCTTTGTTATTACAGTTCTTTAGTGTTTGGCACTAAATTCTATTTACTTTTGAGTCAAGTATTTTGGGAATGCTTCATTTTCATCTAAAAATTTTTTAGGCGTAATATCAATGTGTGCTCTTCAGAGGTGCAAACCAAGTAGCTTAGTGATTTCCATTAGAATGCTTTTCACTTAAATCCATGAGACTTCTCTGTAAATCCTTAACAGTTCTTGACATTGCTACCTCAAGGCGCAGAGCCAGCATGTGCAGTCTCAAGGAGGCAGACCCAAGTTCCAATCCCAGACTGCTCGCTCGAGGAGACATTTTGCTCAAATCCTTAGGGGAATGTTGACCTTCTCTTTTTCAAAAAAGTGGCACCTGCTGGCTAACCAGGACGGGCTTTGAGGGAATTTGGAAGAGGATGCTTTGGTCTTGGTAGGCTGTGAGATAAAACTTGAGTCAGGGCTAAAGAAGCACTTGGCTTGAGGAACGGATGGATAGAAAACAAAGGGAAATTAAGATTCTTGTGAGAGAAGCACTGTTTTGATCCATATCTGATGCTCTTTATTCAGGTCTTTGCACTCACTCATAGTACGATTTTCCTTGGTGTTCCCTGTTTCTCAGTTATTTGGATTGAGCTACAAAATATTTGAACTGCTTGTGTGCAGAAGTAGTGCCTCAAATAGGTGGTGTTAATTAAAACAAAACAATGTTTACTTGATGATTTCAAAATAAATAATTAGGTTCTTATAGACCAGCCTAATGCTGAG
The DNA here is from genome assembly GCA_013397755.1 of Cnemophilus loriae. NCBI lineage: Eukaryota > Metazoa > Chordata > Aves > Passeriformes > Corvidae > Cnemophilus > Cnemophilus loriae. Next base: position 3,165,365 of record VZTF01009104.1, on the reverse strand, counting down.
GGATCTCAACAATCCTCCAAGTTCTTAATTTTTAGTTTGGTAGAATGACAACAGACAAGGAGAAACTCTGTTTTCTATTTGCAAGGTCAGTACATAAGATGCTATTCACAGCTTTTTAATCTCATTTTGTAGTTTTATGGTCTGTGTATTTAATGAAAAGTAATATATTTGGTAGGGAGAAATGAGATTTCGTGCTGTTATTTCCAGAAGATGGCTAATACAATACAAACTCAATGTTTGTCTTTTTTGTTAGATTTACATAGACTTAATCACAGTAATTGTGTAGTTTTGAGCTGAGAGTTAAATGCACAGAATCATGTTTAAGCAGAGGTTTTTTTCCCTTCATCCCTTTACTGAAAAAAACCCCCAAAATTTAAATCTTCAGATGCAAGGAAGTGGGTGGTATTGAGAGGGAAAAAAATATATAATTTGTATTATATCTAAGTCCAAATCAGCATTTTTAAAAAAAATAAGCTATTGAGTTATTGAGTGCTAAATTCTAGACTGCATTTAGTAGGGTAAATTGCTTATAATTCTGGAAGCACTGATCCTGATAGGAAAGGTTGATAATTAGTTTCTAATATGGACAGAATTGCTGTTATTAGCTGTGCTCCACATGTTTGCTTCCCCTGTGGCATTCCTTGAGGTGCAGCAGATGGATGAACCAGGGGCAGAGGTAATGTGTGCCATGATCGGCTGCTGCTTTCCCCTGGGGATACTTCTAGAATGCTGATCTCTTCTTTTTCCTTTTTTTTTTTTTTTCTCTTTTCTTTTTCAGAAACTTTGCTGAGATGTATCAGAATTAATTTATGGTATTACTCCTTTATAATCCATTAATCCAAGCATTTAATACCAATATGTTAACGTCTTAGAAAAGGATGGGCTGTTTGTGTGCTGGTATCTTAAATCTTACAAAGTCAATATCATGCTTAAATACTTTTCTCCATTCTGTGAGGTTGTGTCATTGATAGTCTGATGTTGCCTGATACTGTTATCTAATCTTTTGGAACATGGTCATGTTGAGAAATGGAGCCTGCTATTGAAAAGGATTGTCCTTTTCCTTTAGACCTAGCCAAGTAATATCTGCTCTCATTTTCTTTCTGTTCTTGATTAAAATGTAGGCAATAGGTTATGTGTGGGCTCTTGTATTTGAGTTTTTTTTTTTAATGTTATTTTATTTACTTTTAAAACCGGATCTATTTGAGGTAGTAATGCAGATTGCCTTACCTTTTTGTCATCTAAGAAAAGTAGCCTTGCTTAGGTGAGCACAAGGAGTGTTCCTTTGCTGTGCTGCAGCTGGGAAGAAGCCCCGCGCTGGAGCAGCAGCTCCACCCTGGTGGCACAGCTGCAGGTTTGGGGTGCCCAGGGAGCCCCGGCCTGCTGGGAGGGGCAAAGGACAGGGGGCTGTGTGTGCACATGTGTTGGCTATTAAGAAATACTTTTTTTGGTGCTTTTCAAATGTTTTCACTTTGTTTATATATGTCTTCTTTTTCCTTGTCCTTTACTTGTTTACTCTCCCTCCCAGCCCATTTCACTCCCTGTTGCCACTTTGCTGGAATCCACAGTATTTGCGGAAAAATTAGTGATTTTAAACCAAGTGACTTTGAAGGTGAGGCTCCATAGTTAACTGCAAGTTTGCCACCAGGGACATAAAATTTGCTGAAACTCTCTGGCTCGTATTTTTGCTGAGTAATAGCAATAGAAAAATACTTCCTCTGCATTTTAAAGATGACATGTAAATTTTTTTTTAAATTTTATTGCATTTTGTTTTTAACCTGGAGTCTTGATCTGGAATGCCTAAAGGAAACTTCTATAAATATATATTTTTTTACATGTTCTTGTCTATAGATATGTGCATATATTTGTTTTCTTGGCTGTGGAACCGTTTCATTGTTTTTTCTTGTCGGCTATCGCTAACACATATTACAGATGTGGGTATGCAGTGGAAATCTATTGACGAGGAAGTTGCACCTTCTGTTTGAGGTTTGCAATGTTTCTAGCACAGTGACTGCAAGTTTTTATTTGTTTGCAGAGTTAGAGAAGACATCCTTTATAAGATAGGATTTCAAGTGAGTTTTTTAATAAATGCTAATCCACTTAAGGCTTTCAGAAATGGCTGAGAACTTGAGCGCTTCCTGAAATGAGGTGAAGTTGTAAGAGGACAGTGTCTGTCACTGCATCCAGTGGCTCTGGCAGTGACAGTGGAAGATCAGGTTTGCCCGCTATGGCAGCGGTTTTCTCCGAGCTGTGGTAGACAATCTAGAGTGGTGTGTAACTGGGCATGAAACTGGGAGGATGCTCCTGCTGTTGTTGGTCCTACTGATGGTGTGCAGTCAGCAAAAAAGTTTTGCTCTGAAGCAGTTACTCTGTTATTTGATAGGCTCACTGTGAATCTGGACAGTGTGAGGTATTTAATATTCTGGTCACGCACTCAAGTAATTCCTTCACACTCAGGCTGCTTAAATAGGCTGGAGAGTGCAGAGCTCCTTGATGCAGGGAGTTCTGCTGGTAGGATTTTTCAAAGGCTGTGTTATTCAAAGACCTTTTTGCTTGCTTTGTCTGCATACTTGGATAACATGAGTGTTCTGGATTAGTAGATGGATTCCTTGTTTTTAATGCAAAAAGTTGGGAACGGCCAAGACTATGACTTGTCAGAAGGAGGCTGCTAAACAAATGCCTTGTCAGATCCAGCCACTGACCATTGCTGCCAGGCCTCTGCCTCGTCAGTGATTGTCTGGAGATGGGATTGTTTGTACAATTCACAGTCAGAGCCAAATACCGTAACTGGAAGTGTATTGAGGAGGATGGAAACTTGGAGAACCTTGGACAAAAGCTATTTCCCAAAGGAGAGGATTGGCAATCGGAAAATAAATAATCATCTGTAGCATGTCCTAAAGACCAAATAAAATGTAAGCAAACATAAGAGAATGAGGTTAAAGTATTTAAAAACCAGTAAGTTAGTGCTCCACAGTGAAACACAGTTTTGTTTAAATCCACTTTGTTAATTTCAAGCAGGAGAACCTTTTCATGCTTCATAGTGTTGGTGTCCGACTGTTTTTTGAAAACACCTTTGAATCGGCTTGGTTTTATTGCTGGAGACTCATTTTACATATCTATATATGTATATATAAAAAATTAATTTTCCCTGTGAAAAAGACTAATTACTTTTTTGTGAGCCTCTCCTTTTTAGTTTTAGAACTCTAAAAGTCAGGTTGCTTCTCTCTTCATGCAAGGAGCAACCGCACCTGAAATGCCTGGGACAACACAGAAGAATTACATGTAGCCAAAAGAAACAAATCTGAGATTTTCTGTAGCAGGTGTTTTCTGTGCTACTTTCCTGCTGAAATCAACAGGAAACTTAGATTAAACCTGGTATCTTGCCGCACATTCAGAGAAAAAAATGCAATGATCAGAGTTCTTATGGTTCTTTTCACCTTATAGCATCGTGATAAAACAGGTATTCTTTTGTATCTAATGCATTTTCATCATCTAGTAAAAGACTTCTTGTACAGTATTTTAAATTTTTGAACTGTTTGAGCACGTATTTCTCACTCTTCCAGAAAGACCCTTTACTATACTGTATTCATTTTATGATATGAGCTGAGCAAAGTTCTTCACTCTGGGAAGGAATTTTACCATTTGATACACTGTGGAAATATTTTAATGTAAATTTAAGAGTTACCTGTGCCATCTGTGTATTAATTTTCCTATTCAATTATCTATAGAAATTATTGATATTAAATTAATGAAATATTTAATCACAGTGGTGGCTCTTTTCTGCATTAGGAAACTGGTTTTATTCAAGTGTTACTTCTATGATGAACCAGTTCAGGAATTTTGTTTTCATCTCCTTCCACATTGTATTAATCAGAGCAAAATTATTTCCATGCTATTTGTCTAAGGGCAGAGGATACATGCATTTGTATAGATGCATTGGATTATCATTATTCAACACACATAGTATCGAGTTTCTCCTAAACAGAGAATTTGACATTTTGTTACATTTTTACTGATACACTTTTAGAATGCTGACCTCTACAGGTGGTTCATTCTTCTTCAGGCTCTTGGTGGCCCTTAATTACTTCAGTCGCAGTTGAAAAGTAAACAAAATAAATCCTACAGAGATATTTTTCCTTTCCAGTGAGGCTGACGACATTAAGGGACAAAGCAACAGCTGGTAAAAACCTCACTAAAGCAGTTAACTCTTATTTGCCCTTATCTCTCTTCAATAGCATACTGTCTTCCAACCCCAATATTTTGGTGCTGTAACCATATCTGCAATCACTAACTTCAGACAGTATTCCATCATTTAAGAGTGTTCCTGAAGTTGATTTTGGGGCTTTCTATACTTTTTTTTGACTTGAAATATATGCTATTTGTGGAACCATGTGTCATAGGGTTTTAGTTAACTCATGAACTTCTGTAGGTTATCCATCCTTTTTATGTTAGTATACTTGATGCTTTGAGGATAGAATACCTTTGCCTGTGCTTTGAGTTGCTTGATGTGATTTAGATTCAGTTTGGGGTTCTCAACTGCTGTTAGCGAGATGCTGTGATTGAGCTAATCAGCACTGCTATGAACTGGCTGTGGTCTGGAAGCTTAACAGCCTTAAGATTGCTGCAGTTACAGACTTCTAATTTTGGATGTGTTTTAAAAATGGCTTTGAGTGGATTTTCTTGTGTAGAAGATGGCACACACATAATAATGACACTGTTGTAATTCTAGGCGGTGTTTTTCTTAGGCCTAATATCAAGACTGATAGATCTTTTTAAAATACAGATGTTCTCTTTTATAATTTTTATATTTTCTGTTTAGCAGAAAATTTCTTGTGATGTAAAAAGTCATAAACTTTGCGTTAGAATGAGAGATGTGGGTGTGAAGGAGATGTAATTGACTCTCAATAGAAGAAGTGTTCAGTACGACACTGGATCAATATAGGCACCAAGCAGATTCTTCTATTACTTCTCTGTAAGTAGCATAATAGATGGCATTACTGTGGATTAAATCAAGTACAGAAAGTATAGAATTTTGATTTCAACTGTACTTCATTTCATTCTTAATGGAAGATATGATATGCAGTGGCTTAGCTTCATCTGTATTTTTGCAATCTCTTATAAACTGCTAGACTCTGATTTTACAATGAAAGAGTTAAGAATCTATATTCACTTGAAATTCTGTAGGAATAGGATGTATTAGATTTTAAGACTTCTTGAAAACCTAATTAGTCCTCGGATGACTTAGAGGCTTCACAGGTCTTAAGAGGTTCCACCATGTGTGAAGTTCTTGTTCACTTTGAACCTTTTTTAATAAAAGCAGGTATTGATTGTTTTTCTGTGCTCTTCTTACTCTGTTATTTGTCCTCTTTTTAGCATAATATTTCATAGGATTTTTTTAAGGTTTTATCTCTTGTTTGTCCCATAATACACTCAACATTAAAATAATGATTTCTCTAAGTCCTTTAGGTAAATGAAAACTAAAGAGGTCTTAGAGGCTAAAGTGTATACAGTGTTATAATTTCTTGATAATTAGTTAAGAATATATATCTTACTGAGGGCAAGTTCTGCTGTGATGTTTAAAAATTCAACGGTAAACTTGAAAATGTAGAAGGAAGTGGCTTCAGATGTATTCTGTGTTTGGCTTTTCTTTAAAAAGGCAAGAAATAAAATCCAAACAAAAATTTGTATTCCTGAAAGTAAATTTGATGTTGTAGCTGGTAATATACACAGAGATTTTTTTAAAGGCCACATTGCATATATACACCTGAGTGATGCACGTATTTATTTCCTTTGTGTGACCTTTTAAATATAAGCTTTACATGTTGAGTAAATGGAGTAGAAAAAAATTGCTACTGGAGCTCTTGTACTTGAATTTTTACATTTGTTTCACATGCTTCCTGACAGGTGCCTTAAAATGTGTTTGTTTCATTCACTGGGCTTTCGTATCCCTTGTGGGAATTTGGTCAAGAGCTTGTGTTGGTTTGGCTGCCAGGAAATCCCGTGTGTGTCTGTGGAATGGGCACGAAAGGACACAAATGTCATCTTGTTTAGCCTTTCAGTTATGTGAGCATATCACATTTGTCTGAGTTCAGGTGAAGAGTGTTCAGGTCTGAATTCACTTTGGTTTACAAGAATTTCTTGATTTTCTTAAAGGTTTGTGGGCCAGCCTTGTCCAAGGGAATAAGATTTGCATTTTTAGTTCACATGAACATATGTTGTGGAGCTATATGTGATGTTTATTCTGAATTGCCCTATTACATGTGTGAATTTTCAGATCTTCAGAACGCTCTCGTGCATCTGGGAGGGAGGGTTGATATTTTTCTTCTGAACCTTCTTCAGTAATCCTACCCTTATAAACTGAGATGTGAAGACATTTGGTGCCTTATTACCCTTTCACAAAGTGTAATCTGCAAATTACTTAAATTATAGTATGTTGAAGAGTAATAACATTCTTTGTGATTGCAATGGAAGAAATTCTTTCCCAAATACCAAGTCACAGTTGTCTTTTTCAAAAAGGCAGAAACTCTGTTCTCATTTTTGTTATTTTATATAGTTAACAGAATGAGAAGAGTCTGTCTTGTGTTAAAATTATTTGATAACCCTTATAAATGGTAACATTTTTATTTTTAGTGGTTGAGCAAATCTGGGCACTTATACAAATTTCATTGTACTGGAGTGTTGCAGTATGAACAAGTAAAGTACAAAATGAAGCAAAGTCTGAAAGCTGTTGCCAGAGCTAGAAGCATCTATATAGAGAACTGAATACAGGATCTAAGACAAACAAAGTTGCCACCCAAAGAGGCAATGTGGTGAAATTGACTTCTTTTGGCAATGCTTAAGGTTCTAAAATGTGAAAGAGAAAATAGGATATCATAATTCGTAGAAGCAATTTATTTGGCACATGGAACCCAAGACTCATTTTGGCTAAATTTCAAAATGTACTTTGAAATTTTTAAATAAAAATTCTTACTTTTTTTATTACAGAAGAAACAGAGGGAAGGAAAATGCTTGGGTTTTGTTGCCATTTACTTTGAAGTAACTTTTGGCTTAAATTCTAGTAAGTGAACAATAAAGTACGTGTGGGAGTTTTCTGGCAGTGTTGAACTTCCTGGTAACCTGTTTCTACCCTAACACGAAGTAGATTTGATATTTTTAAGATTTCTAAATGAGATTATTGGTGTTTAATGTAATAGAAACATGCATTTATTCAGTTATTTTCCTCACACACTGGCATAGAACCTACCAATGGTTCAATAAAGCCAGTAGTCCCAAAGTAGACTGCAAGATTTTATGCATCACCACATAATGATGGCTGTTTTCTTTTTCTTTTATTATTTTTTCCCCTGAAAAAATAACTAGTTTTTTTGCTTTTAAATACAGCCAGTCTCAGAAGTAGTAAATGCTTCAGAAGTGATGGGCTGGCTTCCCTGGCCCTTCACACAACCCTGACTTTGGCCTTGTCTGCATCTCATGCTCTCTCTTTCCTTTCTAGGAGCACTGGTGCTGTTCTGGCAGTGAAATACTTCTGTGAGCAAGTCTGGCCAGAAACCAGTGAGGGTTTGTTATTTTTATGGGTCTGTTTTCTACTAGTTTCTTTCTGCACAGGTTTACTGCAGGTCCCTACAAAACCCCGGTGCTAGCGTGAGGGAAGAAGACCTAAGAGCCGGGCTGTGGGCAGTGGGGACGGTGAAGCGTTAAGGGAAGCGGGATGGCCTCCTTTGGGTGGCAGCCAGCCCTTAGCTGTTGGGAAGATAGGCTGTGTTTGCATACATAAACCTTGACTCATAAGCTGTTGTTTGGCAGTGGTTCCTGCGTCAGAATCCCTTGCTGGAGTTGGGAAGTGCCGCTTGCCTGTGTGAAGGCTCACTTTGCAGAGGAGATTTTGTGGGGCTGTACTTGCAGGTTGGCTGACGGGTCTGTTGGACGCTGTGCTGGCAGTGCTGGTGGGGACCAGCAGTGCTGGGGACTTGAACGGTTTTAGAATCCTTCCACTTCTTATTCTTGCTCACCTGTAATATTAAAATTAGAGTATTTAGCCTATTTTTAATGTAAAATCATTCACTTCAGTGTTCTGGTTAAATATCCCTAGAAATTGGTTCCTAAAACTAAGGTGTAATTTTTATAAGGAATGACATTATGAGACTATTTGGTGCTTTTGTAAAAGGAGAGACTTTTAAAATGTCTTGGGAGGAGGAATTAAAAAAAAATAATTAGTTATTGATTGCTACTTGCTTTCTGACTACTTAAGTAAATATTTTAAAGTCTTTAATACCATATTATTATTGTAAGAAGGATAATTACTAGGTAAGGGTGCTTTTTTTCCACAGAGAGACTGTCTACCATATTTTATTGGCTTTCAGCATTTTCTAGCTGTAACCTGCAGAACTGCTGTAACAGCATACTTGGAGAAACAGCAACAGCAAATTTATTTTGTATTCGAAGCGCAACTTGTCCTCATTAAAAAAAATACAAAGGCACGAGTGCACTTTAACAGCAACAGGTATGTCTGTTCCAGCTGTTAGAGTATGAAGGCAATTTAAAATGGGGTTACTTGACTATAAATTCCTATTCTAACTTTTTTGTCAAAGTTCCGCTTCTGAAGCATTCATGGTTTCTAAGTGCATTTTATTAAGAGTGTTTTAACTCATGTAACACTTGTTACAAGAAAAGCATTGAAAACTCAGATTTCTATAAAAAGTGTGATATTTAGGATTTAAGCCAAGGAGAAATGTTATGCCGTTGAACCAGAGTATGGAGTATTAAATGAAAAGCTAGCAGAAGAAATAAAAGGAAGATCAGTAAAGTCTTCAAAGAGGAAAAAAAGTCTTTGGTTAAGAAGTAAAGTCGGAGAAATCTCAATATCTTCACTAGCAGTTGGAGATATTTCTGGATTCACTTCCACCAGAGCCAGACTCTGTCAGACTTAGTAGTTATTTTCTAGAATAGAAAAATAAGTTGGTTTTTTTTTTTAGTTAGTGGGATACTACTTTAAGTTATTTTCATAGTAGTTGCATGTTTCTGCTGAACTAGGAAAGTTAAACTATTTTAATTAGTCTTTAGCATTTAAAGACCACAATGCTGAACACGAGGTCTTGGCTACTCTAGGAAGCTGTTACTTCTGTGCTGCTGATCCTCTAAAGATGTAATTTTGTTGTTTAAGGGTAGTCTTTCCAGACTTAAAAGCTCTAACAACATGGCTATAGTACCAGAAGAAAATTGAAGTGTGGATTGTCCTGAAGTGCAGCAGAAATCAGCAGATCAGCTGATACCTTTTGGTTATGAAAGGAGAAACCAGTGAATATGGGTGTCATGCAACTTAATCCCGCCCTGGGCTGTGGTGACATGTCTTAGTCCAAGGGGAGGAACAGCCTTTCTTTTAAACAAAGGGAAAGAGTAGAAACACCTAATGAAGAAAAGCAAATGTTTTTGGGGGTAGAAGGTGAACCAGACATCTCAGTTGCTGCAGCGCTGCTGTGTATTAGCGCAAGGCCCATTAACATCAGGCACCAGTCGTCCTTCCACCTCGTTTGTTGATGTAGGAGACTGAACTGTATCATATCAGCTTTCCAGCATTGTGGGCACACCATCATTTACTGCCACTCACACTAAAGGAGCTGTCAACACAAAGCCTGCCTGCCTCAGGAGGCAGCTAACAGCCCAGGCAGCAAGGAGCTTGATTCAGCAAATATTTGAGCAGATGTAATGATACCTGGCACATTTAAAGACAGATTTCTCTCATTTCGTAGAGAACATAATTTTTTCTTATTTTGAGAATGAGATTTAACAACACTAGTAAAATCTCTGTCTAATAAGCTGTTGGAAGAAATGTCTCAGAAAGAAAAGTTTCTTGGGGTGGTTTTTATTTTTTTGTTTGAGTTTTTTTAAGGTGTCTCAGGGCCCTGCTGGCAGTACAGGCTGTGCCAGATCTCCGTTTGTTCAGACTGGATTCTGGCTTTGACTTTTGGAAGTAATGGAATTATTGAGGACTGTTGGTTTTGGACCTCTGCAGAAGGAGAACATCTGGCAAGAGCCTTACTGCATTTCAACTTGCTTATGGAGGGGGAAGCACTTGTTGGTACAAAATGCATACTGGAAAAAGTAATCTTTGACACTGCAGGCTGATGCTGACTTCCATTAGCTCAAACTATCAGTCATATAAATGCAAGTAGAGATGCTTCCAGAAATTTTTTAGTAGTTTACTTTAAGCCTCTTTTTCCTCCATGCCTAAAATAATAGAAGAAAACACATTTTTCCCTAGGCAGCTTTTTTACTGAGGGAAGAAGGTGCTACCTTTCCCTTGGACGAACTGGTAGGCACTTCATTGTGCTGCAGGGCAAATAGTGGAGCCCTAACCTTGCAAAAGCTTCTTTCTTTATTGAAGATGAAGCAGTATGGAGGATTTCTTCTTGATTTTTGGCAAAAGAGGAGAGAAATACGTGAGCCAGGTTGTAATAATTAAATAAGTCAACATTGGCTGTATTTATTCCATTGTTTTTTCCACATCTAACTTAGAGCTAGCCTACCACAGCTCTGGCTTAGGTGATCAGATGTGCAGTGCTTGTGTTTATCCATTAAGCATTCTTCCCTGTTTAAATACTGAGCAGATAAACTTTGTTTTCAGAGTTAAAAGAGAGTGTTTAATGCTGAAATTTTCATGTAATAGACATTTTCCCCCGGGTGTATTGAAAGAACCAGAATTCTCTCATGGCAAACTTAAGTTCACACAACCCTGATGTGGAACTTCTGTTTTGCTCAGTAGTGAGAGTTAATTTCCTGCAGCTTACTTAGATGCGCTCTTTAGAACAAGGAAGTGTAAGAAATCATCTCATTGAGGACATGCCTGTCTAGAGGCAAACTCAAAGACCTTTGAGACTTCTTTGTATTCTACATGCTTTGTTGTATGAAACATGTGTCAGTGTATTGTTGTTTTAATGTGAGAGGCTGAGATGCCATGCTGCTGGTAATAGACTTTTGATTTCAGTATTGTAGGGTAGCCAAAAATCAGATACACAGATACTGTGTACCTTAGCAAAGTATAGGTTTTCTTCCACGTGCTTTTATGAGATGGCTTGATCTAGATTTTCTCAAGTTCAGACTCAGGCTTCTGTGATCTCGATTATGCATCTGTAAGCATCTTTGTTTCCAGTCACATTATTGTAAATGGGGGGTTACAATGGCATTTCTTTGGCTATACTGTATAGTATACTTGCCATTATAATTAAGGCTCAAAATTCTGCCTCACTAAATTGCAAGGTTTTTGTCTGATGCTTAATTTCTCCACTGGTTCACCTTCATGGAGTTGGAAAGTCAAAATATAAGCTGTGTCTCAAAAACTTTTTCAGTTCTTTTTTTTTTTTTTCCCCACTTTCTGCTTGGTTTGTCAGAGGGTCTCTTTTTCCTTGAAAGATTTTAGTGTTAAGATATTAATGATCTTATACATATCAACAAAGTAATTTTAATTTGTTGCAATTGGGTTATCTTAATTGTATGTATATAAAGATGCACGGCAATCATCAACACCATGAAAGGATACTGACCTCAGGCTGATCTTGGAATTTGATTTCAAGAGGGTCAAAATTTACTGGACACCTTGTGATATAGTAAATGATTAAAAATACTTTTTCTTAACATTTTTGGACAGGTCGTTAGGAAAGCTGTCACACTTGCCATGTTTTCTTTGCTCGTGAGAGTTAGCACCTCAGTTACATACTGTGTAACTCAGATTAATTGTGTTCTGGTGCCTGAATTGGTGGTTTTCTGTACAATTGTGTTGTAATACAGTTGGTAACAGTAGCTGTTGCCTGTGAGGCTGTATTAGAATATTTTTGGCCTGGTGTGTGCCAAGTCTTGTGACACTGGCCTTGATTTGGTGTGTATATATAAATATATATGTGTATATATATTTTGTAAAGTGTGTGGTTATATAAAGCAGTTGAGTCATAACTGAAGTAACCACAGGAAAATTTGCCAGTAGAATGGATTATTTTGATAGCTGGTACTGTGGGGCCGAGACTTGCATGTTAGAGCTGTTCAGCCTGCTACTTCATGGCTCAACTCAGAGAGGGGAATAAGCAGTGGGATGCAATTTAATAGCAGTTTAACTGTGGGTGTTTGCGTGTGAATAAAAGCTCTGGGTTGTACCCCTGCTAAAGGCTTGATCTCTAAGCTGATGTACTTTATTCACATTTGTAACCAGGGAGGCTTCAAAATATACTCTGTGTGCACGCATATAAATATTATTTGTATACAGGATAATTTATGAAGATTACCATTTTAGGGTTTTTTTTTGTTTTTTTTTTTAGAATTTCAACCTTAAATTGGATCAAAGAATAATATTAACACTTGTATTAATATAGGGAATTTTGGGAGTGTGTATGTGAAGAATAGCTTTACTGTGTAGTGCTCTGAGCACCTTGGTGGATTTGTAAGAAAATTCCTTTTTTTAAATAGTTTAAATGCTAATTTTTATAGTTTTTGTCATTAGCTTATGCTTGAACTGTCTAACTATACACAACTAACAAATGCATGTTACATGCAGTATTATAAATACGCTCTCCTCTTTGAACAGTACCTGATGTACTTTTTGTGGCAAGATGGGCGTAGCAATGTGCAGTTTTCTGGTTTAGTACAGTTTGTGTGGGAAATGCCAGTTCCAATTTTATTTTGAGTGGGTTGTATTGTATTTAAAGTGTCCAGGTCATGCCAGGCCACTTGGTGTGTTTGGTGACATGATTTAGAGTCTAGGAAGCAGAATACGAGGCAAGAGAAGCAGGGAATTTCTGACATTTCTCTAAGGGCACTGCTCTTACAGGAATTAATAACCCGGTGTTGTTCTTGGGGAATACATAGGTCTTATTGCGAGAAATGAATAGGATTATTTGTGAAATCAAGTTAAAAGTAGTAATTGCCTTTTTTTTTATTAGAAAATTATATTTAGGTAATGAGTTGAAACAAATCTAAAACATATTTGATAGTTATGCAGGAACTGTATTACCAGTACTGACTTTTGATGCTAATAGACACTTTTAAAACAGATTCAAGCTTTTCTTCAGTTTTCCTGAACCAGCATGGGTTTTTTTTCCATTTTCTTCTGAATTTATACAATATCTTTTGTTGCTTTAGAAAAAATTCTTTAGGCATACACCCCAAAGTTTTATTCTGTCCGGAGAAAATACTGTTCTTGCAAATAATTTTCTGTGGGAAAGTATAGGTTTTAAACAGCTTTACATACAGGGAGATTTCAATCTGTTGATACATTAGGTTACAACTAATTTTTAATACCTGCCAATGCCAGTATTGGTCTAAGTTTTGGTTATTGCCCAGGTAAATTGTGTACTTGCTGTACATTCCTCTTATTTGAATAATTTTGTTCTTCTGAAGTTTTAATTGTGATTACCTATCCTATAGATAGAAATTAACTTTGAATAGCGTGTTTTCTGACTATTCTTAAAATAATTTCCAGAATGACTGGCATAGTGGATATTTATTCTTTGCTACGTCAGATAATCATGCTCTGGAATTCTCCAGGATAAACAATGTTTCAAAAATGAAAATTAATTTGCTACTATTAATAATCACAGCTGACATTTTAAGCAGATCTTACAAACTGATCTTTGCAAAGATTAATATTCAAATGCAAGCCAGGGTTTTATGGGTACTAATTGAGGTAACCAATGTCCCCTCAGGGGGGCCTTCAGTCCCTTCAGGGCTTCCTTGCACTTTTAAATCCCTGCCATTAGAGGCTGGTAGTTAACAATCTTAACTCCCATGGTTATGAACCTGTCTGGGCAGGTGGGGAAAAATATGAAAACGAATAGGTAAGCCCAGGAGAAGTCTCACATTTACACAGCACAGTGGAGTAAGTGTTCAATCTGTGACAGCATGGCTCAATACAGGGAGGAGAGTGAGCAGCGTTGTGCTATTTAATAAAATTATCTTGGGAAATTTCCTGAAGTAATTGTTAAGTCCAGAGTTGGTACCAGATGACAGACTCAAGATGATGTTTCTGTGACATATCTATAGCTCTTCCATTCATTTTCTCTGGAGCAAAGGTGCAAAAAAGGATACTGCTCTGCTACTCCCACTGGTGCCTCTATTAAGCAGTTGTGTTACTGGGGAGGAGCTTTGCTTTTTGATCTGGAGGGATAGGGGGGAACTTGGTATCCCTATGCTGGAAGACAGTTAGTACATGCTCCAAGAAACAGTATGCATTGAGATTTGAAATTTTTTTTTCTGCTCCATGCTTGCACTTCCCCTTGATTTTCCTTTATCATGGAAGGTGCATGGAGAGAAAGTTCTCTATTTATATAGTTTGAAATGAAAGTAGTTTGCTGTTTACCTAATTATAATGTTGCATCTGAATTTATCCCAGTGGCACTTAACTGGTTAGACTATTGATAGGTTGCCCACATTTCATTTCTCTTTTCAATTTGATTAAAGGCCTCAGCTTTAGATATTTTAAGCCTACCACATTGTATCTATTGTCAAAGCTGCTTTCGGTTTTGAGTGTCGTTCTGGTCCCCTTGTCATCTATGTTTCCTCCCACTCCCTGTGTACTAAATGTGTGGAACTTTATCTTGTATTTATTTAGTTATTTATTTATATGACTTGTGAATTTTGACTTCTTTGTTAGAATATAAATGGTTTTATTATGTTATTAAAAACATTACATCTGCTATAAAAAGAGAAATAGTTTTAATTGAAAACAACAAGAAGAGGCTGAGAACTAGTCTTAACCTATTGAAAGTTAAAATATTTGAGTATAGTATTTCTCCATCAAATATTATTACTCTTTTCGTCTCCTTACTAGAAAGTCTAAACCTAAAATATAATTTTGGGTAATAATTGGTATCATACTTCACAATAGACTTTTGCAATATATGGCCTAATGGTAGATTGATTTGTTTGTGTGTGTGAGATGCAAAACACAATCAACACTGTTATGGTTTGTGCTGTAGGTTTTTTTGTAATTGATTTCAGATGTTGAATCTTATCTGAAGGAATATCATTAGTCTGAAACAAAATTGGATAAAGAAGCTATAAAAGATAGAAACTCATACCTTGAGTACCTAGTATAACAATCTACAATGTGATTTTTTTTTTGTCAAATCATTTATTTGATCAACATCATAGCAGATGGTAACCCTATAAAGTATATTACCGTGTTTACACGAACATTAGAGCCTGTGTCTCTTGAAATGAGTTTTAAATATAGTCTTCTTTGTCTTATGCCAGCAAGAACAACCTTCATTTCAGTTTGATTGTAAGACCAAATTTTTTTTTATTAGATGAACGTTTGAATCTGTTTCTTCAGAATGAATACATATTTTGAAATAGTGAGGCAACAGGTTTCTTCAGGTTTTCTTCTAGAAGAGCTTGAAATGCTCACAGCAGTATCATAAAAGTGACATTAAGCAAAGCCTGTTTAGAATCCAGTGCATGAAGCCAGAAAGCATCCTCACAACTTGGCCCGGTGTCCCCGAGGTGACTGAGGAACACTCAGCCTTTCCTGTGGGCTGGCCGAGCTCCTGGATTTGGGCTGTGCTGCCTGTGCACGGCTGGCCGAGGTCAGGAGTGTCCTCGCTGGGACAGCAGCAGTGACTGTCCTGTGAGCCAGCCCGGCCCCAGACTGGCAGCTGAACCCGCTCGAACAAACATCAGACTTACAGAATTACTCCCCGATTAAACTGCAGTGTATCTGCTATAGAAGTAGTCAATTTTGATTGAGCACGATGAAATCATGAGTCATTTCAATTACTTTCCGTCCTCAAAGCCTACTAAAAAAAGGAAGTGGGGGTAGAACCTTGTTATACTCCCGTCTGCCTGAGTGCATGTGTCTGTGTTACTGGATCTTTGTAACAACACACACTTGTTCAATTTCCGCCTTTTTTGCTTTACCTACAGAAGCTGAGATACTGCAGCCTTGCCCTGCACGTTTTTTCAGTGCTCTGCTAACTGTCACAGCTTTCCTGTGCCCTTTAACATCCATGATGAATTAAGGGATACTGGAATTGGTCGCTGCATTTCCTTGTGGAAGGGGTTATAGGAAGGTGATGATCCCCCTAGTTCCTCTGTTCTGTTTTGCATTTCTCAGGAGAATTCTAGAACTCTTTTCATGACACTTCTGCTTTGAGACTTGAATTTATTACCATAGGTGACTCACGTGTTCTTTCTTACCAAGTGTTCCCCACTTCAGGAGCTTTACATCTGAAAGGTGAATCTGATGGTCCTGGCTCAGTCATGTAGAGTTACTTTTGGCTGTGTTAAAGTATGTGTTGTTTGTTTGTTTGTGCCCATCCTGATAGAAATGGTCTGGGTCTTTGTCTCGTCCAACATTTGGGTGGTTTTCATTTGTCATCCGTGGAAAACACATTGGTGTACAAAGCAGAACAGATTCCTTGAGCACCACTGTAGACACACATCTGATTTCCTGGTTGAGTGTTGCTGGCTACCTGGGTCAGCACTTGTTTGGTGTCTCGTGTTGATGGAGACCAAGAGCAGCAGGGGTATCGTTCTAAATCAAATTCAGATGTCAAGCAGCAGTAAGTCAGAGTGCTGGTGTTCTGTGTGCAGTAAATGATTTCTTTTTTCTTGTAGCCTTCACAGAGCATCTAAAATGTGAAAGCATCTTCCTTGTGTGAAAATTTTGTGTAAGGGATAGGTCCACATGCAAGCCTGTTTGGGGCTTGTAAGAATAAAAATTGCTGCACGAAAAGGAGGAAAAAGACACCTGGCTGCAAAAAGGAAGTTTACTACTCTAGCTAACTGTACTGGGCTTTTTTAGAAAAAAAGAATTCTGGGAACTAGTCAGAAATTAGTTTTCTTCCCTATCTGAAACAGTTACATTTTGGTTTAGAGCAGTTTCTTTAAACAATTTATTTGCATAATTCAAATGGTAGAATTAAAATACTAGAATTTTTAGCTGTACATGTGCTGATTTAGCAGAACCATAACATAAGTCCTTGTGTCCCACTGACTCAAATTTTTAAACGAGTAGCATGTTTTACTGATTAGGGGTCATGCATCTGAACGTTCTATGCATAACCATTATCTAGTGACATATTTCCTGAAATGGGTTGATATAACCTACCGTATCTTAAACTTTCCCAAGGACTTTGTCTTGCAGTAAAATATTTTTCTTTTCTCCCCCCACATATGTCTTTTTTGAAACTAAGGCAATGGAAGACTTGTTATGATAATGACTGGATTACTAGCACTGTTGTTTCTGGCAGAAAAGAGTCAATTGTGCCAAAAGATTACTTTTGCCTTTGTCAGTGCCAGCCACGACTCTTTACTCAGCTCCTGGACCAGTTACAATGAAACAACAATACTGTCAGCTGCAAAATGCAGTAAACTTCCCCAAACTGCTGGCTCAATATAGTCGTGGTTTTGCATTTTCAAAGAGCATTCTTCAACCTTGAGGATCTTTCCTGCAGTACACAAAAAGTGTCTGTAGTTTTTATTTGAGTGATTTACTGTACTTTCAGTTTAACGTTCCCTTTTGCAGGCTGTCTTTGTCAAAACAGTATTTTATAGCCTCATAGAGCACATTTCTTAAGGAAATAATGATTAGAATAGTAGTAGTGCATAGGTAGTTATTTACAGTATTATCTTATATTCTATTTTGCAGTATAGCCAGTCTGAGAAATATGCATGAAAATTTTATAGCTGCAATATAAAGTTAGGGTTTAGAGATGATTGTATGGAGTAGCGTGCACGCTACTCTTATTTATAAATTGGGACACTTAGTTCTTATTTATAAATTATGACATTATAAAACTTCATAAATAGTTTATAGTATATATCACATGAAGAATTTATGCTATATATCAAAGCTCTTTATGAGAAAAGTTAGTGTGACAGGGAAGTAATGAGTTGCATTTTGTAGGCCAGAGTGCTTGGAGGCCCGCGGTTTAGGATGGGAGTGTTCCACATGTTACAAAAAAATTTCTTGTGAAGCATATAATCAGGAACCTAATTGGTAGAATAGTAGCCTTATCCTGTATGAAGGAATTTGCTACAGGAATTGAGGTGCTTTTGCAATTAGCTGTTTGGGAATATGATTTAAATGTGGTTTGACCAGTTGAATTTGGATAGAAATTGGATAATACGTGGGATATATATTCTGATACAGTGTTTAAAGATCTCCCTAGCTTTTCCTTCCCCTTTCTCTTGTGAGCTGTAACCTGGATTTGCATAAAGGGAACTGATTCTAAAAGAACCGTTACAGAGTGTAAAAAATATTACTGTTTTAGTAGGGCAGAGACCATGATTCTTTGTGGGTTTTCTAAGCCATTGAAATATAACCAGTCTGTATTGCCTATTTTCCCCATTATGCTAAAATATCTTGCGTGTCATGTAAAGGCCAAGTAGGGGAAATAATTTTGCACATTTTACAATACGTAAGCAAGACACGAGAGCAAAGAGTAGATAACAAGTATGTGTTTCACAGTATGTGCTGCAATATTTCAGGGCTTGCTTGAGATGCAGATAAATCAGGCTGTTCCAAAAGCCATGATGTTCACATTGTTGTGCTTGGTTTGTTACTCATGCTAATTTCTTATGGATTGGGTAGGGCAGACTGCAGATTGGCAAATTTCTGGGCTTTTTATGCTCCTGTTTTCAGCAGCTGCAGGTGTCCAAATGAACAGGTTCCTCTGTAGCCAGCTTAATTAAAAAGGAAACTGTTCATCTGAAGTTTTGCTTTTAGAAACACTGCTTTAAGTATATGAAAGCAGATGAATTTACTTTGTGTATGGAAGTGGATGAATATTTTTTCAGGTTGCATCAGAGAACATTGTTTCTGCTATCGTTTCTTATAGGTTTGTATTTTTCTTTTTATTGCTAGGTATGGATGAGCGAACAGGTGCCACATCCTGGGGAACAAGCGGTCAGCCAAGTCCTTCATATGAATCTTCAAGGGTAAGATACCCACATAATAACTCATAATGAAAGTTTATGGGAATGTACAGCGTAAATGAGCAGATGATTTGGCAACGTTTTTTAAGGGAAACTTTAAGTATACAGATTAGCATCTTTTAGAGACTTTAATGACTTTGATGGGCTACAGCAGCAATTTGGATTTCTAAGACTAAAAAACATGTAGGCTAAGAATTCATGGAAATAAACCACATGTAACTGTATGCTTGAATGATGAGCATGTATTTTATTTAACATGTAGTCAGAAAATGAAAGTAGAAGTCACGTTACTTAGGAGCAGATTTATTGGCAAAGTATAGGGCATGCTTGCCTCCCTGTTAACGTTAACCAGCTAGGGTATGTGCTGTGTCATGATGTTGAAGAGAGGCTTTTCTTTTTAAAGACCTTCCTCCTGTTCTTGTTCCAGCTTCATCCATCCCACTTATTGAGCTGAAGTCCCTTGATAGTATCTGATAGCCTAAAATAATATGACCCTTTTCAAACTCAACTCGGTCGTCAAAAGCAAGCTTACCCTAGTAACTCTCATTCCCTTTCATCTACTCCATTTTCTTTTTATGAATATTTACTCCCTAAAGGAACAATGAGCTAAGTACCTAAACACCTATACACAGCATACCTGATGTTCTGATTTCAGTGCCTTTGAGCCAGAGAGCACTTACACCTTTGCAGCTTTCTTGTGCTATGGAATGGGTAGGCTGCAAGATCTTGTTTGGCTCACTGGATGCTGTTAAAGCCTCTGCCTTACTTTCGAAGACAGCAGCAGAAAGGTTTCTCATGAAGTCCTGATTTTTCCATTGATCATTAGTAAATAAATTGTAAAAAATGTAGAAGTACTTTACGTGTTGTAGAAATATTTTTGTGCAACATGGAAATTAGGCATCCTTTTAAAACATCCGGCATAACTTGGGGCATGGAGATGAACCTTCAAATGCCTCCTCTACGTTTGAAATGGAATCTTATTATGCAGCTTTATGTAACTCATATTTTTATCATGTGTTTGGTGTTTTGACACTCATTTATTATGTTGCTGATCAATTTTAATCAATTATGAGTTAAGCTGGCCTAACTGGAATTTAAGCTTGTGATTCATTGGCTGTGTGGCTGTATTAATCACAATTTTTTGTATGCTAGAGGATCAGCCAGCTAATATTCAAATAGTGTAAAGTCAGTGAGCCTTGTGTGTTAGCCTTTTTTTTTTCTTTAATGAGGCAATAAAAAATGGTAATCTGGAATGTCATTTAGGTGACGAGAGTTTTCTTTTAAAGAAAACTCAATTCCTTTTCACAGGAAAACTTCATTCATGTGTTCTCCCCAGAAAAGTGAACACTAGAAATATATATTCTCTGTATATAGAATTGGTAAAGATTAAGAGCCACAAATTAATTTGTCCTGTGGCTGGGATCTTCTGTAAAAAAAAAAGTAGAACACAGGAATTTCTCTTCTGAATTTACTGAAAAAGCACTGGACTTCATTTACCAGTTTGAATCAAGCTTACATGCATAAATTTTGGCTATGATGTATGGTCTTTAGTTTTTGGTTTTCTTTCAGCTAATGAGGCAAATTACTGATTCAGGATTTTGAATAACGATAACTTCTGTCTACTCCTACATGTGCTGCTAGACCAGATGTCTCTGAGAAAGAGCTAAAATGAGTGTGTGGGTCTGTATTGTGAGAATATAGATTGGTTTCTCGGAAGGCAGGGCAGATGATACTCAGCCTTTTACATTTCTAGGTTACTGCTTGTGTTGATTAACACAGAGTTTAAGTAAGTTGTAATTGTCTTACATGTTCAACTTTCTAATCCAGTGCTTTTCCCCATTATTTCAATATAGAATGTTATTCTTGTCCTGACTGTTCTTACTACTTGCTTGTCTGTTTACAGGAAAATGGCAGTCTTCATGGAAAAAGCTCAGACCTCTCCACAGACATAGAAAAGTTGAAATCTCAAGAGGTACCATTTATTATTTTTAGATTGTGTGTGATTTTTAATTTTTTTTTTTTTTAAATCTATGTGCAGCCTACTACTGGAGTTTTCCGTTAAACGTCACAATATAGTGTCAAAATTATTAAGAATTTAAATTGTTGGCTTGCTATTAGCTGGAATTTCCAAAGACATGGAAAGATAAGCAGTTTTCAAGTGAATAGAATTGGAATTTGGTGATAGTTTAGTGCATACCTGTTGAAGGCTGATGAAAAAAGATGGTGGAATACTGGCTAAAGGATATTTTTCTTTCTCAAATCCTGCCGAAGGTCTGTTCAGGTCAGTATAAGTGGTGTGACTGTGGCCAGTAATGATGCATAAGGAAAGAGTGTAAGTATAGGGCAAATATTTTGCCACCTTTACTGTGGACTCTCCTAGCAAAACCCCAGCTCTTGGCTTAGATTTCCTGGACAGAGCCAACACTTTGGATGTGGTTCTTATAACTTTTAGTGGGCTTGCTCTCTGCTATTGGTGAATTTTTCTGGCTTCAGTTACAGTTTTGGCAACGATTACAAGGATTTTGTGCCAAAACTTATCAATATTTTTTGTCTTATGTGTACTGCCCAGTGATGTAACTGATTTCCACCATGTTCCTGTGTTCCAAATAGTTACTGATGTACTTTGTAATTTTTATCCTTTTCCCCACAAACACCTTTATTTTACTTTTTTACACTTTTTATTTCTATGTTCTCCTCAACCAAGCTGAAGTATTGTAATCTATTGGTATCTGCTTGTATGGTAACTGCTCCTAACCTCTGGTTAGTTCTTGGTGCCGTTCCCTGAGTCTTTCTGCTTCTTCTGTATAACTTCAGAGTTAGGGTGGTTATGACAGCATGCACTAGTCAAGAGGAGGGTATGCCATAAATTTCTGCCTCACATAATGATAGATTCATTCTCTGTTCCTTTCTTACTTGTTACTAAGTCATGCATTTTTTGATTGTCACTGAGCTGTGAAGTGATACTGTTTTAAAAACTGTGTAGAAAAATTATGTTGTCTCTGACATTGCACCATAGTTACCACATTGTTATGTCAAGTTATTTTTGAGCATGTTCATTTTGTATTTATTTACACCAAATTTTATCTGCAATTTCATGGAGAACTTTCTTTGCAACTCTGCACTAACGTTTAGTTAGTATTATTTATTTATTTTTTTTATTATCAGCAAACTTTACTATCTTTGTTTACCTACTCTTTTTGATTTATTCATGGAATTATTGAAGAATGTTGGTATGGGTATGGTTTTTCGGGGAACTGGGGAAAACATACTGGTAACTCGTTTTCGCTGTGAACATGAGACGTATGTTCCTGTGCTTCGGGTAGGGTGTTTGTAGTTTGTTTCAATCTTTTCATCAATAATTGATTCAGACAAGAACCTTCTCTCATGTGTAATAGCAGTTTATTTTATTTTAAGACTCTCTGGTCATACCTTATTGAAAGCTAAACCATTCTTATTTCAGTAGTGTTTTGAAGTAACATTAAAGGCTAGGAATCACAGCAGGCTTGAGAAAACCTCGTATAGGAGCCTTGTCTTTCTTTACCTAATGGTAAATAGTGTTCTAACACTGAAAGAACAGTGGGTGTTTGTTTGAATTTGCTGTGACAATCTTAGATTTGTGAAAAGGTACAAATCGAGACTTTAGTGACTTCTGTGAGCAAAACCTCTTTTGCATAGGCCAACTGTTTTGTTAGAAAAATGAACAATTTGAAAAGATAACTATTGTGGGGGTGAAGAAAAAGGTAGGAAAGCTTTATAGTTTATAGGAATAATTCAGGAATGGTAGTTAGTAGTCAGTGGAATTCTGTGAAGTGCTGGTGGCCTCTCTTATTCTTGAATGGTTGCACTGAAGCCCATATACAATACTGTGTACCAAGCTTGTCTCTTTCGGGGCTTGTGTTTTTCCTAGTCTCCAGTCTTGTTTTTACCTTTCTATGTGCAGCAGTGGTGGGTTTTCAGTGAATATCTTTGGTTGATGTATGCAAGTCTCTCCCTTATCTGAGTGATACGGATACAGATATTTTTGCATGTGTTCATAATGCCTTGCACTAGAAGAGGAGCTCTTAGTGTGTATTGCAGAAGATGGTAAAGCTGCTTTTTGAAAATCTTGCTCTACTGAGTTCTTTGAAGCAAATTCTGAGGTACTTGACCTGAGTACCATGTCTTCTGCACAATAATATATTGCCCTACAGCACTTGCAAGTTTTGTCTTCCTGTTGTGAGATGATATTGAACTTTTTAGCTTTCCTGCTGTGTTTGCGAGTTGTAATTTATACTCATAACATAGCAACAAATTGGTATAATCACTTTTTTTGGAGTAAGCATTGTATTGTAATTAAACATTTTTTCTATTATAGTTGTTATTGTGGAGTGGCTAATGATTGCTGTTTCGTGAAGAATAATGCTCTGCGTGTTTTTTTTCGTTGTTCTGGTTTTGTCAGAACATGTCTTTGCAGTAAAAGGAGCAAGTCAGTTTTTGATCTGTTTAGATTGCTGTCTCCAAATCAAGCATATCTGAAATGTTTTTCATAAGACATTTCTTTGATGGATTTCCTTTTTATATATACACACATAATAATTGTAACTGTTAAAAATTTAGCATAAATTAGTTGAGGCATTTTTCTTCCAAAATCTGAACTGCGGGTGTTTCAAATAACTTGCAGCATGTTCATTGCACTAAAAGCTGTGAGTGTACATTTTGACCTGATTTAACATGAATCTAGCTTCAGTAGTGAGGATACAGTTTATCTTCCTGTTCCTTTACATAGCTCTGCTATGTATTTAGTTGAAGCCAAAGTGGAACTGATCAAGATAGCACTGTTAGATTAGATGATTTTGTAGCATCAGGCAACAGGTTGTTCCCGCTACTGTATGTAAAATACTCAGACATGAATTGGAACCTGAAATACTTTGTGCCCAAACTATAGTCCCCTCCAAGTAGTACTTTTAATTTGCACACAAGTCAAAAAATAGTAATGAGATAGCAGGTTTTGAAATAGTATTTTATACCTCTTAATCTCAGGTACATAACAAGAAGGGAAGCTGTTAAATAGCAAAACAAGACAAGAGGGACACAGAAATGCAGTAAGTGTTATGAAGTCTGTTGTATTTGTGTCCTTTTTGNTTTTTCCCCCGGGGGAGGGAGGTTGTTTGGTGGTCCTGCTGTGGGTTATTTGCTTTTCCTGATGTATTCTACAAGGTACCAGATGATTCACTGTGGAATTAAAGCCCAAATTAAATATTCCGTATTCAGTGCTCAGGACACTTGCAAATGCAGCGTACTTTATAATTTGATTCATGAGCAGCACTTTTCAAAGCCAGTTCTGTCTTTTAAATTCTGAATGCTTTAGTTAGGTTTTCAAGTATTTTCTTTCAGCATTTGTTGTTAGTCTGTTGCCTATACTTGTATTTTATTTCCTGGTTTATAGCTTAGATAAGAGCTAGAAAAATCTGGTTTCTATCATATGAATTTTTCATTTCAGTTATATTGGAGAAGTGGATCTTTTGGTTGTGGTTTTTGTTTTGTTTTTATTGCAACTACCTACCACATTGAAATTAGCATTGGAATCTGTTCACAAATTAGTTTTCCATGTGGCCAGGGAATTTTCCCATTGCATATCATGTTGATATTTGTCTCACAGGAGTTTAGAGAGGTGTAATTGGCTATTGGGTTGAGCTGTTTAAAATCAGATTTGTCTTTCAGTAACTTAACTTCTTGGAAGTGGATTTAGAGCTGGAGAAAATGATGTTTATTAAAAAATAAATAACATTCGAAATAAATATGAAAAATAAACCGTGTTTTCAATTGTTTTCCATTCCTGCACACACAGTTTTCATTTATTTCAACTGGATGTGTGAAAGGAAGCTAATGAATAGTTTTAGAACTCTGTTACAAAGCCCGTTACTTAGGGTGACATTCAGAGGATACTTGTGAAAGCTCTCTTGACTTTTCCCAATAATACGTGAAATCTGGGGTAGCCGTACCTGCTTTCCCCCCGCCATGCAGCAGGTGATCAAATAACACAAAAAGCTGCATTTCTGTCTTTAGGATATTGTAGTTGAATGTTAACACTTGCTGACGGTTACAAAAAGGGAATCATAATTAAAGCTAGAAAGCGGAGCTAGAAGGCTCCTTGTTTCTGGTGCAATTGGGTGGTCTCCATCAGCAAATTGCATTCATTCCCCTGTTTAAGGAGTACTGGACAAGCTTCTTGCACAATAAAGGGAGATAGGGTTGGAGTACTGGCAGCTCCCAGGGGCCTGGGAGGTGGCAGACATGGAGCCTGCAGAGGGAGAGGTGTTTGTTTCCTGGCACATCAGACGGGTCTCAGCTTGGTCCCTTAGCTTTTGGATTGTAGTAGGCAAATGACAGCAACATGGATGAAACAGTGTAAGGAGTGTGGGGAGACTCCCATCATCACCCATCTGCTCCAGACTTTGTAAGATGATTTTGGTCATTGCTTGGAAACAACATTGTTCCCACTGATAGTTTGCTGCAAGATTGTTAATGATTTAAATGGAGTCACGGCCATGACCTGCAATAATGTGAGGTTTCTTAATATTCAGTTAAGATCAATGAATTTAGTGCAAGTGATCCTCAAGGCAAAAAGGAAGAGTACTCTTCTCTAGAATTATTTTTACCTTACCTTAATTTTTATTTTTGCTACATTCTTCCTGATCTGTGTGTTCAGTAGACCAAGGCAGGTTTTTGGCTCTCTAGTCTTTCCTCTAGGAGCTATTGACAAATAGGTTTAATCAGTGACTAAAAATACTCAAATACTCTTCTTTTTCTTTCTTTCTTTTTTTTTTTTAAAGGTTGTGTATTTCTGGAAACATACAGGATCATATAACCCATAATCTTTTAAATTCACTAGGACAGGTTGGTATGGCTGTTGTACAGAGCCTCTTGTCTAACCTTCAGTCAGTGACTCAGCACAGTGTTCCTGGATTTCAGTCTCTCTGGTCTGTCTGTCTGTCTCTCACCGCCTCTGCATCTTGCTTTCTTTCCCCATTTCCCTCCTTCTCCTTGTGTTTTTTTCCCTTCTTGTTTGTCTTTAGAACTTTCAGATTAGTTTGGAGAGCCAGATAATCCAAAATAAAGTGGATTTTAGCAGTAGCTTCACTCGTTCATCTACACATTAGCACATTAGTCATTGGGATGACTGTTGCCTGATTCATAAGTTCATTGCCAAATTTAGCTTGGAAGGGACCTCAGTATTCCTGAGATTTAAACAATTAATATTTGTTACGTAAAGTCAGCCAAACTATAAAACTCAAGGAGTTGAAAGCAGCATTCATTAAATTTAATCTTTTGGTCTGCAGCCACGTCAGAATGTGAACTCAACCATTCACTTTGGTGGAATTTTAATGTCTGAAGTTTAAAGGCAATAATTGAGCTATATCGTAAATTGCTAAAATGCAAATACATGCTTAGTGATCTGGCAGCTTGGTTACGAGCCTTCGATTTTGGTCCATTCCCAGGGACTGGTGTAGGAGAGGGCTTGGGGCTAAGGGAGGAGAAACAAACAAAGCCCCTGTTATCGTTAGTCTAGTGGACTTGAGCAAATGAAACGCTGTGGAGTAGTAAATTGTACAGGGAGGACAACTCAATGAGTTGAGTATGAACTCAATAAATGCATAGGAAAATGGTGTGCCATGTAGTGACAGCGTCTTCTCCATTTCTCACATTTTACCCTGAAGTGGAAACAAGATGATGTGCTTATTTAAAAACAAAACCAAAAACCCCACAACTTGAGTTAGGGTCAGGAGTACAATTTTGCTTATGCATGGGCAAATCCTGATGTGACTTCAGAAAATAATTGCTAAGGGACAATAGTTTTATGTTTTTGAAGGGGAAGTAAATGGGAGAGGATTAATCCCACAGAGACCCTGGAACCAGTGCAATGCAAAAGGGCAGGGACAGTGAACTGGGAAAGGTTTTTGACTTGTTCTTAGGTGAGTTCTGTAATTAACTTTAACCAAAATGGCGGAACTTTAATGGTCATTGAGAGACATTGAGTTTTAGGAGGTTAATTACTACTTTGTTTGTAAAATGGGGCATAGGCTCATTGTGTCAGGCCTTCTCTCAGAGTTTGGTAGGATAAACATGCCTAGTAAGGAATGTGTTTTCTCTGGGCATATGGGTTGGGGTTTTTTTCCATTTTGTCTTCTGAGTCTTCTAGAATAATACATTATGTAAGATAATTTTCAGGCGTCCTGTGTACAAGTATTTATGATTTTGTAAATAGTGTCAGATTTTTAATTGGTTTGGCTGTGTTAGCATCCCCGTGCTTGGAAAATCCTGATACAGAGACAGCCTAAATCGCTTGGGGCATCTTACCCAGAAGGGGTAGGAATGAATGTTACAACTGTGGAATTTTTTAATTGGTGGACTTTGTTTATTGGAATGATTAGAAAACATCACTCTAATCCAGTGAAATCCCCGAAAAACAAATAAAATTAGAGCATTCAATGCTGAGAGTGCCTTCACTACTCAATTAAATTGCAGTGCTAATTAGTAGTAGTCTTTCTACTGCATTTCATAACAGGTATTATTAGTAGACAATACTTGTTGCTTTTATTTGTGGATGTATCTGACTTGGTCTTTCTGATCACAAACTTTCAGTCAGACTGAAATCCAGGGAGAAGCCTGTGCAAAGTGAACAGTGACATTACAAAATGCTCTAAGGGAGCAGTTAACCCCAATTGCACTTTATTTGGGCTATAACAGTACAGAAAGAGAAGTTTTGTCTTCCTTTGGGAAAGTTAAAACTTGCTTTTGTAATAGCTATGTAAGAGGTTGGAACAAGCAAGATAGTTTTGAGCTTACAGCTATGTCATCTGATCATATTCAAAATCAGTTTGCTTTCTGCAAGCAGAAAAATGCCCTGAGCTATCTGCAGTTCCCTTCAGAACAGGGTGCTTAGAACAGGAAATAAATTTGTCCAGTAACTCGTATTTTGTAGACTTTTTGCCAGTTATTTGCTAAACACTCCAACTGTGCACTCTGATGTATACTAATCCATTGGTAGGTTTGCTGAGGAGCCACACAGGCAGAAATGGGGATGTGTACTCAGCATGGAGTGTCTCATTCCAGCCGTTCTATGTTAAACGTGCCCTGCAGGTAACAGGAGGCAGAGATGCTCCAAAGGGCTTTGGAAGCCCACCTGTGGTCCAAAGAATGACATCACCAGCCAGAATATGTACCATCAAATAGCTCTTCCCAAGAGGGGAGACTAACTTTTGGCATGACTGATTAGTTCCTTTTTCTGCTTGGAGTGTGTATCAATCCAGCAATATTCAAGTGAGCTTCAGTAGATTAGTCTTCAAAATTGCCAGGAACTGAGATTTCCTGCCTTTCTCAGAAAGGAAGAATGAAATTTGGCAGTATGTATTATTGAGTCTTGCTTAAAACATGGATTTGAAAAGGGTCTCTGATAGCATTTCATATAAATCCCTCCCCCCACCTTCTGTTGCTTTCGCCATGAGGGATGAGTTCGTGTGCCAGCCGATTCTGTTTTCTCTTCATTACTCAGTCACACAAGGGGGGGTGTGTCTTTTAAAAACCACTATCCTTCATTGGTATTCCAGACTTTTTAAGGCTCTCAACCGTGTTCTTCTTTGAGCAGTAAGCATATGTTTTTTATTTGCGCCATCATATTTGTTAAATACATTTTTTGAGCTTTGATTGTATGACTGGAAGCTTCTAGTAGCTTTTCAGAAGCTATTGGAAGCTTCTAATGTTTTATCTGTGACTGGTTACAACTCTTCCCAGATACAGAACTTTGCCATTTACTCTGTAGGTTAACAATACAGGTGCAAAAGCAAGCAATGGTATCTGGAACGCAATTTTATTTGAAGTACAGCTTAAATGTGAAGAATGCTCTGAAAAAAATGGGTAATTTAAATCACTGTCCTTAGAGCTCTTTTGATTTGTCTTAATTTGCTTTTGTGAAGTGCAAAAGTTGTTTGTTAAATCAGAACTTGCACGTGTCTGTGGTTATTCTGTATTCATTTAGTGTGGGTGAGTTATATGTGGGAATCAGCCCAGGGTTTCTAAGCCCAAACAAAACTCTGCGGCCTGAGTTGATAATCTACTAAGATTGAATAACTGGTGTCAGGCATGGTGGCCAAGGTAAGACTTCTTCGCATTGGTCCACTGTAGGTGAAATTAATTTTAGGAACTGCAATTAAGTCCAGAGAAGACCAATTCTCTTTAAGGAGCTTGCATATCCCTTAGTACATTTTTACCCTGTATACCAAATGTTTTGTTTTCAATGGCTTTGGTGTTGTGAAGGATAACTTTGAGCATTTTTCAGGTAGATTAAGCAGTTGATTTGTCTGGTGGTGTAGAAATATAACTTGGATGCTGTAGTAATAGGTTGCAAGAGCATTTTGGGAAACTGAGAGGGTATATGAAAAGAACATGATGTCAAGTATTCTTCAAAGGAATTTTGATGATAGAAGGAAGAATATTCCTTTTTGTGTAAACCACCCACCTAGTTCTCCAATTCCTCTATTTTGTGAGGGGGATATGCAATATTAACACGGGGAGGCCCATTAAGAATCCTGTGCATTAGGTAGATTGTGTTGCATGATGTGCAGCTGTATATGAAATGAGTCTTGCTCATGTCATATTTTCAGTAGTTATCTTATTTACTTTGTAAATAAAGATGTCTTAAAGATTTCGGTTTCTGAGCCTCATTTGGGCACCACTTGCTGAATGTCTGAGATATGGATCCTCTTTTATCACTGATACTGTCCTTTATAGTTTCTTTCTTTTAAAAATAAAGTATAGCTAAAGTATTGTCTTAGGGGGAAAAGGTTTTAAAAAAACAACCACGATAAGGAGTACAAGCAGAGAAACAAATATGAAGCTACCTACTTAGAAGCTTTGTTTTTGGTCCTGTATTTGCAAATTTTTGTTTCTTTATTCAGCAGATTTAATTTCTTTCTTGTTTCATTTCAGCATAAAAATAAACCACATGTGGTGACCTTAGCTAGGAGCCACTCCATTTCCTCAGCAGCTGCTGCTCCACGCTGCTTGTCTGACAGACGGGGCTAGGTCACGGTTTCCAGAGGACACCCTTGTGGTCATAACCAAGTTGTAAATGTCACTAAGATTGTTTCTGAATGCCTATCACGAGTGTATCGCCGATGCTGAAGCAGATAAAGTCAGCCAAAGATTCAGTGGGGAGTCGGGTGTCCCGGAAGATTGCTGTGCGGCCGAACAGCAGCAGGAGCTGTGACACGCATCCGTAAGCAGCGGTAGTGCTGTGACAGTTCTGTAGCCCTCAGTTAGCAGCCCTTTGGTAGAACTGACAGCACGCCTGCAAAGATAGGGAGGCCTGTTTCAGCCCCATTAATGTTGTCTTGAATGTGAGCCTGCGGTCTGGAGAAATGATAAATGTTCAGTGATTGATGATTTTATAGTCCCAGGGCACTTGGGATGGTTTCTGGTAGCTGTGAACAATTTTTCCTCCTCCCTTAATTAGTCCTGAGCTTTAGGTTTCTGAACGAGAAGCGACTAAGTGTGAATTGTACGATAAGGTTTACAAAATGTTTTTCAAAACTTTGGCTACAAAGGCAGTACCATCTTGAGTGAAAGGTCTTTCATGTTTTGGTACAGAGTAAGTGATTCAGTGTGCATTTGGTAAGTCTGAATGGCAAATGGCATATTCATACCTTTATACGGAAAAGCTGACAGCATTTTGAAATGTATTGAGGAGAGCTTTACTTAACAGGGTTAATTAAATAATGCATACATCCAAGGACTTCTTTGTTTTCCATCTCCTCTGCCTCTGGTGTAAGCTTTCAATAAGCCAGTGTTTCCTGACTGCATAAGGGTTGCTCCATGTCTGGTAAGCTGGCTGTGCTAATGGCTGAAAAATGCAAAAAAGTATTTCGGTTTCAGTGCTTGTTTGCAAATCGGATGACAAAGTTGTTTATTTAATCACTATATGGAAGTAAACCTTTTGTCAGTGAGCTGTGCTGGTTAGTAATGTGATAGTGTCAAAATGCCTATTAATCTGTAATATTAATAGCAGGCTGCAAGAAGAAATGGAATTTGTTCTTCTCATCTGTACCAACATTTTTTCTTAATATCAGTGACTCTTCCTGAACTTTTTACTGTCTTTTATTAATGCAAACAGAAAGCTTAGGGAAAAAAAATCAGTCGCAAGTTCTTCAGGACTAATTTTACTCTCTGTGGTTAGTGACTTAACACTAAGAGGATTCAAATATCAAAATATCTCTGTATTATTCAATTTTTAGAAATCTTGTCCATGAGGACACAGCTTATTAAGAAACTATGAGGTTTCTTTTTGATGGAGAGAAAGTAATATGTGGGCAGAGAGTAATTTCTGAGATAGGCCTGAAAGCCAACTTTTGTGATTAATGACCAATTGTGACTCTGCACATTTAATTAGGAAAGTGTCATTACACTCAATTAGCAGGGCTGCCAAATAATCTGTTTAATACTCTGGTCTTTTTTTCTCTAGGGTTTTGCAGACAGTCCTCATTACAGTGATCACTTGAATGACAGTCGATTAGGGCCTCATGAAGGATTGTCCCCGACACCTTTCATGAACTCAAATCTGATGGGTAAGTAGGTAATTCTTTACGAGTATCCCCTCAAAGCCTCTTTGGTCAGAAAGAGACATTTTTCATTCCCTTGTCTAGGCCTGACATGTCAAGCATCTGGAAGTTGCTCTGTTTCTCATAGCAACACTGACTTTCCTATTCAAATCTTTTTGTGTTGGGTGAGTTCCTCATAAAGGCCATTATCCAGGCTTTTTAGAAGAAGGGAATACCAAGATTTTCTCAAGTTGATCTAGAAAGCTGATATATTTTGATTTGATATAAATTCTAAATTATTTTAAAGATTAATTTTCCTTAATTTAGTTTGAGAAGACATTTAGAGCAATTTTTAATTTGTGCATTTAAAAAAAACCTTTTTCTAACATTCAATTCCTGAAGTACCTACCAATTTACTGTAGGCTTCTCTTCAGGTATTAACTTGAGGGCTTGCTTCTTATTTTTAATTTTCTAATTTCTTTGATATTTGTTGTATTAGAAACTCTGTCACTTCTAAGAAATGGATGGGAACTCTTGCTTCCAGACCTGTTTAACATTTTCTGCTTTTGAAACTGGTGAAAAAAGCAAGCAAATGGTATATTATATTGTGGCCTTAGGTATTGAAAGCTTTTTTTTCATTGCCTGCACTTCGTGTTACCTGAAACATGTTAATGTGTTGATGGGATTGGTTGAAAAATCTCCTTTTGTGTATTTCAGTTTGGAACATAAACTGTTGATTTCAAAATATTTAATTTGGCAATACGTGGTCTTGGGACCATTATTGTTTTGTGTCTTAGATTTCAGGATGACTCTGAATATTTGTTCTGAATTTGTACATTTCACATTGTTTTACTTCTATATTCCCCATCTTGCAGACATGACCTATTTTGTGGTCTCAGTATTGTCCTTTTAAGACATAGCCATGGTAATCTAAGTGGATTACCTAAATCCAAATCCTGGTGGTCTGCAATTTCTTTTGGAAATCTTTCTACTTTGCTCAGTCTTTGTTTACTACTTTAATTTTCTCTGAAACAGAGGCAGACAAAGCTCAGCTATTGCTGAAAACAGAATTTTGTTTAAACTTCATACACGAAGCTGAAAACACTCAATTTTAAAATGTCCATCTCTGTAGACTTGGATTAGAGAGAGTACATGTCAACTGGTCAATGACAGCAAAGCTAAAATGTAGCAGTTATTTTGATAAAGCAGAGTAGACTTTCCCTGAATACTCTTTCAAACACATGGTCTTTTTTCAAATGCAGAAAGCTGAAAAGACACGTTACGTCAATTGCTTCTCCAGTATTTTGATCAATAGCAAGAATGGAATGTCTCTAGGTTTTGTAGCTGCTACTGATTTTATTTTACAAAAATATATAGCAAAGTTGTTGGGTTTTTTTCACATTCATATTACCAAAGGCAAATTAATTCCTTGTGTTTTTAATTTAAGCCATCCAGTTTCTAAACAATATACGCCTTTAAATATATGACAAAAATAATTGGTGCAACTATATCTTCTTGGTTTTTCATTTTTATTGGAGAGATGAATCTGTTAGACATAATAGAATTACATCATTAATACAGATTTGAGAAGAAGCCTCCATTTAGATGGTTTTGTGAAGAGGATTAACAAATTGCAAGATATGTATGCGTCAGTCACTCAAAGCAGCTGAGAACTGAAATAGTTTTGTAAAGCTTTGTGCCTAAGAGTTCTTAGGGATTTTATTTTCTTGGAGCAAAAGTACTTAATTTCCTTCTATATGCAGCCAAGAATTATAGAAATTCAGTATACATCTCTAAGATATGTTCATATCAAAACTCTAAAAGTATGCCTTTAAAAGTATTCCACTTGTGGTTTTTGGCTTCTCATAACAAAAAATTATGATCATTTAACTTATGTTACTGTATAGGATGCAGATTTGCATATTACACTTCTACATCATTAATTTTTGCATTGTGTTTTAATTGATGGTGAAAGATTGCTGAGAGGAATGATAAAAGCTACATGAAAACCTAGTTTTCTGTGTAGTACTACTATCTGTGTTTAGTTTCTTTATCTGTTATTGAAAAGAGAAATGACCATTTTTCTATAGTTTTTAAGACAACAGGATGTTATACAGTTTTTTAATATCAAATTGTGGACATGTTCCCATAAACAGAATGAACACATTTATTTTATTAGCTAATGTAGACATATGATATTTAAGGTGTTGGTTCGTTATTTTGTGATCTTTGGAGTTTAAAAGGAGATGGAGACTAAGAACCTGAACTTGATGATCTTACAGGAAATATCTCACTAGCTAATAGCAGTGATTGAGCATCTGGGATTCCACAACAAACATCTAAGAAATACATCCCTTCCCAACATTTTATCATGACTGAAATGCATTTCTGAAATAGTTAAAAACTATTAAAAAAGAAGAAGAGAGAGCAACAACATATTTCACCATTGCTGTCAACACTTAAGAGCACCATTAAAAGAAAGAATTGTGTGTCAAGGGGATGTTGTTGTTTTGTGTATTATGTTCAGCTGTAAGCATATTTGCCTGAAGAGATAGTGGATTATAAAGTGCCACTGTCTTTCATGATGGAGCTCTCAAACATTTTAATGATCTTGTACATTGCAAAAGAGAGAAATTTTGTCTAACAAGAGTTGATAATGATTCAATAATGAACAATTTACCACAGAAAGATCCATTTCCATATTCATTTAGATATTTTTTGAAGTGTTTTGCAGAGGAAGTAAAGCTATTATGCTGGATTGGTTAGTGTTCTTCACTAATGAATTCCAGAATTATCGTGTTGATTTGGTAGTATAAAAAAAGAAGGGCCGTTACTTATATTTTGAGTAAAACCACTGAATCCTCTTGGGACTAGCACAGTCTGTTGGTATCCATAGAGATATGTAGAAAATCAGGCTAAGATATATTGGTGGTATTGTAGCTCCGTTTAGACTTGATAATCTTTGCTTATTCAACACTTCTCTTTTAATTACATTCTAGAAAACTATTCACAAGGATATGAGATTCTTTTCTCTGTAATTATGCTGCCTTTTAGTACTCTGCACTTGCAAGGAGAGGTCAGTTTTTGCTAGGACCCTTCAAGCATGTGGTATTGTATCTTCTGTGGCAGTGTTCCTTGGACTTTATTCTACTGAGCTTTTTTACTACTACTTACCGGGAAGAAAGCAAGCAGATTATTCTTGAATATAGCTTAAAGGGGTTTTTGTTGGTCTGTCTTGAAAATTTGAAGTGGGTGAATTACTTTCTTTTGTGTGTCTGTCTTTGCCCCAAGAGATAGAAAGGATAACAGCCAAACTTTTGTGCTCCATG
Source organism: Cnemophilus loriae (assembly GCA_013397755.1). Classification (NCBI taxonomy): domain Eukaryota; kingdom Metazoa; phylum Chordata; class Aves; order Passeriformes; family Corvidae; genus Cnemophilus; species Cnemophilus loriae. Next base: position 3,130,549 of record VZTF01009104.1, on the reverse strand, counting down.
TTTGTCTGTGTACTGCACAGTCCCATAAGGTTTTATACAACAAAAAGTCATTAAAAAATTTAGTCAATAGTGAGTGAAAAGACAGTGGTTGAATATCAGCTTACCATGTTGAAATCAGTCCCTTGAAGTAGAAAGAGAGATCATTCTTCAAAGTTTTCTTTCAATTATATTTCCTTGTTTTCTCATTATTTCTTTAACTAGTTCCTTTAAAGTTTAATTGGGTTACACTTTAGAGCGCTAGGTGTTTCTGAGCTAGCAACAGGGTTTGAAGCCTTGTCAATGAAATCGGAGATTCTGAATGTATGAAAATGGAGGATTTTAGATTATCTGCATTTTCCCAACTTCATTTACTCACTGACTCCAATAGATCAGCTGCAGGTTGTAGTTACTAGTTTATTTCATACCATCTGGTGATTTTGTAACACTCACCTCTGTTAGCATCCTGGTGGCTTTGCTCCTCTTCCTAACAAGCTTCTGCTGGGTAATGCCGTGGTGCTTTCTTATGGCCAGCATTAAGAGATGCAGGGACTGACCATGCAGAGAAGTCAAGACACGACTGTTGGTATTTACAAGGTGGGAATAGAAACTTGTTACAGGAATTAGAGCTATCAATTATTCAGATTTTTAATAAAAATTTAACTTCTTTTACTCTGTTTATAGTGTGAATATATATAAAGGGGGTAAGTCTGATTCTTCTTTTTGAAATAAAGAAGATTATTTCTGATGAAAGAACCAAAAGTAATACTGTCAAATGGAAGCAGAGTAATATATGTTGGGGTTTTTGCAGTGTGACTTTCTTTCCTGTTGGTTGTACTTGATGCACTTGCGTGGTTTGTCATCAGGCATCACAAAACAGGGTTTCTGAGTAAAGTACATCTATATACACCATGAATTTTACCTTCTTTTACTGTTTAGCAGTCTTGTTCCAGTGTAGCAGGAGTTAATATGTATGTGCTGGATAGAAACCACTGTGTGAAGGGTGGCAGGAGCAGAGAGGTGCTTCATGGGTGGAAGCCAAATTTTCAGAATTTTCAAAGCTAGTCTTTGGGTTACTGTGAAACTCACAATGGGTTTTGTGTATTAATCATATGAATGAGAGATCACTATCTGGATTGGGATGCCTTCTGGTTTTAGAGTTACTATGCATTTAATTGACTTGATTGCCTGATTGTGCAGGTTTCTAAGAATGGCTGGGCTTCTGCCAGTGCATCTCTCAAACTGAAATGACTGTCTCAATTTTTATTGTAAAATCTATTATTTGACTTGTATTTTAAGCACTCCAGTTGACTTGGCTAGAGAAGTAGGTATTTTTAAAGATGAGCATTGGAGGGGCATTTTTCGAAGCAAAGTGGGAAATAGCTGAAGCCTCTGTAAGCCTTCCAGTACTGATACAGCTCTTGAACAGCTGATGTAAGCCTTTAAAACCATAATTTGTGAAAGGTTATTCTCAGTAAAAGGAGAGGCTTTTGAACTTTAAAATACAATTAAAAGAAGGCGTGCATCTGAATTGATACTCAGTTAAGAATCTAACTAATCTTCAGGAAAATTGCTAGTTTTCTTCCTCAGTAACCCTTCAATAAAAGAATTTTGGAATTGAAGAGAGAGATCTTGTTATCAAATGACTTTATAATGGTGAAGGCAATAGTAGGAAACCAGCAAGGGTAAATAGTTATTAAAATGGCACACATTAAGAATGATGCCATTATAGTTTTTCCTAGGAATCTTGTTTTAATTACCTTTTAGGAAGGGAGAGGGCACATGCAAGTAGGGAGTTGGCAGACCTTCTATTTGTCCAAAATAATAGTTAGATTTCCTTGAATTGCTTTCTATAGTCATTAATATTTCAACACATGAAAAAAACCAGGCATCACAATGGAAATTATCTCCAGAGATATGAGTAATAGCAAGATTGATCTGAAATAATTTATATGCAGTTACATTGTTATTAACTTGGAGAATGGTGGGGACAGAGTATTTTATATCCTTTGGAGAATTCATTAGGAAGAAAGAGGAAAATGTTAAAAGAAGAAAATGACAAAACAGTGACATAACAAAGATTATGACAAGTGCTTTAGTCCATCTCATTTTACAGGGCAGTAAGTTGAAAGAAAATTGTAAAAGGATAGCTAATAAGCTTCACATTTTGCATAGTTATCTGTCAAATATTACTGAGTTTAGGAAACTTCCCCTAGTAAAAAACCCACAGGTATAAGATCATCCACAGTTACAATAAATACTTAGGGTTATTGGTACTGAGTCCAACATAAGCCATAGATTGTAAACTTCCCATGCTGAAAAAGTTCCTTAACATTCACTTTACATAACCGTATTGTGCAGTTTCACAGTATCATGTTTACATTTCATTGAATCACTTTGAATAATCAATTGTTTTGATTATTAAAGCTAAAAATGCTAAGATGCTGGCTCATCTCTATGTAATATGTCATGGCCACTTTTCCCTAGGTAAGTGTTGCCATTGCTTCACCCCAGTAATGCTTCTTGTCTTCTTGCTTCTGATAGGCTTATGTTTTTTTAATAATTAGCATTTTCCAAATCATTGCATATAATGAATCTGGCAAATGGAAGATTTCCATTTAAACTCCCTTCTAAGATTGCTTCTTTTCCTTTTGGGGCATGTCACTCTGTTGAATTGATGCTGATATCTATATGATATAGATTGGCTGAAAGCCTATTGTGAATTTCGTAGTATTTTGGGTTTTATAATAGAATTTCAAACCCAGAGTAATGTTTTAAATTAAATTTCATTTATTTCTTCCTCTCTTCCAGATAATTATTTGAATAATTTACTTCACATATGAATATATAAAACCGCCATAAATAAATTGAGGTTCCTTTTTGTTTGTTTGTTTCTGTTTGGAATGCTAGCAGTCCTTTTGTTCTGGAGTGTTTGTGCATCTGGCTGTGTCCCAGCTCTGGCGTGGTGTGTTGGGCAGAGGCAGCTCTCAGACCTGGGCTCTGACACACTGGTTACTGCCAACGCAGAGCTGCTGCTCTGTGGGCTTAAGCTTTCTAGAGTTGCAGTGTTTTGTATCTGTTCGTACAGTTTCAGATTTATCCTTTTTTTTTTCCCCAGGTATTACATTAAATAAATTCCACTCACACCAAAGAATTGCTCTCATCTGCTCTTAATTTTCCTTTTGTGAAAGCTAATGGGTTTCTGGGAAATTAAATTACACAGTCATTTAGTGAAAGTGCTAAGTGCAGGGCATTTTTACCCTTGGGTTTTTGCTCACAAGAGCGTGTGTTAAGCTTAGTTTTCCCTTCTGTTTACGGTAATATTTCAATCAAATAGCTTTCCTAACATTTCTTTACCTACAGTAATACCTCGAGGCTTTCTCTGCACACGGCGGGGGGCTCGTGTCCTTTGTAACGTTATGCTGTAGCAGGTGTCCGCGTGTGCTCTCTGCCCCTTGAGACTTTGATCTCTCTCCTGGTGAGCAGCTGCGGCAGAGGGGCCCTGGCAGCGCTCCTCAGGTGGTGCTCAGGTGTGGCTGTGCCAGGTAGGTGTGTGGGCACAGCTGCCCGCCCGCTCTCCTGCCTTCGGCAGCTCTGGGCGCAGGAAGGTGAGCAGGGGTGAGCAGGTGCACGGTGGGCGGCCTCCCCCCTCCGTTCGGTGATCCACTCATTGCAGGAGTGTGCTGGAGTGTTGAGGCACTTCATCCTTAACCATTCCGTAGTACTGTGTGTGTTTAGACGATTTTTGTATCTCCAGATCAGTGTTGGAGTTGTTATCAGGCTTAGTCTGCGGTGCTGTGGTTTGAGGAAGAAACCAGAAGGGTTTTCTTTCTGTCAAGTAAGCAAGTGAATAAATTTGTTCTTGAAAACCCATCAAGCTGTACGATTAAACATTGTGCTAGGGAGAGCTGATGATTCCTTTTCACTGAATGCTATGAGTGCCACAGGTATCTTCACAGTCCACAGTGTGTCCCACAAGCAGAACTTGCACCGTCCATGGTGGTCCATGGACGGTGGTGGTGCTTGCACTGTGCACTAACGGGAGAAAAAAACGGGACCTAGTGCTAATTGTGTTGGAGGAAGATGAAATGTTGCCTTCTTCAAAATGGTCTCACACTTGAACCCAGATTTTTTGTCATACTAAGTACGTTTGAATTGCCAGTCTGGGAATAAATATGCAAAGTCTGTGGCTTTTACATTTTGAAATATTTTAGTTGTGATAAAATTTGTTCTGCCAAGCTTGGGTTTTAGTTAATGCAGTCTGATACATTTGAGTGTTGATTTATTCACAGTGTACTCTGCCTCTGAAAAGGGGAATAAATAGTAATCTGATGAAATTTTTAAGTCTTGTATTTCCTCTTTGTTATAACATGTCAGTTTAGCTGCTGCAGGGTATGTTTATCTGTTACAAGGCTCATCAGTGCATGAAATGCTGAAAGGGCATATTTCTCTCCTGTGGTTCCTGCCATCCCTGGGCACTTGTAGATGTGTTCCAGTGGATGGGATCAGCTGGGTGAAGCGGTAGGATTTTAAATTTGAGTCTGTCTGAAGGCGCCAAGCTCCCTTCTAGAGAGGAGGGGGTGATTCTTTCCCATACTGGTGATGTAACTTCCCCATGAGGCAGTTGCTTGGGGATCTACATAATAACTATTATCCTGTTCAAATAGGAGACTGTGGAAAGCTCACTGGTGATTAAAAGATAATTTTGTAATTTTTCATGGCTTGTCTTTGTTTTGTAATAAAGATGTTTGCTTATCGCCAGGTGCATAAAAATCATTTACTTAATCTCTATTTCATTCCATTAATTTTTTTTCATTCTTGCATGCATGTAGCTGTAGCCTGTGAGTTGCTAGCAGTCCAGTTTTTAATAAATGCAGCAGCCTGTATCCACTGATTAAATTCTGAACTGATCAACCAAAATGTTCTAACTAGGCTGCTCGTGCCAAAACAAGTGGCTTTTGTGATTTGGGGCACTGTAGTATTTGCATTGATATGATTTGAAGTTGCTAATAGTTTTCTTTAGAGACTGGGTTTTAGTGAGTCAAATGTTTGTTGCTGCTGGAAACCTGACTTTGTTTAGATAACAGACATCTCGGAGGGGAAAACAAAACAGAGGAAAATAAAAGATGTAGTTTTATTTTTCAGGTGCATGGGGGTGTTGGACCTCTAATACTATGGTTTTTATGAGTTGCCTGAGCAGCCGCTGCATTTTCCATAGAGCTGTAAGCTGCTGTAGGTGTGCAGTGCTTCAGCTACATAATAGATGAATGGGACAAGTATCATCAAAAGAAAACAAAAACGGTAAATTTAATTTTGGCAATTAACGTCTGGACACATTCACTTCAATCTAATATTGCACCAAAGTTTTGTTTTGGAAAAGTGGATGAAATATTTTCATGTAACAGAAGTGTGCAAAGACCAGAGGAACTGCAACTCATTCTGTTAAGAGATGGTTATATCTTGCTATACTTGCAAGGCTTTCTTGGTTGCTGGCTTTTTGTTTTTTCCTGGAGGCTGTCAGCATTGTAGCTTTCACATAGGTATGCAGCTTCTGTCGCTCTGACACGTGTGTGTATATCGGGAAGTCAGATGAAAATTCTGCCGAGTTATTTCCTTGGCATCCAGATGGAGGGTCACTTGGAGAAATAGTGTGTGGAAGCTTCACCAGGATGGCTTTTGGTGGAGGGAGGGTGCTGCTTGGTTGGGGTTTTTTTGGAAGGTGCTCACACGGGTCCTCCATCTGAAGATTAAATAGGAGGGAGAGTTGATGCATAATTTTATGTGATGATGTGTTACATACACAATTAAAGAAACTCGCACTATTTGGGTTTACTGTTACTGATTCTTTTAAAGAAAGCAGTAGCCTTAAACTGAGAGATGAAATAAAAAAGGTTCATTGAAGTGGGAATGAGGAAGAAGCACAGTGGTTACTGTTGAGATGAGTTGACTGATTTTACAGTTTTTTTGTAAAACTGGCAAGGTCTGGCCATGAGACTTGAAGGTAGTAGGGAACCAAATGCCATAAAATATGTAATGTGTAAATGTACAATGTGTAAATTCAAATTGGAATTGTACAGACCATAAGCAAAACTAGTGCTATCGTCACAATAACTGCAGTGAAATTTTAATTTACTTCCCATTGTAATAGAGACCTCTAAAACAATCCTGGCACTTTGGATACGTGCAATACAAATAAGGCATCTTGCAGTGTCTTCCTCTTATACAAAGGGACATAGAAAGCAGAAGTCTTGAGAGTAATCTGTGACTTGTTAACAGTCTTGTAAGCTTCAAGGCTGATCCCTGGGGCCTGTGTTGAATACCTAAGTGCATGACTGTATCATAAATAAACTTGTATCATGTTTAAAAAATGTTCTGCAGTGATAGGAAGGGGTGTACTTGTATGCTCTTTATCAGGATACTGCAGTTTTAAGTATGTTTGCTCCATGGCAGGAGCAAAGAGAAGTTTGTCTTATTATTTTGACGTGATAAATAACACTTCTGTTTCTGACTGAATTAATTTCTTTCCTATTACATCATTTATTTATTTCACATATTGCTGGTCCATTACAAGCTGTCACGTCAGATTTAATTTATTTATATATTTATTTGAAGCCTAGAGGTACTTCCCAACTTAAACTGATTGACCTCCTAGAATCAAGATACAGCAAAATAAACTCCTTACAGAACCATATTTCTTAAATTATACCTTACTTGTCTTAAAAGTTGCATTGCATTATGAAATACTGCAGAGAGTCTTCGGATCATGTAATTCTAACTTCAAAGGAGTTTGCAGAAGCTCCTCTGTGTGTTATACTATAGAAAGCATTTAGCACACCTTAATATTCTACCTATCAGGCAAAAAATAAGAACTTCTCCCTCATATTTGTAAGCTCTCTTCGCTTTAATTTTAGGGGAAATTTCTTTTCCTTATGGATGCGCTGCGTTATTATACAGCTTCAAGTTTGAAGGGTACTGGAATTGGTACAGATATGCTAGATCAGAAACTGAACTCTTGCTTATTTTCCAGGATACAGTTTTTACTTTATATTTAGAGAAATGTCATCCTTTCACCTGGCATGAATTAGATCTTTCTTCTCAATGATAGGTGAGGTGAATTTTTTTTTCAGCAGTGCTGTGTTCTGTGGTGAAAGATCGACTAATATATTTTACCATCACTGAAACAATTTTTCTTTACATATTCTGCGATTGATATTTTTAAGCTTAAGATAAATGTTGCTAGCATTACTAGTGTTTAAAAATTGTTAGATATAACAAGGCTGAGAAATCCACATGCCTTTTTTGTGTGTGTGTCTGAATCTCATCCCTTTGCTGGGTACTTTGCGGGTTGAGCTGTGAGAGCGCGGCCTGAAGTCACTTGTTCATGCAATGCTCTGTTTACCTTGCACCGCTACGTTGTTCTTGCCCAGCATGGTGGGGGCTTGAGGGTTATTTTGTTTTGTTTGATTACAGAGTGGTGGGAGGAGGAGCAACGATTGCCTTGTCTTTCTGAGGCTTGGCTGCATTTTTAAAATTTTTTTGTTCACTGCTTTTATTCATCAGTGACAATTTATAAACAGTGCATGTTTCACAATGATTTCAGCCTTGAGTGCCAAACAACTGTATGATTTTGTTGCTTTGTTTGACAGCTATCTGGCACTAAGCCCTGGGCACAATTATAATAAATAGTTTTGTCCAGTATACTTGTATGTTCTTTATTTCAGTTACATTTTTGCTATTACATTAGAAATGTATCTTCCTAGAAATGTTGTTCGAAAGGTACATGGTAAAAAAAAAAACAACAAACCTTTTTAAAATCTGATAAAGGAATTGAGAATAAATTTGTTCCTTCAGTATTTTGGAGTTGGGGGGGGACAGCAGGGTAAACAAAGAGGGCCAGTAGAAAAACGCTGCTTGGTTTAGTTGGTTCAGTTGCACAGTTGCAAACTATGACAAGGAATATAGTTTGTTGGCAGGAGGAAAAAGCCCGTGTGTTTCTCCAGTTGGTAACCATTTTATCTAGGATAGTTTGTCTATGTACAGACAATAAAGAGCGGGCTTTCAGCTCTTTATTTAGAACAGAGTAAAGCTAAATAGTACTTTTAAAATAGAGAATATTTTCTGTATTGATTTATCTAATTTTACCTACATAGAAGAAAACTTAGAGCCCAAATGTCTTGAACTCAAGGTACTGAGTTTAGCTGGCTCGGTTGACATTCTACGATATGAAGGAGGAACGCTTCCCTGTTACAGTGCGCTTCAGAGTTTCTGTTTTGTGTGCCTCCCCCTCTCTCCCCAGCTCAGACACAGCTTGGTCTCATGATAGAGACATAGTGCAAATGCCAGTAAACCAATGTGAAATAAAACACCAAATGGAAAGGCAGTGATTCATCAGGGGAAAATGTTATCCAGGCCCCAGTAACTTTTTTTCTTCTTTTAACCTGTGCTCTCAAACGTTGTTATTCCCATGATAATCAGTTTCAGCACTGTTATTGAACTGAAAGCTGCGTTTTTAAAGTTGCCATTGCCCTTCTACTGATCTCTCCTACTTTCTTGATGGTACTTTTATGTTGCTTTCTTGTTTGTTAATGCAATGCAATTGTGTCATTGGTCCAGTTTATTTTCTTCAAAAAATGCCAAACCCTCAGAGGTAGGAAATAATGTAAACTTTAATTTACACTAAAATCATTAATAGAATCATCTGCCCTCAAACCTATAGAGTATAATTTTACTGTAGTCTTACTTTGTGGTTAAACTCATATTTTTGTCCCTTAAGTGCACACATCTGGATCCGTACACTGTTCCGCCTGAGCACTTTCATGAGGCTTGTGCTCAGCTGCACTTTGGGATTTTTGCTGTCTTTACCTGGCTTGTCTGTCTGCCTTGGTCTGTTGACTTGTTTTGGCTCTCTTAAGAAAAGGCCATTTTTTTGTGGTTTTGTGCAGATGTGTTGCTCTTTGTAAAGATTTATTTTATTTTTGTTTCCTTCATCTGAAATATAAAGAAAAGGTAAATTCTAAAACTGCTTATGCTCTGTTACTTGCCGTGTGTTACATACTTGGCTATAATGCCTGACTGTTGAAGTTCAGACCATATCATTTTTTCACATTCTCTCTGGGTTTTTATGGCTCTTTCTCTGTGCACCTGTTAGTGGCCAGCACTATTGATGGGATGTCGTGGTAGAGGAGTCCTTCTCCAGCACTGGTCTTTTTGTTTGTTTGTAAGACATTTGTATTCTCAAAACTGGCATCTTCTAAGAGGTCTTTAAGTGCAGATTCTGAACAGGGCTGCTGTGTAGTAGTGTAAATTTTGTCCTTCACAGGACAGATTATTGGGCAATAGATTTGAAAGATGAAAACTTCGTATTGCAATGAGGTATAGTAATGCATTCGCTGATTCTCTGTTAGAAATGCTAGAAGTTGTGGTGAATAGACAAGAGAATAATAAAAACCAATATAGGAAAATACATTTTAAAGTGGAAAAATAATAATTTATTGATGGCCAACTTCCAAAGGACATCAAAGCTGCAGGACTATGGCTTAGTTGCATTGGAAGGAGGAGTATGAGCCAGATGATAAAATTAGACCTTAAATAGTTTGAATGCAAAATTAGTAAAAATTTGCTTATTTCTCTGTTAGGTCAACAGCATGGCTTGAAGGGGAACTTTGCAGTTTTCCACTGCAAAAAGCAAATTTACATACACATTTTTAGTGCCCAGTATTTTGTTATTTGAAACATGTCCTTTTTACTGAAGCTTCTGAGATGTGTGTGGATGTTTTTCAGAACACTTGATCCCTTGTAGCATGTACCGTGCTGCTCAAGGCAAGAGTCTTTAGATGTCACAGTCGTCTTGCCACACATGATGAATCACTTTGCCTAAAGATTTTCTGCCCACAAAGCCTCTGGGGTGGCTCTGTCTCCCAAAGGATGTTCAACTGGCCATCTGAGCTAACTGTGCTGTGACCAGTTTGTGAAGTACTAAATCCAAACTTTTTCCCATTTTATTTCTTTTTGTACATAATAAAAAGGGTCATATGCAGAGAAGTAGTTTAGCTTTAAAAAAGACAGTATTGCCTTGAACTTGTTTTGTTTGAATTAATTTTTTTAAATTTAATTTGTCACGAGAATCATGTTAAGTGATTGTAACTGCAGGATACCATCCAAAATGTGTTTTCCTAGATTTTTCCCTTTTTAATTTTTTTTTTTTAATATTGCCAATAAACCAGTGTGTGTAATGAGTTTCATGGCTTTCCTGATTGTGTCCCTCTTTGGATATGTTCTTTGGTTGTACTGGCCTGTGAGACAGGATTAGTGGCAGCTGGTAATAAAATCTGAAGTTTCAAGATATTGAACAGATACCTGATTGACTGCTTCCTTTCAGAGGTCCATAAATTTGCTGTGGGGAGCTTGGGGGATCACTCTAAGAAGAACATTTAAAAAATAAATGTTTTAAATGTTTCTAGGATTTAAAAAGCAATTCGTGCATTTTAAATAGTTAAAAATTTGTGGTAGGTAAACTTAAATTCATATCTGGTTGTTTGTTTTTCATATTCAGTGGGCTAAAACAATGTGCATTGACCACTTTGTTGTGACAAATCTGTAGAAGAAGTATATCAACAATAAGACATAGGAAGTGACAAACTACAGCACGTAAATTTTATTTTTAGCTTTCTTTTTTTTATTATTATTAATTATTTATATTCTTACCCTTCCTGCCTTTTTGCCTTTGGCTGTCTTTATGATAATATGTATTCCTGTGTTCTCCCCTTCCTGTGTGATCAGTGGAGTCCCTAACTCCCTTTGTAGCCTGTTCAAGGTCTGTTGTTGTGAGGAGGAGGACGTGGCTCTTCGCCTGCTCTACTCCTTCCCTCTGAGAAAATTCATGAGCAGACCTCAGTAGTGATTTAAAAAGGGGGTGGCAATATAACTACAAACTATCAGATGGCCGTATTTCATCTTTTGCATTTGTACAAAGAACCACCTTTTCTAACTTATGCTGCCTTTCTCCTTTCTGTCCTGTTGACGCTTTTCAAATATTTGCTTAAATAAGCATTGATGGGAGAACTGCTCATTTATTTTCTTTTTTGGAAGACAAATATAAATAAAAAAAATTTCCACAGACTTCCCTTTTTTCCTGTGAGGATATTGATTTATTTTTTTTTTAAATAACTATCCATCTTGCAGAAAATATTTTCACTACCAAGAATATCCTTTAAATATAAAATAGCTCTGAGGAGTGTATACGTTCTCTCAATCATAACTTAGAAATCCTTTTTGTTGAAAATGTAAAAGATACCATCTCCTTAAGAATCAGATCAGTAACTACTGAAAAAAAGCACCCAAAATATTCCTCATAGCTTTTTAAAAAATAGTTAAAACAAACCCACCCTCAGCCTCCATGTTATTCCAACACTTCTTTGCAAGGAGATTTTTACTTATAGAAGATAAATTCTTGGTCCTTGTCCTGATGCTTTTTTTCTTATTAAAGATTTTGGTTTTGTTAGCTTCTTTACATTTGCAGCTCTTAAATAGATGCAGTCTGTGTCACACTGAAAAAATTGTATTGGAATGAATGTCTTATTTAATACCTGAAAGAATAGCATGATTAGTTAGAAAAATCTTATTTGGAAGTCAAAGCCAGTTATGCTTGCCCAAAGTTTCATATTCTTTTTTTTTTTATGATGAATCCAGCTGTGAAGCCTGAATGGAAATCAGACAGCTTGACGCTAACAGCTGATCATAAGGAGTCCAGTTAGGCAAAACACAAAATGAATCATTTTTGTTGACCATGGATAAAGCTGAGTAACGTCAGTATAGTTGATTAGATAGAAGGGAGCAGTTAGGCAGTATCTAAACTTTAAAGTATTCAATGTAGCCGGGTTTGAATGTTTCTGTAGTAGTTGAAGAAAATTCATAGTACCACTGAAGATTTTCTTTGGATTTGAATGCTTGTAAGAATTGCTTTCATGGAGGGAAGTATATTCCTAATTTGAGCTGTGTTTTCAGTTTTAAGTTTCATTCATTGAATGAATTTTTTAAGGCTTCTTTTAATATTGGGCAAATGTATGTCTTTTGTTAGAGTAACATTTGCATTGCCTCCCTTTCATTTAACCATTTTTCCTCAAGAAATTGCAAAACTCTTTCAGTCTTAGCTATCAACTGTCATAAGCTTCAACATATTCTTGTTATGTTTATTGCAAATATTAATTTTGCTTTCTTTTTCATACTGTGAGTAGTTCTTACAGAAATCCATTTCAGGATATTGCACTGACGAGATGGGGTTGTTTTGGTTTTTTTGTAACTGTTTTGTTCATTAACTTCTAGCTCCCTCTTTCCAAACAGTGGTCCTTGTCTAATTTTTAGTGAATGAATAAATCAAAGCTACTTTTTGCAAGATAAACTTGCTAATTTATACACTATATACTTGGGAATTATATTTAATGTTTTATTGATAACTTTCCTTCTGTCTATTTTAGGGATAAGAATTGTAATATAAGTAAATCTTCAGTGAAGTCCTTTGCTGTAGAAAATGCGTAAGGAGTTATGTATTGTTTTCTTTATGGATTAAAATTTCTGTCACTGTTGTCATGATTCCTTCACTAATTTCAACAAACTGATTAAAATCTGTTAATGTTACTCTGATGTGCTTACAGCCTATATAACTTACATGACAATTAGATCCCTCATACCTGTGCCATGCACTGTTTTAAAAACTCTTCTCAGAAGTTCACTAAAAGATGTCTCTGGTGCATTTCATCCTGTCTTTGTGGAAATCCCCTTGCTCACAAGCAGTGCCACCTTTTGCCATCTTGGAATACCCTTTCTTTTGAAGTTCCTTTGATAAACCTTAATCCTATTGTGCTCTAGTTCCCACGTGTTGAGCTGAACCTTTTTAAGGTGTAATAATGTCACAAGCAAGCGCAGGCAAAGCCCCACTGCTTTCCCATCCTAGTCAATGACGGGGTCGGTTTTGTCTGAGGACCAGAAGAGGTTTAGTGGCTGGTTCGTGCTGCTTACCAGAGTCCCCTGTGTCCTTTGCTTCACTCAGACAGAATTTTAGCACAGGGAAGGGAAGTGAGATGCTCAGATGGACCTGGAGACATGAGCTGTCCACTTGTTCTCCATCTTGCTTAATGTTTCCAGGTAAGGGTGAGCTTTACTGAGGCACTTTGATTTTGGATGAGATTCTCTGTCAAACTCCTCCCAGCACTTTCCATTGGGAATGTCACCAGCTGTTAGTTTTTTGGCTCTTAAGAGATGTCAAGTCTGTAGCATAGCCATCAACTTGCCTTGTGTTGCATATGAAGTGTAGTGAATATTAGTACTTAATTCATTATATGACATTTTCATTTCTTTTCAAGAGCTTTCAAAATAAAAGGAGCTGAATTTAATCTAAAAAATGGATCTTATTAAAGGAGAAATTCTGATTTTAACACCATAGGTTCCCCAAACACTACAGTAATTAGGATTCTGTAAGTGCCCAGAATAGAACCAGTTGTCAGGCCCTTAATTTAATAATTTATTGATTAATGATTTTTGTATTCTAATGAGGGAGAACACTTCCTCTGCTGCTGGTCAACATAATTCTGCAAAAGGATGTGAATATTCCTTTGATAATACTCATGTTTGTTCTTTAACCCTTCCATGCTCTTCTGTCTAACACCAAGTGTGCCACCTTTTTATTGTGCATAGCTTTTGGATTACAGGACTCAGATTTGGCCCTTTGTGGATTTGTGAATCATACCCAGACTCTGAATTATTAGCCAAATAGAAATACTTTTGTGCATTTCTCTCAGATCTTTGAAATAGGGAAGGGAGGAAGTCAAGTAAAGAAGATTAGAAGACCTGCAGCACCACAAATCACCAAATTATCTGGATGCTAACTATAAAAAAGTGTGCTTTTTGCTTCTGACAGGATTTTTCCCCCTCCTTGTATTAATGAATTAAATTATGCTGTAGTTCCTTTGTGTAGCCTCCCAGATAGGCTAGGAGGAATTGCCATCGACCTAAAGCAACATGTAGTGCTACAGAGTGCAACCTAAGAACTGTACTCTTATCATGCCTACTATACTTATTTTTCCAAGTTCTCAGCCATTTATGCCCAAAAGCAAAACTGAGTTGGTTCAGTAGATGCTGCATTTGCATAATTTTTAACTGTAAAATTTAGAGGTGTCTGCTCCAGTTTAAGAAATACATAAGTAAAAGTAAGCTCTTTGCTTTGATACCAAATGGTGGAGTCCTACCTACCTGGGCACTTACAGCATTCTGAACGTTATATGTGTGTATTAGTAATTTGTTTAGTCTTTTACATTTCAGTTGCAGCTCATTTGACTTTTGGCCCCAAGGCGTAAATGTAGTTCCAGGAGAAGATGTGCTCCTTATCACATTTATTTCCCGAGTATCTTTTAAAAAGTGCGAATACTTAACAGTATAGTGTGATATGCTCTGGCAAAAATGTCACCGTATCCTTATGTCCGTGATGTTTATCATACTCCTGAGTCATCAATAACACAAACATAAATTAACATTTGTAATTGACCTTTTTTGCAAACTAGTCAGAAGCAGCTAGTGCTCTGATCCAAGTCTTGGTGTGTCGAGCTCACATCGCATTGTGTACTTTTTTATCTGCTTGTTTTAAAACTAATCTGTGATACTTGGCCAAAAAGAAATACAATTATTTCTTTCCTTGAGAGAAAGCATATCAATAATTTTTAAAATAGTTTTTCTTTTTTGTTGTTGTTATCGGTGTTCCTGTTTGTTTCAAAATTTTGGCTTGCGTATCACCAGGTCCAGCAGCACATTCTTTCATTGATTTTTCATCCCGCTTTGTCCTTTATCTCTGCTTCCTTGCTATTGTTCAAGGGTCGCTTGGTGAAAGGTGCGAGCGTCGTGCAGAGTTTATTTTGGCAAAATGAATAATGTTGCCATTGATCTGGGTCTGAGCCGACTCCTTCCTCGGGCAGAAGTTCTTAGCTTCAGGTTGTTTCCTTCTTGCAGGCTCTGCTCGAATTGCAGCGTGGAGCCGGTGGTTGAGCTCTACCCGGCACTCTATTAATATGCACAACATGACCGGTTTCGGGGGAAGGTTATTAGAATGCTGGTTTGTATCCTCCAGTGAATGAAATGATGTGTGATTATGAAGTCATCAGGCATGGACCAGTAAGGCTCGAGAGAGCCTCCCCCCCAGGTCCTGGGGGTGCCATTGATTGGTGACCATGTGTTTGTGCCCGATAGACTGTGAAATGGTGTGTTGCTACACGGCTGTGTTGCACCTGCGCCCCACCGAGGTGATTGATTGGTTTGGTCATGTGGAATGTTCCCATCTGGTCTGCAGTAATGTGTTTTTTTTGTTAGGGTTTTTTTTCCTTCCTTCCTCTTCTCTCCCATTTCCCCTTCATCCGCAAGCCGCGAGTGCTGGCTGGGGAGTCAGAGCAGGCAGTCGCAAAAGGCAGCGCTCGGCTTCGCCTTGAGAACAAAGTGGGGCTGCTGCAAGCGCTGCTCTCAGTCCTGCTCAGAGATCGGATAGTCTGGGGGGGGATCAGGAGCAGCTTTTCTGAAACAAAACAAACTGGAGGAGGGACGGGATGCAACAACCGAACCCCAAAACCTACATGTCACTGCAGATTTCTTACTGATTTTACAAAAGCGCTCTGCTATTGTAATTAGATTACCCAAGCAGCAGTGCATGTGGAAGATCTTATTTAACCTCAGGAAAGTAGTAGTTTATTTATTGAAAACTACTGATGTTGCACTTTAAATGCCAAGAAATTATTTTAGTTCCTTTAAAAAAAATTCTATGGTTACATTGGGCGGTCTTGTTTGATATTTCTTAATCTCACTCCTTTTTCATAATTGATCTATTCATTCCACTTAATGACTAATTACATATCAGAGCACATCATCAGCAGCATTCATCATTGTAGAATGTAATAATCAATGACATTTCAACAAAGGAAAAAATAAATATGCAAATAAGGACTCATTAACATTTGCATGAGCTGTTTGAATAATCACGTTGCTGACAAGGCTGTAATTAACAGAAATTGATGCTGAGTTCAGTATTTGATAGTGTGTTTTCTCAGCGTTTTATTGTTGTCACTGCGGGGGCTGGAATGAAGTTCTGCTCTACTTGTACCTTGACTTAGGCTTGATGTGATGGGTTGTGCCAGGTAGCAGAGGCTTCTGGGAGTCCTTAATTCATCTGTGACCTACACTTAATGTATAGAAAGATATTTACTTAAATTGCCATATTGCTAATGAAGGATTGTTAAATTCTTGATAATTATGTAACAACTGAAGGCAAACCTTTCCAAAGTCAGGAAAACTAAAAATTATTCACTTTTTTTTTTTAATTGATAATATTTTGCATGAGTCAGGCACTTTGAAACTATAGAATATATTATTTGCATTGAAAATGAAGTATTGATGTAGGGATTTGGGGTTTTTTTGTCCTTGTTAATCTGGCACACTGTATCAGTGTCAGGAGTCTTGAGCTTTATTGTAATTGAAAATCACTTGCTAAGGAAAATGTTGTGTAATTATGAAATGTACAGTCTCTGTCTCTTCCCCTCTCTTTTTATTATTGCAACTTTACTGCCTCCTCCCTGTTTTTTTTTTTTTCTTCTTTTTTTTTCTCTCCCTGAAGCTTCCTCTTTTTGTCATGGATATCAACTGAAATGCACAAAACACAATAAAGCTGTTTATGTCAGTTTTTTTGGATGACTGTAAGTGCTGATTATAACAAGTTTAAGGAATTTCCTTTGTTGAGTGTGTACCCACGCCATATGGCTCAACATGGAACATTAACTTGACAGGGATAATGGATTGTGGTATATGGAGACAATTTTGCCTGCAGCTTCACTATAACTCATTCTGGTTGGGGATCACAAGTTTATAATATAGGATGCAGCAAACATCCAGATGGATTTACTTTACATAAAAGAGTTGCGTTTCTTTTTATTTCCTGCCTGTAATTGGAAAAAAAAAAGACTTTTAAAAAAAGAATTAAAAAGTAGTAAACAAAGAATGGGTCTTATTCACGGAAGAAAAATCTTAATGAAACTGTGCATGTATGTAGCTGCAGTGTTGTGGATACACTGAAACATGCATAGGTGAAGCGTTGTTACTTACACGCATGCACACAATTTTTGGAAATAATATCTCAAGTGCTTTCACTTTTCAGAATATTTCAGTATAGCTCAAGTTCGAGAAATACGTAATGTTCTAGGATAGTGTGAAAAAAAGCTATTTAAAACGTATCTCTGATTTTTACTTAAAGGCTCTTTTTCGCCATAAGCAAAGTGACCATTTAATTAGCATTCTGGTGCTTTGGTAATGTTCCCATAGTACCCTGTTTTCTTTTAGGAAAACAATAATCCTTATAAGCTTTTTGTGATAACGTGCAAAGAAAATACTACTGAAATAGTTTTACTTCAGTGTTTACTTAATATAGTAGGAAGTGTCCAAATGTCTTAAGAGTATAACAAAAGTCAGTATAAATCTAATGTGTCCTACTGGTCTGCATGCCCAAGGTAAGTCCTAATTTTACGAATACTTCTGCATCTAAGAGACTTTAAGCACACATAATCCTGTTAAGCACGTATGTAGCTGTTTGAAGGATCAGGGTCATAAATCCATATTTAAGATTTCAAATAGAGGTACATGAGATGGCTTCAGCATTCCTGTGCACTTGTGATTGAGTTATACTTCAAATAAAATTGGGTGCTTTGCTATCTGAAAAGCAGACATCTTTTAGCTATCAGTTTTGGTGATTCTTTTAAAACACTATTTTTTGGAGACTCCATGAATTTCGATCTTCTGTATCCAATATAGCTGCTGTAATTTTTTTTTTTTGAACCACTATCATATGGATAAGAATTTATTAATTTTTTTCAATTATCTCTTGAGGTAAGTACCTGAGCAGATGGAAAAGACGTGGTTCATGGTTGGGGAAGAGAAATACTGGTAGTGATTATAATAGATACTGTTTGTCTGTCCAGTCTTCCTCCCCTGTTACTGACTTAATAGGTTTACAATTAAATAATAGGTTTCACAATTTAGCATCTTTAGACACTATCCAAAGTTTTGGGAAGTAAACAGCTATAACGAATCTGCATTTGAGAAGAGAGCAGTAAAAAGGATCACTAACTATTGACCTATGAACAATCTGTGTTAGCTTAAGATGTGGGGTTTCTTTCAGGTTTTCATGCTGCAAATTATACTTGAAAAAGCTTCTCTATGTTCATTCATCTTCCTGCTGCATGCCTGGCTGTGTGTGTGATAATCACAAACAGGTGGGATTTTGCTATGGACATAGATGTTGTTGCTTGTGTTCTTCCTATGAAGTCCCTTATTTGCTACTGCCACTACAGCTACAAAAAGACAGTCTCAGGAAAACACATGGATTTATCTTTAACATTTTTAATAAAACTGACACCATATTTGATAGAAAGGAGCCAAAACATCATCTCTAATATAGCAGTCAGATGGTGGATCTTTAATTTATTGTCTGCTGTTGGGGAAACACTAGGATGGGGAAATGTACACCAGTGTTGCAATAAACTTGAAGACGTTAAATCTATAGATAAGAAAATTCTTTCCAGGAACTGTAAGAGGAGTTAACTATTTCTGCCAGCTTCTGGACTTCTTGTCTCCTTTTAAGCTTCAGAGGGGGAAAAAAGGAGTCAAACCCTCAGCAAACACTCAATAAAACTGAAATTTTGAAGATAGCATTTGTGTCCTGTATCAGCATTTACTGACCCACCAAAGAACTTCTGCAGGACTCTATTTGCCAAAGAACGTGAATGTTCTTTCTAGGTTACAATGATGACTACCTGCAACATAGGTTATACTCCAGTCACTAGAGTTCTGTGAAGGTGTAAGTGCTGTGTCGGCAGTAAGAATGTTACACGCTGTGTGTATGTTTCTTATTCAGGTCCTGGAAAAGCTACAAAAGCAAGCTTCACTTTTTTTCTGATCTTGTAATCTGTAGTGGCCTGTGGGGAGTGCACTGATGATCCAGTCTTGTTAATGGCTTAGTGCAAGGATGTGATAAAAGTCCAGTAAGTTGTCAGTAGAAAGGCCATTAATAGAAATTTATTAAGAGTAATGCTTGAAAGTGAATTCCACTGGCCTCTGACAGTAAGCTGCTGTAACACTCTTTGATCCTGAAGGGTCTGCTGAATCTCAAATTGAAGTCAGTGGTTTGGGTATAAAGAGCAGTGATTTAATTTTTGTTTCGCTAATGATTTATTACTAAATATTGCTGCAGCCTTTGGATTACCGTTTTTCTTTACTGAGCTGTACTTTAAAGGGGCTCGGTCGGAAGGGAAGGCTCGGTCCGTGGCGGTGTAAGGCAGCGCCTGTAGGTGACATTTTCCATGCGCTGTTCCCGTGGCGCTGCAGGGCCGGGGCCGGGAGGGGGCGCTCCGGGCACGGCAGCGGCCGCGCCGCGGGAGCGGGAGCGCGGCAGCGCCGCCTCCGCTCCGCCGCTGCCCCGGCCGGCATTGTCACCGCGGAACGGCGGGGCCCGCTCCCCTCGGCTCCGAACGCGGCGTGCCGCCAGCCACCACTCTGCTTCTGCCCTCAGAGAAGGTGCATGTATTACTACTGTATTTTATGGCAAAACCAGAAATTAATTTCTAGCTTAAAATAGCACTTCTGTTCAGTGCAAACTGGTTATTATTGACTTGGTACTTTTTCAATATTTCCAGTAGTTTTGACGGAGTTTCTTAAGAACTACATTAAGAGGAGGCTGAGGTGATGCGTCTTCCTTTGTCAGAGTTCTCTGTGATCCGCCTGCAGTCCCCCATCAGTTTCCTGAGTGTGTAGTTATATGAGCAGTCCCTGCTGAATTTAGTCCATTTGTATACTTGGAAGTGCATATGTGCTTAGTTGCTTTACTGAATTCGTGCCTAAACCTACTAATACTAAATGTGGAGTACTGATTAGGTCCTGTTTTCAATGGGACCTTCAGAATCAAACCAATGTGATTAAGTCTCAGTGTTTGTTTAACAGTGGTGTGCTGACCAGTGTGAAAAGCGGAGTGACCATATACTAAAACTGAATCTCAAACAGATGAAAAGTTAGCTAATATGGGGCAGGATTAAACTATTAACAAGTGGAAGTCTTGCATCCTGCCCTAAAACAGAAGACTGTCTTTTATAATATCTTTGTTCTAAAAACACATGCACACTTTAATGCTCCTTTTTGGGGAGAGAAGCAGTTCTGAAAGCTCAGTGCCGTTCCTTGTCTCTGGACTGCCACGTGACTTTCTCCATTTACATTTTAAAATGGTCCCTGTAATTTTTCTTCAACAGCTTACTTGAAGCAAGTGAGTTGGAATTGTATCAAGGTGCAAAGTTTGAAATTCTTTGGCCAAAAATTTCTTTTTAACTGTGGGGATGGATGCTACTGTTACCGAAGCTGTGTTTCTGGTTATGTACTTTGTTCGGTAGTTTGGAAGACTTAGCATTAGTATCATTACTTACAGAATTGAATAACTTTTCATTTCAAGACAGAACAGCAGCAGGATTTGAAATGTTTGAGTTTGGCAAGAAAGGGCTTGTCTGTAAAACAATGAAATTGCGTTGGGGAAATACAGTGCCTCTGTTCAGCTGGGGCGGGCTGAGGTACACTGCGAGCTGTTGTGAGCTGCAGCTGCATTTACCATCAAACACTGAGCTGGTGCCGATGAATGTTTTGTTTTTAGTGTCATGGAAACTGTGAGCCAAAGAATGGATATTCTATTCATCTGGGAAAATAGCAGTTCACTGCATAAAACATCAGTTGCTTCCAAAGCAGTTCTTAAAATAGACTTTGTGAATATAACCCTAGAAGTAAAAGTGCAGCAATTTAAATGACCTCGGTACTACTCTGGGTTTTTTAAAATAGAATATATGTGTGAATTAAACATAGAAGTAGTGAAATTTCAAGATACAACTGTGGCATGGAACTCCTACAATGATTCCATGTTTTACTTTACTATGCAATTTTTAATTTAAAAATGGAGAAACCCAGATATTTGAATATCAGTCTTAATCCTTTTTATGATTCTTCTTCAAATGGCTTGCTCAAAGAAGGATAGTTTTGGTCATCATTCAGTATCAGTTACTGTTTTGTACAGCAGAGTTCAAATCATAAACTCATTGCAGAGACCGGATATCCAAGAGAGCGCTCTCGCGGGCGAGGAAGGAAAGAGGTATGGAACAGTGTCGTGTGGGTTTTTAAATGCATGAGCGTTTTTGCAGAGCCAGTATGTAATGAATGATTAAGGGACTTAATTCGGTTGAATTGGAAAGCTTAAACTTGTTTCACTAAATTTTGATGCTGAGGGAAAAGTAAATGTAAGAGGTAAAGAGAAACCAATACAGAAAAATAGATACACAAAGTCATTGCAAAAGGAAGCTGAAGAAATTGGAAGTAATTTGACGTGATGGAAGCTCGGGGGAGAATTGCCAGCTGCAGGATTTCAGAATCCAGGATTCTGGAATGGATGTGATACTAGTTAAAAGAAAGGGGCCTTTGCATCCAGTGAAAGCAGTGGAATTCTTTCTATTTATTGCTCTCTAGCGTAGGTTGGTTGGTGTTTGTGGGCTGGTGGGATTTTGTTTTAACTGGGGGTTTGGAAATTAGGTGCAATGTTTTTGATCTGGTGTCAGGCGTGCTGAGCAGAGGTGGATGGTCACTGCCCTGCCCCTGCTGTCTCACCTGCAGCTGCCCCTTCCAGACCCCAGCCTGCACTGCTGCAAGGGGCTGCTCCGTGCCAGGTGTACAACTTTACATTTGTTATGGTTGAATTTTATGAGGTTCCTGTTGGCCCAACCCTCTAGATTTTTTCTGTTCCTCTGAATGGTGGTCCTGCGTACAAGTATACCAACTGCATCTCCAAAACTGGGGTCTGTGCAAACTCTTGTAGGGTGTGCTCTGTGTTTTCCTCCAGGCCGATAAAGACATTAAGCAAAAAAGGTTCCGTATACACTGTATAGTTGGTAATAACAGAATTATAGATGCAGGGAGAGTGATAAAAACATAAATTCAAGTTGAAAAAACTGCTGAGAAGTAAAATAGGTGCTTCAGGTGCTGAGACTTAGATGAGTTACTCAGAACAGGATCAAGAAGAGTGTTTTATAAGTGTTTATGACTGTTCGATATCAAGAGCTAAGGTGTAGTTGAAAGCTTACAGCAGAGATAACAGCTAGGTATCAAATAGGAAATGTCTTTGAAATTAATCCTTATTTGTGTATAAAAGGCTTCCACAATAATATGCAAGCTCCACAGTACCTGTTCTATAGTCCAGGGAGTTGAAGTACAAGCAAGTAAAATAGATAAAAAGATACAAAACCGTGTGATTTTACTTTCATTCATTAATACTGTTCAGGCTTAGAAGGAAGATTTTCACTCTGCAATATTTTCAGGTACCATAACCACATATCCTTAACACCAAGGTGGACATTTGGCCTTTTCTAGTCGACGCCTCAGGAGGGTCCCTGTGGGATTTGCCAAGGCCAAGCATGCCTTTTGCAGAGCTCCTGAGGCAGGCCAAAAGGAAAGGTTATGATAATGGAGGAACATGGAAAACTTCTATGTCTGCCGCCCTCCTCCTGAAGGGTAAATCCAGTTCCAGGCTGCAGGGCCATGCCTCAGCCCTGCAGGCATCCTTCTGCTCCTGGCTAAGAGGCAGTTTGCTTCCTTAAGTGCAGTTCAGAGTACTCCACTGACCTGTCTCCGTTTGTTTCAATCTGCCAACAAGCTCTGAATTTCCAGTAACACATTCAGATTGACAAGCTGATGCTTTAAAAAAAAAAAAGGCAAAGAAAGACTAAATCTAGGGGTAAGGTTTGAGTCATGTTGATGTTTCCAGTTGCATTTAAAACATTGTCTGGTGCCTAACTTTTACTCCCTTAATGCATTATTATTTTACTGGAGTAATAAGGTTATTCCTTTAAATTATTCTTCTAAAATATGTCCTTTTATTGTCAAACAGTTTGTTATCAATGCACATAGCTTACAAAAATCAGGTACGTTGATTGTGTACTGATGCTAGCTTACAGTGAAAAAAACACACCTTTCCCACAAATTCAGCTTGAAGAGCATTACCATTAGCCTACTAATCCTTTATTAATAAAATTCCATTTTGGTGATGTCATTAGTTATGATTTGCTATCAGAGGAATAAATTGTTTGTATAATCCTATTTGCTTATTTTAAATATTGTACAAAATGAACTTTCTTCCAGAGATCTTGCACTCTATGAATATTCTAAGACTTAGTAAAAACAAGTCTTAATATCTGAGACAACCCCTTGGTTTATATATATTTGAAAAAAAAATTTTTTTTAATCCTTTTGGAGTCAGGTGATGTCGACCTGCTGATAGAGATGTGCAGAGCATTAGCAATTGTTTTTACATTCTCCTTGCTGTTGAAATAGAAAGTATTTCATCATTCTTATTCATGTTACCATTTCTATAAAACAATTACCAATATTGCAATGAGTGTTCCTTTTTGTTCCTAACAAGCTGAGGAAAAGTGTTTTCCTTATCTGCTTTAGGTCATTTAAAGCGTCTGTAAAGCATGTGAAGCCGAGCAGAGAGGTAGTATTTATTGATATATGACGTTTTATTCTTTAGTTCATTGAGCAGCTCCCCATGTTCCATGCTGTTTTTAAACCTGAGAGTTATGATCACCTTGACTGTGTCTGGACTTGGGTTATTATTCTCAATGTTTCTTCAGTTGTGTTCCCACACCTGTTATGATCTCTTATAAATACTCTGTGACTTAAAACTCCAGTATTCATCCTTGAGGTGCCTTGGCAGTAAGATATTGGTGTTTTCATAAATACATGGAGATGAAAGGTGCCTACAGATGAGGGATGGTTTAGAGAGATCTGTATTTTTTGAGTGGTTTTTTTGGTAGTTAAAAATTCATTCTCTCTGTGTAGCTCCAATACCAGTTTACATTTCTGCAGACAGTGATGTTCTCTTGAGCAGTTATCATCAGTGGTTCAAGGCTTGCGAGGATTGCTTGCAATTTTTGGACATTCTAAAGTCCTGTACTGTAAATACTGCTTTTGTATTAAAATAAGAACACCTATTTCAAGGTCTTAGCATTTTAAGTACTTTGCATTAATCTAGACTATCTAATTATTCTTTATGGGGTTTCTGTTTCACGTTCTTTTGGCTCAATGTGCCTTCATATAATGCATGTGAATAGTCAGGAGTTTTCAGCCCCCAGCCAGGAGATGGCTCCTTTTAGGTACCGTCTCCTGAGGATTTCCCCTCCTGTTTTAACAGGTAACTCAATTATTCTGTAGTGCCTGTGGGAATTGTTTGTAGAAGTAATACGCAGAAAACACTTAACACATTATTTTGTCTTCCAAAATATATTTTAGCATGTAATGTGTGTTTGGGGTTTGGTTTTCTATGTTGTTTTGCTGTGTTTTTTGGGTGGTTTGGTGGGCTTTTTGTTTGGTTCGTTTTTTGCTTGGGATTTTTTCTCTGGTGTTAGTTTGTTGTTGTGGTTTTTCTTCTTCAGCCTAGAAGCTACTGCTAGTCTGGAGCCCACAGTTTGAGAATTCCTATTTTACAAACCTCTGTCTCTGCAATTGAGATGGCTGTGAAGGGTGAGGTTAGAAAAAGTTACCCAAGTCATTCAAATAAGAATTGTCAAAAGTGTTGTACCACAGAGGTCTATTTATGCATTTGCCCGTTGCCTTATGGAAGATGGTTATAAATGTTTGTTGTGTTTGTGCCTGTGTTTATAAACAAAATGGGAAAGGGGGGAATCTTTCTTGGTTGACAAGCTGACTTTTCACATTTAATGAAAATTAATAGATCTTGGATAGTGAGAGAAGCTGTAGATACCTGCAGATCTTATGTGTGTACTTATACATATATATATATATGAAGTAATCTAGCAATTTGTAGTAAGTAGTGTCACCAAAATAATCTTTTAATTGGAAACAGGTGTAGCATTTTGTTGTAAAGTGTGGATTCTCTATTCATTTCCAATTAAAAAATCCTCTTGACTTTAGACTTAAGAATGTAATTGATGTTCAGAGTAATTTTTGTCCTTAGATCTGGGACAAATTCCACACCAGGAGAGCAAGGGATGCTTTTCAAGTTAGCTATAAGTAGCAACTTTGTTAGTTACTTGAGAATTTTAACTAAATGCCTTGGGGATGAGGTGAGGAAGATGGCAAAAGAAGAAATATTTTAATAGACAAAGTGAAGACACTTGGGTACTCTAGAAAAACATGGGATGGATAGGTGAGGTAAGTAAATGTATGTGACAAATGCCACCAGTGTGGAATGGTTGTGTGTTCATATGCAAACTCACTTCGGTTATTGTTTTCTAGGTATTCGATATCCCTGATTTGCCTCATTTTTAGTATATTTTTAGTCTGTTTCTCACTGGATGTTCTCTCTATGTGCAACACACATTAATGGGTTAATAGAGTGTTAACATTATTGATGGTAAGGTTAGCCTGGGGTAGGCATAGTAGTGGAGAATTTGAAACTATGTGAAACAGCTATTCAGGAATTATTTGGTTCACAGATACTCGCCCACATATGCTTGGGGGAGGAAGAGAAGAAAGTTTTTTCTTCAGGTTTGTACTCCCTCTTCCCTCAGTTACTGCTGTGCATTCTTCCTGCCAGCGACTTCAGTGCCTTTTAGCCTTGCAAACATTTGATTTGTTATTCAGCACAGTGTAAGCCTGCTAAGTGGAGGGACAGGAATAGTAGTGAGGAAGGAGCCCTCATGGATCAGCCGCTGTTGGAACAGAAATGTTCTTAGTTTGACATGAGCAGATAAATTACAGGTTCGTAGGGTCAATCCAAATATAATGTGGAATTTAGTCCACCCTTACC
Source organism: Cnemophilus loriae (assembly GCA_013397755.1). Taxonomy (NCBI): domain Eukaryota; kingdom Metazoa; phylum Chordata; class Aves; order Passeriformes; family Corvidae; genus Cnemophilus; species Cnemophilus loriae. The sequence continues at coordinate 3,104,709 of VZTF01009104.1, read as the reverse complement.
TCCTGTGTATTTGAAGTACATAAGAACATTAATAAATTGTTTTTATAGCACAAGATCTGTGCAGTGATCTGCAAACTGACAAAATACTCCATCTTTTCTTAGATGTACTTACAAATCAATGGGATGGAAGTGTCAAAGGCATGTCTTTGAGAAGCAGGTTCTTTAATACCTCTTCACACACTGACATTATTTTTAAAAAAAATATTGTGTTAAAGAAGTTGTGAGAAATCCCTTGACTTCTGTGTTTAACATCTTTATAAATATACTTTGAGATTTATTGCCTGGTTGGTTCAATCAGTAGAATTTTCACAGTGAAAGACATCTGCAAATGCTGACACAACTGTAAGTAAAAAAAATTCTGATCTTCTTAGTCTTTGGAAAGCAAACTGGATTTTTTTTTTTCCAGATTATCTCATGAAAATGTTAACAAAAGCAATAATTCAGTATTTATTCCTAAATTGCAAAAGTTATAATAGGAAGTTGATTACAGGTAATTCCAGCTTCAGAATTTTCACATTTTGGATCATTTGGATGTGAAAAGCAGTTCTTGCTCCAAATAAGTAATTGGACTAGATAACGGAAGTATAATGCTGTCTTCTTACAAATGAGAATTTATGGCATGGAGAATCCTAGGAAATTCCTGGCAGACCTGAGATTGGACTGTTAAATCCCATAAATCTCATTCAGAATCAGACTTTAACTTCTTGACAATCGTTAGTTTTGTAGGATCCCAGTCTTTCAAAAATTTGGCCCAAAAAAAGGAGGGAGCAAATCTGTAGTGTTAAAACCAAGTTTTGCTAAAACGTTTACTTCTGCTGTCTGGGAAAATTGGTCTTAGAAGATGTCACAATATGGGGAAAAAACTCCAACATTTTTTCACTAGTTGCAGTCTGTACATACCATTTGTATGATGAGCTGTACAGACTGCATTGCCGATCAACACTTGGGCATGGCATTTCTGGCTAAGTATGTAGTTTTTCTTCTGTTCTGTTACTTTATTAAAATTTTTCCAGTAACATGATTTTATTGTGTATTAATTACTTATTAAACTTAAGGTTAAAAATGTGTCCTACAAGTTTGCAGACACTCTGTATTGTGTGGGTTTGACTGCTTTATTAAAAGGTATGAGAGTGTGGATGAGTTTGCAAGACTTGGAGGGGTATTGATTGGAGAAGCTGCTTGCAGTCAGGAGACTGAGCTAAGATGGAGCGTGTGATGAGATAAAGGCTAGGTTAGGAAAGTGATTACAACTGGGGACCTGCTAATCACTGACCTCTGTAGGGATCCTGTAGTTTATCACTAATCTCACTTGCACTTGGCATTTGCGTGTGTTGCTGCTGCATTGTTCATAGCTGAGTGAGTAATTTGGCTTGGGTTGAACAGGAGGAGGGTGCTGCAAGTCCAGCAGCTGCACTTGTTGGCACTGGCTTGCTAAACATCCTTAGTGCAGCCAGCAGCATGCTTGGCACACATCAGCCAATAATGCTTAAACATTGTCATGAAGAGAATAGAAGGTCGTTTGTTTTAAGTAATTTCTTCAAATTGTGTTGCTTCAGATCTCTGTTTCATTTCCAAGAGTTTTGGTCTCAAGTATCTTAAGGAAAAATGCATGTTGTATTTTTATATGTATTCACAATATATACACGTGTGCTTTATAGATCTTTAAAATGCTGGAAAAAAGATACTAAAACTGTGACAGCCTCTGTTAATAAGTAGGCTATACAACAGTAGAAAAAGAAGAAATAATTCCTCTGCTGCTGTGGGAAATGCATGGATATATAGTAAAAATTTTTATGGCTGCATGTGTCAGTCTTGCCTCAAAGAAGGCAACACACCAAATCCTAGGAGCAGGGGTGGGTTTGTGTTTTAATCAAACATAGGTTTTTTTTCATTGTACTGAATAATTGCTGAATAAGAATTTTTAATGCCAACAAAATTTTAAAACATAAAGAGTGGACCTGCAGGAATCTTAGCCTATAAACTTTGTGTAGTTTCTACTTCATGGTAATTTGGAAAGCAATATTGATTAGTAGAAAAATGTCTACTTTGTTGAAGGTTTTTCTTGCATCTTTTGTATGTGCCTGTCAGTGTAGCTTGTGCAGCTTGTTCCTTGTTACATTGGATCTGCATACGAAAAATTATTTGACTGTATTCATTCTGTGGGTAACAAAGACACATACTTTGTTGGATGGGGAGAAAGCAGTATAATAATTGATTTCTAGCTGAATTACCAACACCAGTTTAATAACTTGAAAAGAAAAAGAAATTCCCAAACTTGTCAACGATGTTTTGTTACAAACTGATTTTTGGGTAGGCTATCTGTAGGGACCAGTTTGAAGTGTTATCAGGGAAGAAATGATGTTTAGGAACTGTAAAAACATGCTTCGGTATTCACATAGAGCAGATTCTCTGTACAAGTAGGGCAGACATACTTCATGTCTGACAAACAGAGCAGCTGCCAGCTGTGGTCACTACAGCATTCATACTGGATGATAAACATTGCTTCATTAAAAGATGTTGTTGCTTTCCATATTGCCAACCAAACAAATTCTTAGCAATGCACAGAAATCTCTTCAGTCTGTAAAGGGTTAATTCTGTGGGAATTGAAATAATTTTTTGAGAGTTCTGTCATCTTCTCATAAGCCAAGCATTATCTAGAAGCAGTGGGAAAAGGCTGTTTTATACTGGCAGGCATTTATAGCACATTGACTGAAGTAGTCCTCAACTGAGTTAATGTAGTGCTGTTTTCAGCTCACTATCACTTTGCATCTTGCTGTTTCAGTTTGTTCTGTGCTAAGAGTATTTAGGCTGCACAGCTGTTATACATAGAGATGTATTGTGGAAGACAATTCCTCATGTGGTATTCAAAGGCTGTGTTAAGTTGTGAGCATATCACATTTAGACAAGTGATTGCAAGAGAAAAAAATTATTTACTGAATGCCTATTAATGTTTGAATTGGTAGAGAATGTGTCAAGGTTTTAAATTTACGCAGTTGGGAAATATTTGTGGTTCAAAATGCCTAGTGGGATTTTCTTAGTTGGGTTTCTTTTAACTCCATAGGCCCTGAACTTTAAGCCTGTTAGGTGGTGACTAGGTCCTTCAAGTTTTTCCTGATAGAAACATGCGAAACTTCAAAAAAACCTCAAAGCCCCATAAAACACGTTAATTCCTAGTTATTAAAAGATTCAAATGCCTTGTGAATTGACCTGTGCAGATGTAAAATTTTTGCATATAACCAACTCAGTTGTTTTTAAATGTCTATCGCTTTATTCCAAATCTGCTTGGAATGCACAGGTCTGGTATATAGAGCCACTAGTATGTAACCTGAAGAAAAGTTTACCATGATGCTACTTTTAAGCAAGGCATAGATTTTGCTTCTAAAATGACAGCATCTAATTTTTTTGTTGTGTGAAAATAAAATCAGATCTGAAGAGGAAATAAACTTCATCTGGGCATCTGCTTTACCTTCCCAGCTGATATGTCTGCACACTACCTTACATCCATCTCTACACAAACCTGTGCAAATGGAAGTGTTCAATAAGGATTTTGTCATTTATAGTGTTTTTTGCAGATTCCTCTCCTTCTTCTAATTAATGTTGGGTGCCATAGTGAGTTTCCTTATGTCCCTGAAATGCTGAGCGTTAGTGTTTCGGAATTTCCAGCTGTAATGCAAGAGAGACTATTGCTATCTGTGTAGTGGGCACTGACCAAGACAAGACCTGAGAGAGGGCGTAACAGACCCAACTGCAAATCTTGTGGGGTAAACCTGCCAAGTCATTTCAGGGTCTGCTTTGGCTCTCAGTCTCACTGTATTTTAAAAGTTTGTGTTCTCGTAAGCACTGGGACTCCAGTAAATTTGGGTTTTACTGTAACCTCTATATTTTTATGCTCTTCTGTCAATCTGTAGAGAGTATGAGTAAATAAGAAAGGTTTCATAAGCTAAAAACCAACAAAGGGATTCTGCTTTGATATATTTGGCCATGTGTATGAACTTCATGGATGCTAGAGACTGCCCATGCATTGATCAGAGAGTGTGTATGGGACCTACCTGTTTGTGAACCAAGGAGGAAGTGTCATCTTCTCAAACTTGACATTACCCACCTTTCAAGTACTTGTGAAGTATTTCTAAGTATCTTCTCTTTCTATTGATAAGTAAACATTACCTGTGGCATTAGCTAACAAAGGTTTAAATAGTGAGAATAGCATTGTGCCTAGACTGGAGCAGCTGAAGTGTGTTGAGCTGAAAACAGGCAGTTTGAAGTCTGTACTCTGTCACCTTTCCATTGTGTTGGTAGTGAAGTTGTGCTGTGATACGGCCAGACAGCATGATGCTGGGAAACCTTGATCTTTTATCACTGAAAGCTTCAGGGGCTTCACTGCACTCCAGCAATGTGCTCTAATGGTGCCCAGGATCGCTCACCTCTGTCCTATCCTTGTGCTATGCTAAGGTGGAGATGAAGCTGCTGACACTGCTCCAGTCCCGGACTCCAGGGTGCAGTTCCATCGTTTGAGGGGGAACCAGGAGCAGGACTTGAGTGTGGGCTCAATGTGTGTTGCTGTAGTGTGTGCTTGTGAACTTTTGGTGTTTAAAAAATGGGTGCCTTTAACATTGTGACACTACTGCAAGTTTGAGAGTCCTGTCTAAGCGCTTGCACTGGGAATGTGTTTGGGAGACTATGAAAGGCACCCTCTCATAGCTGATCCTGGGTTCTTTTCCAAACCCTTCATGGAAAAGCTAAGGCATTTGAACACAGGTTAAATGTTAATTTGCTCCAGCTAATTTTTGGTAAATATTTAGGCACTGTAGCATCAGAAAGCCTTAACTCTTCCTGGTCACTTCTTGGAACCAAATTTACTATTGGGCTGTTCTGGTAAGCTTTTCTCCTTTAATATGAATCTGCCATACTTTAAAAATTATAACTTTTAAATAACATGATTTTATGCATTCTTATCTAACAATTTCTTGCTTGCTACACAAACCATAATTTAAATCATAATTTTTCTAGCCTCTGTAATTGACTCTTGTACAAATATTTGTTTTAAAGCCTGCCTGGAATACTGCATACTTCAGTCAAAGTTGTTTATCATGTGATATGAGAGTCTCATTTTCTGGGAAGAAAACGCTGAGTCTGGTTTAATATGAACAGCATGATTCATCCTACTACTTATAATTTTGCATGCTAGGTATTTTATTTGCTTGGTGCTGGATAGTTGTTAGAGGCAAATTGCTTCAGCAGAAAAATGTTAACTTTTTTCCTCCCTTTGTTACAGCAGAACTGCCATTTTTCAAGCAAACTATTGTTGACCATACCACTGGTAGCTATCACAATGATAATCTTGCAGAAATGTTGTTTCAAGAGATTCAGACTTCCTCCCTGCTTACACAAGAAGCACTTTTAAAATTAACAAAAAGCATACTTTAGATTTTCCTCTCGTGAAATTATATTTAGGGGTTTTTGGTAGTAGGAGAGGAAAATCAGAAAAAGCAAAGGAAGTCCAATTCTTGAAGTTCAATTGCAATAACATGCAGCTATTTATCACTGAAATGGGAATGTGAAGGAGAGGCTACTTTTTCTTTCTATTAGGACAGGATAGCACACACATTGTTTGCAAAGGGCATGCCTAGTTGGGTGAGATAGCATTCATTTTCAAATGGGTAGATCTGGTTAATTAATGCTTGCCTTTGGATAAGACTCTGAGTGGTGGTACAGAGCTTTTCTGAGTCCTAACTGTGTCATAATTAGGGCAGGCACATGCACTTGGTGTTTTCTGTTACACACGTACTTGATGAGTGTCTTATGCTTGGCATTGTTCAGCGGGCTTCTATTCAAGGTTTTTGTTCAACGTGTTGATTGATAAACTTCTGAGCTGTTCTGGAGAACTTGCACACTGAGTTTTAATATACAAACATGCCATTTTGGTGATATACTTAACAAATACAGCACTAAGTAGTTTTCCTGGAACTGGCAAACCCATAGTTAATGTCTTGTGACCTCGAACAGCAACATCAGAAGGCAGCCACTCTGCAGGAGGCACCATGTTCTCTATGTGCTACCTACATGCAAAGATTGCATGTATGGCAGAAAAGTCTATTTTGCTGTCTTGCCCAGTTGTATTGCTTGAGGTTTTACACACTGATCCGTACATTAAACAAAAAGATTTTTTTAAGGATTATGGGGTGAGTGTCAAGAGCTGAATGAATCAGCCATGGTTTTAGGTTGGCCTGAGTTTTACTGTTCTGAATGAAGTTTTTGTTTGATTTTCCTGTGGTTTTATTTTATTGCTCAGTATATTTGTTGTCTAAGGTGGATACCAGCTAAGTGTTAGTTTCATGTAGGAAGGAGAAATGTCTAAAAGTGTCTCTACCTTTGCTTGTTGATAATGGAAATGAAAAGGGACCTTTGCCTTTTGTATTTAAATGTACCGAATAGGAATATTTTTTAATATCTGACTGGTTACAAAAGGAATTTAATTAGGTAAATATGTAATCTATTACTGTAGAGTTCTTTGAGTGTGTTAAACACAGATGTATAAAAATCTGATTTTATTAATGCAACTTGATGCTTGTAAATTTACTATGATGCTAATAGATTTTCTGAATTGCATATATAAGGACAGCTGATGTGGATGTCTAGGGGATTTTAAAAATCACCAAATTTTAAATTTCTTTCTGTTACAGGAAAAACCTCAGACAGAGGTCCATTTCCACTGTATGGGAGAGATACGGGCTTACCAGGCTGTCAAGTAAGTACACAGTTTCTTCATTTTAGAGGAATGGTTTCCTTCATGTTATTTCTAATGAGCCAGACTAAGAATACTTTGATCATTGTTTAAAAGTCTGTTTTGAAAGTACAGGAAGTTTGACTGTTTAAAAAGTATAATTAGCATGTGATTACATTCAGTGTCTGTTGATAAAGATTTAAATAACTAATATGTTTATAATTCTAAGAAATTAACTTATGTTTATTTTCTCAAAGAGGAATCTTCTTTTAATTTTACTGTAGGTTGACTGTTTCCTTTGAACTGATATTTTCAGGAGTGTGTTTCTTCTAGAGGATAAAAATCTAGCAAATGAGTTTGACATCTTGGTTTTTAGTCTTTTAACTAGTAGCTTGGGAAGTGTGAATGGGCAGCACCATGTGGCAATGCTTCCCCTGTTAAGGAAGGATCATTCTCACAGCCTTTACTACTTCTCTGCAACGCAGATGTGGCAAACAAAGACCCATTTGTAGCTGTATGGGGGAGCTTTCAGCAACGTTCTCTCAAAAAGCAGTATGGCTCTTTACCTTAGAGTTATGGGCTTCACATTATTGCCAGTCTAGACAGTAAAACATCGTATTAGTGTTGTTACTATTGTTGAAATAACTCTGTATGTGCTCTATTTAAATATAATAACTTAAACTTGACATTAGTTTGGAAGCAAATTATTTTCCACGTTACTCTTTCATTAAGTCAGTGTTTTCTATTGGAAAATGGTTTTATGTGAACTTTGCATAAAATTCCATTCTGCTTTGCAGTAATGAGTGTAATTTCTGTTGTTTAGTTTCTCAGTGAGGAAAATCCTTTTATATCTCTATATAGTTAGGATTGTTTCTATCTAGTACCATTTAATATTAATTTTTTACATATAGCTGTTTAAACTTAGAATCTTATACATGTTTGTTTCTATTAACATCACTTTACTTTCTGTTTATCCCTTTGATAAGCTTCCTACTATTCAATCTCCCTCAGCTGCTTTTTCCATAAAATTTTTAGTATGTGGGGAAAACGTTACTGTGGGTAAATCTGTATTGGTTCTATATTTATGATAATAAAAAATAAACACAGAGTTAACTTTCAGTTAAATTTTAATTCCATTTAAATTCATGTGATAAATTACAGTTTGTACTTTATTTTGGTCTTTGTTAGGTAAATCTGACAGCATTTGAATTCATGTAACTTGGAATGTGGTGGGATTTCTGAATCTTTTTGGTTTTTTTGTTTTTGTTTTTTTTTTTTTTATAAATGCATGGTAGTGCTTGAAATACAGCTCTCATTGCAGCTACAGTGTTTGAAATCTGTCATAGAGAAGGTCAAAAGTGATCATGAGAGGTCATTACAATCCAAACAAAGAACTGGCTGCACTGTCCCTGGCAGAGGCTTCGTGTGGTCAGTTCTCAATAAAGTCTAGAGATGGAAGTGACTGCATGACCACCCTGGATTTTGTTTTCAACTACTTAAGTGTAATTACTTCAAGAAAGTTAAGAAAGTTTCCCTGGTGCCTTATCTAAACATCACTGTAATTAAAGCAGCTAACTCTTGTCTTACAGATGGTGGACATGGAGAAGAATCTATGCTCTGTTAAGTCCACAGAGGCTGGGAAAACCCTTAGATGATTAAGATGATAAGGAGTCCTTAGGAAAGATAAGACATAACTGGAGTTAATTTTTACCTAGGCTTATATAGTGCAGGTATATTTTAACAGTGGATATGTAACAGGATCTATCTCAGACTGAAATATTGGTAGAAAAGCTAATGCTCTGCTCTGAATGTTCTCCAGTAGGTTCACAACCTTAGGGAATTCCAGTGTTTTAAATGAGGTCAAGTACCTCACCTAGGGCCTTACCACTATGGCAAAAAGAAATTTCCTGGATCTTTCAGACAATGCTGTGAATTTTTTGCTGTGTGATATTTGCCTATTTTCCTAACAAATATCCTGTTTCTGATACATATTTGAATTGTGGTGATCTAAAATTTCCCAATATATTTCCTTTTAAAGGTAATGCTGGCTAGCTTGCTCTTCCTCACCCTGTGTTTTTCAGTTTAGAGGTTCCATGTACAAAAATGTATTTACTTTTTTAAAATATTGCTGCTATGGTCTCTAAATTTGTCAGTGCAGTTTTGAATTCCAGGCTTGCACTGCATTTGTAGATCCTTATGGGTTATTTGCTTTGTGAATTTAGTAAATGTAGTCTTCACTTTTCATCCAAGTCACTAATTAAGAGGTGGAATGATGCCCAAAACAGACACCTGCAAAGTCTCAGTTTATACATTCACCCACTGTTGATCATAAACTCTTAGCTGTTTTTTAATCAGCTTCGCTCTGTATTCAGCACTAGTTTTACTTGTCCTTGGTTCCTTAGTTTGCCTGTGATATGTGGAAGTGGTAAAAACCTTATTAAAACATCTCTAATGCAATGTGAGAAGGAAATTAATTTTACGTAGTGTATTCCTGCTGAATCACTATCACTTCTTCATTATCTTCTGACATTTGCAGTCTATTTCTTCCAGTATTCTTAAAAAAAAAAAAAAGGAAATTTAGGTCGTTGAGGAATTACAAGCCACTGCTTTTCTTCCTCTCTGAAACCAACCAACCCCATTATTTTCTAGTCTCTGCTCTGAACCATGAGTTCTTCAAGGACAGCGGCTAAGGTTTCTGAAATGGTAAAATGGCAAGAGCCAGTCAGTCTCCTGAGAATGTTATTGGGTACAGATGAAGTGAAAATACCTAACTTCTCCAAATACTCTTGAATCCATCCTTCTCCTACCTCCTCTCCTTATGTTACTGATGTAAAGGGTATTAATAACCTGGTGTGGAAGTGTGAGGAGTCTTAATTTTTACTTTCTGTTGAGTTTACAGAAGGCTGCAATGAAAATGTTCAGGACCACTGTAAACTGCAATGTTTCAGATTCTTAGTATCATTCTCACCTTTTACTGAAAATAATCTAAGCAGTGATTTGTAGGGACTGTTTGCTACCTACAGGCTTTATATTTAGACTGTAGGAGTTGAAGTGTGATTGATTTTCAATGTAGCTTAAGAACCTGAGCGACTTAGGTAATGGAATCTGATTCAGCTGTAACATTTAGTCACAAGAACGTAAATATGTCTAATTTACCAATATTTTATTAGCAGGAAGTGCAGGTTTTCAGGTTTTCTTTCCATCAGGTGTTTCAAGCAAGCCAAAAAGGAGCATCCAAAAGTATACAGATTCTAAGTGGATGGGTAAGATGACAAATTGAGGCTTATGCAGAGCTGATTTAGATGAATGTGAAAAATTTTTACCTGGAGGAAGAATAGACAGCTTTTAGAAGAAATATTAAAAACTCTGTTTTGCTGTCAGAATGAAATGCAATGCTAAGTGACTTGACACAAAGTCTCTTTTTATGTCTTTGAATTGGAGGGAGGGTGGTGGTTGGTGATTTTTGTGCAGGACTCCACCATTCCTGTTGGTCCTGTAATTGCAGTTCTGGGAAGAGCATCCTTTCACAAATTATAAATCAGGTAAAGGTTAAATTTTCAGAAAGCTTTTTGTAATAAAAAGAGTTTTCACATTTGTGTGATTTAGTACTGAAAACAGTAGCTTATGTAAAAGAAACAAGATTAGACTTCAGATATTGAATTCACAACCCCCATTTCCAATATCATCAAAAAGGTCCCCAGCTGTCACTGCACATTGGTTTGACAGGCCTGAGCCCAAAGAAAGCCAGGGGTCTGCACTATTTTTAAAGTGAAATTGAGATAAATGTGCAGTACATGTGTAGCTGTTAGGCTAATTCTTCTAATTGTTTGTGTGGGTCTTCACGGAAGGTAACTTTATCCCCAGGAGCCCGTGAGTGCCGTGGATAATTGGCGGGGGGGTGCTCCTTTAGCCTCACAGTGCCTGTTCTCATGTGCCTGGCACAGTTTCTCCCCACTGGCATCACCAGGCTGAAGACAGTAAATTGTTGGTGACTATCACCTTAATGTTCTGTTTTCATTCTAAACAATCATGCATGAAAAATACACATGATGGATTTTTTGACATGTGGAGATAACACATTTATCCTCCCTTCATAATAATTTGAAGTCTGCACACTATCCTGTGTGTGGGAAAGGAGGTAGAATAGAGTGCTGAATGTAATGGATGCTAGGCAGGAACTAAAGAGGCATTCACCACTTGTGGTTTACAACGTAGCCTTTCTATAAAGAGTCGTATCTTAATTTACTCCATTTTTCTTACTCGTTAATCTCTGCGGTCTACATGATGATGGGACACTTCAGAAGTTATAAAACCCACTTAGAAAAAACTGCTGCTGATCAAACTTTGGAATACATGAATGCTAGAAGGAGCTACAGATTGAATTTATTAAATACATTTCTCTCAGACTATGTACAATCACATATATATATGTAAATAACTATAAAATATACACTACTCTATAGTACATGATATATTTACATATTGCATGAAATATGTAGCACTACACAGAGAGCACATGGGCAATCTATATGATACTGTGTATGCTACATATATTTTATTTAGTGGCAGATGGATTTTTAACTCATTTCTGCTGCTTTTATTATATAAGTTTTGTGTATATTGGTAATAAATAAGGCAGCTTTTTCTTGGATGAAAAAAATCCAATAGAAAGCTGGTCCATCAATATTTCCAGTAATATTAGTACCCCATTTTCCCTTCAATAGCCATCAACTCTGCTGTTGCCATGAAGCTAATGTGAGGTGACTCATTTAGCAGCACATTATTGCATCATTGCAACATGATGTAAGGCACATCAGGCTTTATTAAATAAGCCTGAATTTTGCAGTATGACAGTAACATTTTATGCACATTAGCACCACACTTAGTGCTCCTTATGGGAATATACTTCAAGCAAACATATTAAGACATGATTTCAGACAACTTTTCAGAATTTACCAGTTTCTCCTTTCTTCACAATTTAACATGGAACTTTAAAAGTTTGCATCTTGCTGTCTGCAAATTTAGCTATTTATTAAAGAATAAAATGGCAGCGTGTTAGACTGTACTTGTTAGCTGTCACATCCTTAATGGACTAAAAAGTTTGTTTTATTTTTGTGCAAAAAAATTTGTTTCTTAACAAACACTACAAGAACTTTAGAAATAAACCCAAAAAATGCCTGTAGCACCAATTTCTTGGGCAATTTAACAGATGATCACTTCAGCAAAAGAAATGTCTGCAAGTGTATGTTACTTTGTCTTTGCATAGTCAGTAATTTGCCTCTTTAAAATTTAAAGAGACTTTAAAGCAGCTTGAGCAGAATTCAAACCTAAAGAACAATCCTGCAATATTGGGGCAAGTAGTATCTCAGAGCTCACTCTCTAATAGCTAAAGAAGTGTAATAAGGGTACAGCTTCAGAAATTTGAGCTGTCTAGGGAGAACATAAAAGCTCGTTCGTCTTGTGCATAAGCAAAAATGGCAACTTTTTTGTATTACTGGCAGGGTGGTGAGGATTAAGCAAGCAAAAGTTAAAACAAGGGTATAGATGCCAATTTAATGCATAGAGAGAAATTAATAGAAGAAAATAGCACTAACTTAAAAGTATTTTTAATACGTTCCTAAACTATAAAATTGTAAGATGTGTATTTGGTGTAATGGAGAAGATTGATTGATTTTAATGTTTTTAATAAAGCATCAGGTAACATTAAACAGCTGTAAGAATAAGCATACAGACAAAAATTTGAATGTTAGGAGGTAAGAATGTGTAAAATGTATGTGGGAAGTAGAAATGAGATTTATGACAAAAATGGAAAAGTAGAGAAGAATATGAAAAATGTCATTGGAAATACAAGTTTTGTGAGAACAAAAAACTCGGAAGTGACAACAGTGAAAGAAATGAGTGATTGTGAATAGTGGGGTAGAGCAGGGTTTTAGTGGCATCTGACAGCTGAGATGTTACTTAAAATGTACGAGTTAGACTAGAGAAAGGTACTTGTAGCACATCGTCTTTTCCAAGGTGGTTGTTGTTCCGCTGGGTGCGAAGGCACCCGGATAAATCCTGCTCAGGCTGCAGGTGTAGCCCCGCGGAGCCGCGTGGCAGCCTGACACTGCAGTTGCTCCTAGGATGCTTTGCCAGGGTTTCTGCTAACCAGTGTCCATTAAACAACAAGAAAGCTCTTCCTCCTCGCTGCTGGTGTATGTTTGAGGATGCTTTAGATGGATCTTTCCAATGAGGCAGAAAATGACTTCGTTTTCTGGACCTTTCTGTTGAGTGGGGCCTTAGAAAGACTGCAAGCAGTGGCACTAGTTGCTTTTCTTCCTTTCTCACATAGTTTTAGTAACAGGATAGAGAACAAGATGTCTCCTTAAATCCAAGTAATACTGAGTTATGGAAGTATAAAAATTTTTAAAGCTTGTACATCTGTGGAGTTTTTAATACCAATATAACTTTAAAGCTGAAAAACTGATTTTATTTTGTGAATTTTCTCTTTTAATCTCCCCTTCTCTGACACTTTTGATATCAGGTGTCTCCCTGAAGCAGATTTTTACAGCTGAGCTATCAATCTCTAAGAAATGCAGCTGCTGAAGGAAAGGCTGACACAATGTTAACTGAAGCAGTGACTCTGGTTTCTGCCAGCTGATACCATCTTAAAAGATTGGGATGGGGAGAGGGATATATAGTTTAAGGGCAGATGGAATGCCTGAACTTTAGTTTATTTTGCTTCATTTTACGTCTTGAGTAGAATCAAGCAATATTAACTTTCTGTTCATCATGATTTATTAGAAGTGAATTACTCATTGTGCTATTGGGAAAATATCTCCTGTCACTCAGCAGATAAGGAGTCTGCAGAACCTTTTTAGAAAGTAAAAATGTATGGGGCACAGGCTAGATTTCTTTTTCCAGCGCTGGAGGTGACCACCTGAAGTTAATCAGGGAAGACATTCCCCCTGGAATGAAGTGGGTAGCAGGTGTTAGGAATTCGTTATAGTTGGAGGAGGGATGCTATTTATAAAGGGGGAGCAGTTCTGTAAGGAATCATTTTCAATGCCTTACCAGGCAAACAGTTTCTTGTCTTTGCCCTTCTCTTTTTCACACTATTTAGGGTTGGCAAATTTTCTTGCCACCTTTATTTTTTCTTTATGTTTGGTTGTGTTTAAGGTTATGAATATTCTGTAAATTAATATATGTACTACCTTGCACGTTGCTACATAAGGAAGTAAAAATAATGCTACAGCACGGAGTACAGATAAAACTTCTTTGGTGAATTACTATTTGTGTGCAGCTATTCGGACTGCCTCAGAGCAGTGTGCTTCTCAATTACAAATTTATGGTATTAGTGGAGGATGGGGAAAATATTAGCTTAGCTCTGTACTCCCAGCCATGCCTGTTTATCTGAATAAGCTGGATTGCCCTTTGGATTTTCTTGAAGTGTGTATTCTTTGTGTCTGTAATTGCTCTAGTATGTTAAGCCCCCATTTACCTTCCTTTTTAAATTAATAGGTAGACAAAGTCCATTCCCAAACTTCACATCTGCACCAATAACTGGTGTCAAGAAGAACAGAGGCCCTGAGTAGGATTGGGGAGGGGGAGTTGAGTGGTGTAGGCAACCTGTTCCTGAGGACTTGCTCCCTGGCATGGGTGGGAGAGACTGGAGCTTGGGCAGTCAGTCAGTGATGGAAGGAAGCACAAGATTTGTAATTTGCATTTCTCCTTCATGGAACTAAACCATCCAACTTGTATTGGTTTCAGCTGTGTTGTGGGGTGCTTTTCAAGACAGTAGTGCTCCTGCTGGCGCAGGCTTCTAAAGAGCAGGGAGAGAAGGATAACCTTTATTCGGAAGAGGGGATTGTAGCCCAAGATATTTCCTGGCCATTTCCTAGCACCCTAGTCTTGAACTGAGCTCTCCCTTGATTATATGCGAAAACATGTGGGTTCTCCAAGTTAAGTCCTAACAATTAATTGGTTGCTTTATTAACGTACCCTCATCATGTTAATAATTTTCTGACTTGGTGCTTAGGGCAAGAGAGATTTTTCACTTGGTTGTGTGGGAGAGGAGACGTACAGCTTCCATACTATATACATGGAATGATCTGCTAATGGTCTGAAATATTTTTAAATCATTTTGCTGAAGATGCAGAGAGAGGAACAGATGCGAAGATAGTTGGAGCTTTATAATATCCTTTAGTGTCTGACTTCTGTAAATAAGACTCAGCATAAAATCTTTTATTATAATATTGACTCCTCATGCTAGTATCTTGTAATCATAAAGGAAAGCAAGGAGGCTGGTACCATAAAAATTAAAAAATGGATGAATAACCACTCAGCAGCTTCTCTTGTAAAATTTCGGAGTTCTCCAGAAAGCGGCTTTTGTATAATCACAGTAAGGACGCTGTTCAAATTACTGTTTTCATAATGTAGCGAAAAGATTCAAAGGCAAAGGGAGGGGTGCCTGACCTGTAATCACAATGCTTAGTAATGCCTTCCTAGAATTCAGTCAGCAACGCAAAAATACCTTGCCCGGGGGGATGAACGAAGACAAGCTGAGCCAGCATAACCTCTGGGATTGGACACCAACATCAGCAGGGTGCTGCTTTAGAAGCGTAAAACTGAATTCGTAGTCTTGCCAATATGCAGCATCAGTGCAGGGAAGCCAATATTGCAAAGGAGAAGGAAGGGACCCTTCAAAATAGTTGTATTAATCAGGAGCTTTAAAGACATTTAAATGCAGAAAGAATACAAAATTATTCCCTTTGCATTTAATCTTTGCTCTCCTCACCGCTAAAAAAAAAATCCCACATATGTAATTCTGAATAAACTCCTTTCTTCTGTCTCCTCTGTCCCTGTGCTCAGTCCCAGTATATTTACACATGAACAGAATTTGCCACAGTAGCAGCCTCTGCTTAGCTACACACATGAATAAGCAGCTCACGGTGATCCGGAAAAGCTTTGGCGTAAAAAGAGAATATATTGATAACATGATCTTCATCGGTGTTAACATTAATTGGAAAGACAGTAAAGCTAAATATTATTTTGTTTCTCATGTTGCATCACTTCAGTATTTAGTACCCTGGGTAGCTGGTTTTTAATCCAGTGAGCTAGATTAGCCTGATTACGCTGGCAGGATGCAGTTGATGGATGACTGTCATTATCTTCTCAAACCTGCATGATACTTTAGGTATAGGAGACGATAATTAAATTTTCAAGAGACTACATTGAGATTATAAGACCTAAGTATTTTTTTAAAATGAGGAATATGTTTGCAATTATCAACATGTTGTTAGAGGATCCTCTCCTGAGATGTTTTATTAGCAACCCCTGATTTCCTTTAAATTGATCAAGAAAAAAAAGCTCAAGTTATCATATAACACTTTAGATATTGTTTTGGTTTTCTAATTCTGATATTTTCCTCCTCCTGAAACAGACCAAAAATGTATCTGATCAAATCTATTGGTAATGGCTTGAAGATGTACAGGTTAGCACAATATATTTAATGAAACGTTGTTTGAGACAAAACACTACAGAGGATCATAATTAATGCCTCATTTTCTGCCAGTTGCTATTGATTACTCATTCAGAGTCCCTTTGTTCTCAAAATGGTAACACTGTATTTCACATTACTATTTGATGATATTCTCAGGATGAGATTCTTTAACAACATGCTGATAATTGCAAACATATCTCTAAAATTTAAATTTAAAATGAATTTACATCATATGTCAGTGTTTTTTCCGAATTCAGCTCCTATTTTGGAGTGCATATTCATTACATTTTCCAAAGACTGGAGACTTGAGTAAAGTGAAATTCAACACTTTATATCTTAGTTATATTTTTGGCTTAAACTGCATGACGTGGAACTCGAGTGAATGTCTTTTTGCAGCCCTAGCCTCTCTACTGGACTAGGATTTCAGAGCAATTCTTTGTTAATGTTTTAGTGTTGTGCTGGGTTTTCCTTTGGAAACACCATAACAAAATATACAACGTTCCTGGGGGATTTCGCAAGTTTACCAGAGTTTGACTTTTCTGTTTTGTTACGTTCTTTTAAGCCAGCTTATGCAAATTGTCAGGTTTATCTATAAGGCAAGACATACGATACTGAGACACATTATATCCATGCTCTAAGTCATCCGAATAGCTCACTGAGTAAAAAGGACATGCACAGGAAACTTGTGCTCTACCCAGGGCAACATTTCAAGTTTACAGTAAGGCAAGGAATGCACTTGCCATCTGCTCTGTGTAATTCTGAGAAATAGAGAGATGCCAAGTGAGTTTGTCAGCGACTGTGGCGGGATAATGGAGGGATTTGATTGAGATGAGTGGTGTTGCATTACGTTATTTTGTAAAAGTAAAGTATCCAAGCTCCCAATTTTTAACTAGACACTCAAGTACTTTTTTTTTTCTTTACCTCTAGGCAGTTTTCCTGCTTTAAATAGGTACAGCCTGACTACTAGGACTGAAAGCATAAACTTTATGAAAAGGAAGCTAATGCAAAAAAATAGGAAAAATAAAATCTAGTTGAATCTAGTTGACTGTTGGGGAGGTTTTCAAGATCTAAGTTTGCAGTTGGTGAGTTGCAGCTCTCATTTCACTGCCAAAGCAGCCTGCCTTATTATGCCAGCATAATGGGCCTGTCATAATCAGTTGCATATAATGGGCTAATGCTTTTATTCTCAACCATATTATTCTTTTGATAGAAAATAATGAATAATGTAAAGGCACACAGTTGTATTTGGATGAAACTATTGCGTAGTTTGGCTACAGCTATGCTGGGAAAATTTGTATTCTTAAAAGTGTTTGCCAATGTTTGCATTTAAGAAAAGAATGTGAACAAGATTTAGACCAAGAAGCACAAGGCTACCTGCCTATAGCAAGTACGTTTTTGAATAGGTAAAACTTTATATAGGTAGTGTACGGAGCGTGTCTGTTAAAACTGTCCGTGTGCTTTTCAGGACAGCTTGGCTTTCCTGTCTGCATAGAGCCTAAATGCTAGAGAGCTGAAAGGAATATTACATAAGGACATCTGTAGGCCTTTACTTGTCCACGTTTTTTTTTATATCAAATAAATGTTTACCAACATATTAGAATTCTGCTGGCTGGTGTCCTAGAAGTTCATTGAAGGCCAAGCAGTGTTTTGGCATCAAATTGTATCTAAAGAGTCAGAGAGTTGGGCTGGGGAGGAGAAAACTTTGGAATTAGTCAAACTCTTTTGCTTAAATTCTTTGAAAGAATAAATTTAAAAACAATTTTAAAATAAGTTGACTAAGGAGCTTTTTTTTATCTCGGGCGTATCATTTTGATATAAGCATATGGTTGATTGCCTTGTTAGTTTGAATGGAAGCTAACTTTGCCTGCATGAAAGTGCAGCTGCAATGCAAAGTTACTTGTTTTCTGTGACAAAGGTGCATAAATCCACCCCCTATATGTAGATATGATTCTTCTCCCTCCACCTCACCCTTGCAATGCTTGAACAGACAACTCCTCTGCATTTCATTTTTATGAAAATACTCCTTAGGAAAGTGACCCCTTTAAAGCATTTGTTGAGATAGCAGCCCTTGTAAAAGCCTTTCCTATTTGGGTCAGGCCATGCCATTCCCCCTGAGGCTGTCAAAACTGTTTTGTGGTTTCTCTGAAAGGGATAAATCTGAAAAGTAAAGCAGTCATGTTTACATCTTTTTCTCTTTTCTCTTTGGAATCAGGCTTGCTGCTTTGGTCTTAGTTGATTGTAATAAAAGCCTTTTTTTTCTTTTTTTCTTTTCTTTTTTCTTTTTTTCCTTTTTTTTCTTTTCTTTTTTTTCAGTTGGTTATTGAACACTCATTCCTTAGGGAAAACATTGCTTTAAATAACTTTTTGTGTGCCTTGAAACTGGAAACATGCATTATCAAATCCAAAGAGTGAAATTTTTAGGGGTGATGCTTGTTTATTTACCATGGTAATACAGACAAGGACTTGGACAAGCATTCAGGAGAATAACCAGTCATTGATTATTCTTTGGTAATTGGATGCGTGCTTGGCAGATGAGGTTCAGAGTGAGCGTGCAGGTTCTCTGTGGAGAATGCCTCTAACTACGTGTGTAAGTGATCTGCCTCTGCGCAGGGACCTCGGGCACTTAGTCAGGAGAAGCTTGATGCTGATAATACAAAGCTTTTTTGCTATCCTCAGTGGTATTTTTGTATTCCTTTCTTTATCAGATGCCCTTAGGAAAGGATCAGTCCTAATCAATATTTTTTCTCAATTGGTTCAAACAGGCAGAAAAATCAATGAGCTGAACTAATGACATCTATTTTTGTTTTCTTCTAGAAGACTGAGGAACAATTACAAAATTCTAAACAGATGTTTCATTTGATTGGGCCAATGGTAGAAGAGGGTTGTGGTTTTGTGTTGTTTTGTTTTTTTAATCCTTTTTTATAAATAAAAAAATGCTTGCCCAAACACAGTATAGATCAGAAAACTTCTTCAGAGTGTGTTGCACAGCTTGAGATTTACCGTGTACTTACTATAGTGCTTACACAGTAACTTTATGTTATTGTAGAAGCCGGGCTGCTTTGAAATTCAGGGTCCGGTGAAAATGTCAAGAATGGGAATTCTTAGGACAAGAGCAAGAGTGGCAAATGTCATGAAGTAAAGGTTGGAGGTTAAGTCTGGAAAAGATACATACTCATGACTTTTGGAATGACTTTGTAGAAATTAATTTAAGAGTTTTTACTGGTTGGTTCTTCTCTCTTTTTTTTTTTTTTTTTTAAATCTTTCCCCATCTCTTAATGAGTAGGGAAACAGAGGAACTAGGAAACCCCCTACTCCTTTTTTTTTGGAAGCATCCGTATGGATCCCATTGCATTTCCAAAACCCTGCAGTGATCAGGAGGAGATGCTGGGGGTAGCAGGAAGGGTTGTCTTTAATGTGAATGGGCCGCAGTTCCTAATTGTGTTTGACAGCTGCTCTGAGCGAGCAGGGCTGCACTAGCTGACCTCCAGAGGTCCCTGCCAGCCTCAGCGGTTCTGCGATTCTGGCAGGGGGACCTTGCCTCAGCTACTTCAAATGACAACTATCACAATACTTTCTCCCTTCCCCACAGGCTATGGAAGGAAATTTTCCTTCAATCCTGGGTATTCTTGGTCAAGAAGGTCAAGTGTTGGGCTAAGTGAGAACTGGTTTCATTTCTTCTGTCCAGCGTTGGTTTGGAGGAGCTGCTTTTCACAAAACATTGCCCAGGTTTCCTGCACAGTGTTCACCTCTAAATTTGTAGTAAATGTTTAGATTAATATCTTCGCTAAATTCGGATTTATAGTGACTAAACCAGATATTCTGATGTTCATAATGTTTTCTGCAAAACAGTAAAATCTTAACTATTTGACCAAAGCAAAAAGTAGAACACCTTGGAACACAGCCCACCAGCAGATTTCCCCCTGCATGTGTTTGCTGTATACTTTTGTCACTCCCTATCAGAGTATCTCATTTTAATATGAGTTTCAGATTAAGAATTCTTTCAAAGATTATTGTAAGAATAACAATGAAGAAGTTAAGCTGAGAGGAAGCTATTTCTATGCACTAACATTTTTAATAAATTTTGATCTTCACACTTTTGTATAAAATACTTAACACTTCTGGGCCTTCCTTTAGTTTGTGATGGGCTGATTCTTTCACATCCCACTCTATTAATTAAAATATAAGATTTTCATGCTCAAATTAGTCATCAAATAAGTAAAAGGGAAATTTCAATGGTGATACAATGCAAAAAAAAAAAAGCTTATTTTTTATGTTCTGTAACTCTATCTGAAATCTTCATTTTCTGCTACTCCCAGTGCACTGCAAGGTAGAAGGCATTTAGTACCTTACTGCAAGCTGTATGAGTGAACCTCACCATTCACAACTCTTCACACCAGAGGAGTCAGCTTCAGTGATCTAGTATAATTCAAAAAATACATTTATTTATGAATGAGGTATTTGGGCCTCGGAAGGGAAGGTGAGGAGAGGCAGGAGCAATGAATGGCCTCTGCAGCTATGCCAGTGGGCTGCTGTATCCCTAGCAGGCAGCAGCACTGGAGTGGTTCCTGCCATAATCCAGCCCACAAGCGGGTTTCGTGAAACCTCCGGAACCCGCGGGGGCACGAGGACTCCTCCTGGAGAGCAGTTTGATGGGCCAAGGACTGTTGGCTTAGGAGCAGTGAGGCTGAAGGAGAAATTAGGTGGGGTTTTGGTATAAAAGTTACTCCAGTCAGCAGTTTCTGTCTTAGCATCACCTGACAATGAAATGTCGCTGCAGGTGAGTCTAAGCAAAACATGCCTGTTGTCCTGCTGTGCTTTACCCCATTTTCCTGGGAAGGCTGTACTATGTACTGACCATGGCTGAAGAAATCAAATTGCTTCTGAAGGCTGCTGCTTCCACATGACCTTAAAACACTGGCAAACATTAAGAGCAGTGTGTCTTTAGGTGTGTGTAATGCAGAGTGGGTGCTGCTCCATGAGGAAAGCTGTATGCACCAGCCAGGAGTGAAACACAGTGAATTTTTACCACCTGGTACAAGTACATTTTCTGTACAAACAGTTCTGCGGGTTTCACTCCAAGTCAGGATTTTCAGACTAAAACAAGGCTAAGCATAGCATCACCCGTGGAAAAACTGTGTTCTTCTACATCACCAGCATTCATGTCAGTTTTACAGAGGAAATCCAAATAATGTGAGGTCAAACAATATGTAATGCACTTGTTAAGTGATTAGAATGTTTTTGTTTTTACTGCATGAAAAGGGAACAAAAAGGGCAGGGTTCAACTACCTTGTTAGTTTGAAGTTTTTAAAGTGTCAATTTTTCATGTTCTGTTCATTAGTCTACTCTGTTATCTCTTGTCTGCATTTGATTTTTTTTTTGGACAATTTTATTCCATCTTTTTATGAATGTAATCTAAGTCTTGATTTCTAAGTATGTGCTAAAACTTAATGTCACACTATAAAACTCTTAGCAGTTTTTATCAATTATGTTTATATTGTGTAATAGAAGAGGTGTTATATTGCAAACTAAACAAAGGATTATTATTTTTGTTTAAAATTTAAATATGAATTGATTCTTTCAGATGTTTTCAGCCGAAATGGTTATGGCTGTTTGGAGGCTCACAGCCAAAATTGCTCTGCCTTTCTGAATTATGCTATAGTACACACTCTGAACATTGATTTTAAAAAGTCTACATTTTTTTGAACTCTAGAACCTTCACTAAATCCCAGTAAATTCCTATAAATGCCAAGAGCAGTAAGTGTGGTGAATAGTTTGTCAGCCTGGCATATTAACATCTGCATTGTTATAGAGCTTAATTTGACTTTTCTCTGTATACTTTTGTAGTCTAGTCTGCTTCGGTCTGATATGGGGCTTGGAAGTCCAGGTCAGCTGTCATCCTCTGGAAAACCTGGAACACCCTACTACCCATTTTCTGGCACAAATCAGCGCCGACGACCACTTCATGACTCATCAGCTCTTGGTAAGTAATACAGACAGTTTTAAACTTTTGTTCATGGTGCTTTTCTGCAGACTTTATTATTTTCTTTGACAGTTCATTTAATATACTGGAGATTGCTCTGTACTGAGCAATTGAAATTAAACCAAACTGCTATATAAGAGAAAAACTGGAATTATTAACATTTTCTTTGAGACACTAGCTTAGATTCAACACTGGTCAGTACGGCTTACAAAACAAACAAGAAACTCTAATAAAACCCTTAATTGCAAAAGCAATAATGACAGATGGATAGGAGCTGATGACCAGCTGAGTGCCCTTAACCCGTGCCATCATTAACTCCTGGCAATGCCTGACCTTGAGGTCATTACCATTATTTAGTAGGGGAAGGACACAAAGGGGAAACAATTATCCTTTTATATGCTAAAAGTAACTTTATTCAGGGCAATATATAGTTCATTGTAATTGGTTCAACATGTCTTTAAAGATCTTAGCAATTGGAGGCTAGTAGTTTATCCTAAAATCAAACTACCTTGCAAAATATGCAGGCAGGAACTTGCTTAAAAATTGCTATAATCCTGTGACAGTATTAGCATTTTATTCTGGGGATAGTTGGAGGTGAATGGAATTTTCATACTTGGTCACAGACAATGGTAACATTTTATAGCTCTTTAATTCTGTTGAATCAGAGAATCAAGAATGAGCCAGCTGTTCTATAGTATCTGCTATACGACTATTGTGAATAATTGGGTGTGCAAATTGAAAAAAAAATCTTTTTGGTATAAAAAGAGAGACCGTAACCTTATATTCTAGTTTACCAAATATTCTAGTTATATAGTTATATAACCTTATATTCTAGTTACCATATATTTCAGTGTTAGTATGATAGGTCATTAGAATTTCTCTAGTTATATGGCTGAGTCTTTAATGCCCCTCATTCTGTATAGCACTTCTATTCCATAGTAAAAATCCTGTTTGTTGGAACCGTGTAACTCCAACCATGCTTTACCCAAAACAAAACTTTCAAATGCAAATTGCTTTGTGAAGTAACTTTAATATTAACTATAACTGCAAACTTCTTGGGCACTAAAATAGTCTTGAACATGCTTGAATTGTTTTTTAAATCTTTGTTTATAAAAAATATGACTTTGGAACTTAATCTTATATATCATGGAATCATTTCATTTGAAAAAGCCCTCTAAGACCATCGAGTCCAACCTTTAACCCACCACTGCCCAGCCCACCAGTAACCCATGTCCCCAGGTGCCACATCCACACATCTTTTAAATCCCTTCAGGGATGGTGTCCACCACTTCCTGGGCAGCCTGTTCCAGTGCCCAACAGCCCTTTCAGTGAAGAAATTTTTCCTAACATTGAACCTAAATCTCCCTTGGTGCAACTTATGGCCGTTTTCTCTTCTAATAAATGTGTGTATACGTGTGTTTTAAAATACCATATTTGTAGAACTTTTTACCTTGTTGTCAAGCCAACTGCCGTTTAACTTGGGGTTGGCTGTCTTTATGAAGATTGTTGTAAGTATTCCTGTTGCTCAGAATACCAGAACAAACACAGCAGTTCCTCACACCTGTTTCAGAAAAGGAACAGTCTTACAAAAGTTCAGAGAAATTGTTTACAGCTTGAAAGGGCGGTTGAACTTTAATAGAAAAGAATTGGGTTTTAAGGTGATGACGGTGTTTTAGCCCACATTGAATGAGTTTCAGTGAGAAGCTACTTACAGTAGTAATCTGCTCTGGGTTTGAGTAGCAGGGGGTGTTAGAGCTGGGCACAGGGTGCTCGAGACATGTGCAGGAAGGTCACTGTTTGCAGCAGTCATTGAGATGGTCCTGAATGAGATTCTTGTTTCCTGTGCAAACTGTAGAGACTTCGCGAAGTTCCAGATATTAAATTAAACAAATGGAAGTGAAGTGTGGTGCTTCCAGAGTATATTTAGCTTTTTCTTTGAAAGAGAAGCTCAGGAGGTATAAACGTGTTCAAACTGGTGATTTTCCTCTTTCTGTCATGGTTGAATCTGGGGATTGCAACCTGGGATATGGCAGGTGGTGGTTACAAATTCATGGAAATATTTTTCCAGGAATGTCAGGAGGAGGAAGTACACTTTTATCTCAAGTCTTTTCCAATGGCTTGACAAAGTATGTCTGAATTTTATTTTATTTTTTTTTAAATGGACTTGTTAAGTGCTACAAATCTGCTACCTGAGAATTTCTAACAAAGTCAAATTATGCCCATTTTATCCCTGAGAAGGAGTTGTCTGACCAGGATTATAACAAGCTCTTGTTAAATTTCATATTAAATTGCATTGAAACCAGCCAGTGTTCTCTTCCAGGTGACACTCTGAATCCAATGTAAATATCTCTTCCAAAAGTCCTTTTGGTTTCTTTGTGAGCATGCCCTCTGGGGAATGATGAGAGTAAAGATATCCAGCAGATATTTCGCCTAATCTCACCTTTATCTTGTCGTATCATCATAAATGTTCTGAATGAAAACAGCAAAATAGGAATTTTGTGTTTTAATGAAAGACCCAGTTGGTTAACTGTAGAACTGGTAATCTCACCAGATACTCATCTTCAAAACATCAGATAACTTGTAATTTGCATGCAGAGTTTTCAGATTAATTGTATTAGCATCTGATTAAACTGGTTCAGATTTTGGTTTAGCTAGTGAAATTGCTGGGTACTTTTGTTATGTTACAATACCTATTGGAAGAAAGAAGCAGGTATCATACTTCCAACTTTACTACTACGTGCAAATTTGATGTATTGACTTTATTATTCAAGGAAAGTAATTAGGTCACTAAATTTGCTGTTTATTTGCAACCTTCGTAGAGCCTAAAAGCTATAAAATTTACATCATTTTAGTATTCTTAGAGTATAAATCATACTTTAACATGTCAAATTCCTTTTGGATAGTGCTTTACTCTGATGTGCAGAAAAGAAAGCATTTCTCTTGCTGATAAGTCCCATTTTCCTCCTTGTATATCTCAAAACCTTACTTTGTTTCTTAGCAAGTGTATAAGGTCATAAGTATACCCTTCAGAGTAACTGTTCTTAGGAATAACTGTTTTCCTTAGGGAAAGAATTGAAAGTAACTATTTAGCAAAGCTTTATTTTAGAGAAGAACATCAGTATGTTACATTTTTATATTGATGTGAAAGACAAATCTCATCGCCAGAGAATAAAAAATGTATGAAATTGGAAAATAAGAAATTCATCATGGAAGGAAAAAACTGAGCAGTGTAGCTATTTATTCTTTTTCACCTGTAATGTAGATACTTGATGAAATGCTATTTTTCTGTGTACAGATCCTCTACAGACAAAGAAAGTAAGAAAGGTGCCCCCTGGTTTGCCTTCTTCTGTAAGTACTACATTTTTTACTTATAGCGATAAAAACTGGGCTCAGATTGCATTCTCTTTACCTGCCATACATATAAATTACTTAACTTTAGCACTAGTAGGGCTGTCTGCTGGACATGAACAGCTAGGCTAGGTAATTGGGAGTGGTTCTGCAGGACTAAATACACATTTGATGTGGAATTTTTAGATTTCATAGCAGTGATTTGTAGCTCGCTCATATGCTCCTACCCACTTGTCCCTGTCATTTGAATTCCTCTCTTGGGAAGAGAGCTGGGCCAGGAGCTGTCAAAGAAGATCTCCTGTACAGGTCTTTTGATGTTTAATTAGTCATTATGTTGCTGAACAGGAGGACAGACAGAGATTAATAGCGGAGAATCTTAGAAATTTACATTTGTAATAATCCCAGTGGAGCTGAAGACATTAAGATTCGGAGGACATGTACAGCTCAGCTTGCCTCAGTAGGACTGAGGTTATTAATATGCATAAATCACCGAGTCAGATGTTCATTGTGAAGCCCTGGTGGATTTTAAAGCCTTCATTAAGCCTTTCCTAACTTCAGCCTAGCATCAGGAAAGCTTTCAAGCAACTAGTTTGTTGATCCCTCTTTGCTTGAAAATTTATCCTTCGAGAATAAAGGGCTTTGATAAAAAAGGTTGGAAGGGTTTTGGTGGAAAAATCATTAATGGCTGTGATAATCTAATGCTATAGGGGTGTTTTGTGGTATTAAATATGCTTTATTCTTAAAAGGAAGAAAATTGTTTATAAATGAATCTGCATTTAAAAATCCACGTGAAGTGAAAAGTCCCCAGTGAAGTGAAGGACAGAATTATTTTTTCCCCTGCTCAGAACAAACAGGAGGGGAGGGGGAAGCTCCGCTGCCTTGCGGGATACATCTCTTTGTTGTGTAAATGGATGTTGGGCTTTTATTTGGCAGTACTTAACACATGGGCGCAGGTGCACTTGGATGAGTCATAACTCAAAGCCGGATAGGCTGAATAGAACACACTGCACAGGCAACAGTAATATAGCGGGAGCAAAATGGGGCTGAGCTTTTCATTTTGTATTGAGGCTGAACTACGGATGGTGTCTTCTAGTCCTTGCATCTCCCCTGTTCTCTCCTCCCTCTCTTTCCCTTCTCCCTCCCCCTGCTCACGATGATACAGACAGAACCCGGGATCTGAAATCCTATTTTAACAGTACTTCCAGATGGAGCTGAGATAGTGTGGATAGCCTGGGGCAGCTGTGCTCTGAACCTGCAGCATACCTGGAAGCCAGGATTGCAGCTGCAGGCACTCTTAAAAGCTTTTGCTTGCATAAGCACTTGGGCCCCACTAGAGGCTGAATAGCTGCTTGATAAACAAAATGAACACAATGCCTCAAATCATTATTCCCGAGGCCAGGAATATTCTTATTTTTCCCCCTCCCTTTTTTTTTTCCCCTTCAGCAGCAGCTAAAAATAGTTTGGCAATTTACATTTTAACAGTTGCGTGTTATGTAGGGTGGCTTTACAGTCTAGCAGATGATTTCTGCTAGATTAACAAAAATATATTAAAAATGTCAGAGAAGCTAAAACACATAGCAGTGCAATTTTCATGTAATTTATTACTGTAATTCTAGGCAGTAAGAAAGCTTACGCTACATGTTTAATATTTAGTACCATCAGCCAGGTAAAGAGATCATTTTGGAGAATGAAAGATTTCTCTCATTTCTCTTACTAGGGTTTAATTTTAACAAGCAGTATTTTTTAAATGGTTTTCATTTAATTCTTCTTCGGTAAGAGTGGAGACAATAAAATGCTGATAGATTTTGTTTGTATTAACATTGTACCAATCAGTGCAATGAAGTGCAGTTACTGTGAATAATCAATGATTGCAATGCTGTAGGTTTTAAGCACTGTTTCTCTGTATTTCAATGCTTTCACTGCTGAATAGAGCCTTGAAGTAAAATGACACGTTACAAAAAAATCCAGAAAATTGTATGAGATACTGTGTGTATGGAAGATGGCACAAAACTGAATTTCACTGAGCACCATAAGAAATTTAAATTGAGTAGATCATTATGTAAGTGTAGTCTTTATTTTAAATATACCTTTGTAAGAAGTCAGAATGTATTGTGGGAAAGATAAAAGTTGCTTTAGCTAGTAGTGCAGAGAAGTTTAATTATAACGTGAAAAGTCAGAGGAAAGATGATACCTAATTTTGTTATACAAATCTGTATTTTTAAATTTTTCAGTTTCTAAAATACTGGTTTCTGCAATGTTTTTGTTAGTATAGGGCTGCCATGTCAACGGATACTCAGCAGTAATTTAATTTCCTAGATAACTGTAATTTAATAACAGTCTTTTAAGTAATAATGATTCAAAAAACCCCACACAACCCTTCCTCTAGTTTGTTTCTTTTTCTCTTGGTTTTGTATGGTACTTTCTGAAATTATTTGTTTTGAGATTTATCTTTTTTAATGTGTTCTTATCAGGGCCTAAAGTAAAAACAGTTGCAGAGAAAAGTGCCGATGAATTGTTTGGCTTCTTTCTGGAACGCAACTCAATCTGAATTTGTCCTCTTACTGTAAAAATTAAATGTTCCAGGCAAATGCATTTTTAAGTTTTTGTGTTGTAACTTGTTAAGTGGTGACTCACTGCCCAAAACATTTTGAATGTTGACATGCAAGCATTTATGTTAAACTACAACTACCAAATTTAAAGCACTCCAAGAAGGATAGAAATTTTAAAAATCTATTTTTTTTTCAAGCCAGGTTTGAGCGAACAGCAAGATTATGATATGCTGTTTATATTATGGGGGGGGGATACTGTTCAGTGAGTTAAACTATCTTCAGATATTCAAAACTGTTGTATTTCTAAGAATTTTTCTGGTTGTAGGAGTTAACTAAGCCAGACACTAATAACATCATGTGACTTGAAACCAGTGTAACTCCTTGGCCAGGAAGAGCAGAGTGTCAGGGTTTCCGGAGAGCTGCTCAGGCTGCACAGGGAGAAGACAGACAAGTGAGGCTCCCTCAGAAATGCCCAGGGAGATTGTCATCCAGAAATGGATGGGCTGTGAGCAGAAACCTACTATTTACATGTGGAGTCAGGAAATACTTCAAACTAACATTTGTTACTAGAACCATAATCAGTGGCTATCATGAGGTCATAATTCTAAGAAAAATAGTGTGAATATCTATCATCGTTCTTTTGCTATTTAATTAGTGTCACATCAGAGAAATAACTGGAATGCATTGTATCTGTTGATTTTTGTTACAGAAAAGGTGCTGTGACATACAGACACATGTCTGCTTGTTTTCTGTGTAGTTCCTAATAAGTATTTTGAGTGTTTCAGGCTTTCCGTAGTACCTGAGATCATCAGTTAATATGAAACTTTGGATTGCACTTATTTAATAAGAGATTGTCAAATGAATATCTTCTGATACCAGGGGTTTCTTTCTAAATTCAAACTCATATTTTTCAATACATGTAAGACCATTTGTAGTTTCATTATAGGAGTTCCTCATATATCACCCTCTATACTATGTGTATAGTCCATGGCTGCTAATTTCTTGCAAGAATTATTTATGATGCAAAGATACAGCTAACTTGGTTTGCATGCATAGAACTACCTCCCATTTAAGGCACTCTTCTTTCTGTTTTCCTGCCAGTCTTTTAAGACTGAGCTTCTAGAGATGTTTCAAAACATGTCACATAAAGATACTAATGGTACCAGAAGAAAAATAGATGTTACTCCCTTCTGTGCTCTCCTTCCTCCAACCCTCCTAAAGGGTAAAAGCAGATTATTTGAAATGGTAAAAGGGAAGTGTCTTCTGAATGAAGATCTGAAACCCTTTTTCTGAGAGATTAATGTTTAGACTGTATTAGAAATAATACAACGTTTGCCACACTGAGTGGACTCTGTCAATATTAGCAATCTCCATGTGTACTGAAGTAGCCTGGTGTAAAGCAACACCACTGTAATACTTCTGTGATTCAGGGCCACTTCTGTGGCCCTGAATCAAAACTTTGGAGCATCCTGGGCAGATGCTTTGTGTGATGTTGAACTGACTGTGATGCTGTGTTTAACTGACTTTCTAGGGAGATAGTTTTTGCTAAGATTTTTTCCCCACTGTCCACAAATGATGCCCAAATGTGAAAAGCAGGATTTAGTTTGTTCCGATCTGTTCTGAATTGCCTTGCGCAGTCAAGTGATACATTCAACTGTCACTTGTCTTTAATAGCTAGAGCTCTCAAAGACAGCAGTAACTCTCCTGACCCCTCTCCTCTGCTGCTGTGCTGTGTTTTAGAAAGCAATTTTAAATAACATAACTGAGTAAATAAATCTTTATGGATAATGCAACACAGAACTTGCGATTTCTTCCTCATGACACAGTCTTCCATCTTCTTCTGCTTTATGCTCGTTCTTTGGTCACTTGATTTATGGGATAAAGTTTTTAGGGACTTGCTAAATACTACCTTTTTTAAGCACTGTGTTCATCTATGAACCTGAACAAAATGCAAATGTATAAAACATCCAACCCCTAAACTATGTTACAAACCAAGTTAAAATAGTTGAGATTTTATGTTTAATAAGAAAAAGGTCTGGTTTTCTGGTTAGATTATTGTAGGGGTTTTTTTTCAACGTGGCCTTTATTTGAAATCTATCTGAAAACAGCAGCAACCTCAGATTATAGCATCCCACCTGCTCTTTGCTACATGAGAACATTTAGCTGTCATTAAACAACCAGGCAGCCCATTGCAAAGTCCTGCTGTGAGAGTTCTCACTGAATTAGGGTGAAGGTACTTGAGCAACCCTCTCCTAAAAGCTTTTTTAAAAAATTGCAATCAGATCATATTTCCAAACTAACTGTCCTGTTGTCTGACTGTGGTGAACTAATGTGAGGTTGCTTAATTGAGAGATCTTCTCTGAAAATCCAGCATATACATACATCCATGATGGATATATAATGAGGTCAAATAATTTCTCTGTGTTTGGATTTACTGGAGATACTTTATTTTTGAAGTTTTCACAGCATATCAAAATGAATGTATTAGATGCTCTTAAATTAGTGTAGATTTGCATAAAAGAACCTTTAATTTTGTGCATAGTTAGAAAAACTGTTATTTAAAAAAATACTGAATTGAAGCTCATGTTATTTAGGGAGAAGTTACGTGGAATTTCTGCAACCTCTGCTTTGCCTCAAAGATTAATGTATCTGTTACCACAAATTGGTGTGGTGTTTTATAACAATAGATAAGGATACAAGCCTTTCTGCAGACTGTTTCTTACTATCTTTTGCTTGATAATACTTGTGGCTTTGGTGGGAAGATTTTTATAATGCTTGATGTCAGCTAGGAAAGTAGTGAGGAATGTTGTGTTGCTGGACTTTCATGGGCTGTTGAAGTGAGTGGTTTCCTTTTGCTTGCTTGCTCAGCCCAAAAGTGGGGCAGGTTGCTTTGCCTGTGACCTGGCCATTTGTCAGAAACGCGCAATACAAAAACAAAAAAAAACCAAAACCTAAAAAAAATTGCAAAAACAAAACAAATGCTTTTTCAAAAGAATGATACTGGAATTAAAACATTGCGTAATCTTTCAGTAAAATTTCAGATGTCGATGTGTCTTTATACAATGAAGCAAAGAAATTGAATTAAATACCCTCCTATTTTAGTGCCGCAGTTGCTTGTGACATCAGGTTTTATAAAGCAAGTTGTTCAGTCTTGGAGATGTAGTTGTGGGATTTCATTCCATTTGCACTGATAGCTAGGGTTAGTTGTTAGTTCTTTCTTTCTGTGAGGTACAGGCGGATTCCTGACTCTGGATGACAGAAGGATTGCCCGTTTGGCTTTTGATAGCTCTCGGCTTCATTTGCAAAGCAGTTTTGCCAGGCAGCGAGTTGGAGCACGGAAGAAGGGCAGGGATGCAAGGAGATCCGCGCCGAGGCACAGTCAGCTCTCTGCGTTCTGGCTCGCCATGTTCCAGAGCCTCCCCGGCAGCGAATGATTTCCTTGCCGCCGGCAGTGCGTGCGAGCCCGGGCGCAGCTCGTGTCTCTGGAGCCCCCTGCAGGCCGACGGCACCGGCGCAGGGCCCGCCAGGAAAGCCCCGCTCCGCTCCGCCCCGCTCCGCTCCGCGCCGGCAGAGGGACCCCGCAGGCGCCGCGCGGCTGCTCACAGACACCTTCTTGGCCATCTTGAGTTCGTGTGAAGAGACCTCTAGTTCGGGTAGTCTTCTGCGAGTTTCACTAACAGCCGTGCTAGGTCATCTCAGGGTTTAAAATTCTTATAAGGTCTCTATAGGTTTCTAGACTGGGAAGGTTTTTAGCACATTACGTGATGATTACGTGGCTTCTGATAGGATAATTTATTGCCTCATGATAATAAACATGTTTGTTTACTTTTAAATGCGGATTATGGCTAGGTAAGACCTTCCTATAGAGGCTTTCAAACTGTAAGCACTTTATATTTCCAGCAAAATAATAGACCTTTCTGAACTTGAGCAATATCCTCTCAAAGTTTTATTTGAATGATTTTGAAACAAATTTTAAAACTTTCTCTAAGAAATTATTTTGTGATTGATTCTGAAAAATGGGATATACAGCACTATTTTCCTCATTCTTCCCATTCCAAGAAAATATTTGTGTAATAACTTAAATATCTCATAAAATTGGATAAATTCAACTTGAACATTGAACAAATTCATTATTATTTGGAGAACTGATGAAACAGAAAAGTCCTAGCTGCAGTTTCCTATTACAAAAATAATTGTTATTTTTTTACCCATACCTGCTAGAGGTAACTGGAGTTTTTTGCAGAAAAAAAAGAGCCCAAATCAGCAACCAAAACCCCAACAACCATCCCTCAACCTTGTAATACTGCAAGGCAAAAGTAGTGGACAGCAATTAATATCCATTTAATCAGTATTTACTGTCTATTCTCTATCCCTCCAAACTCTTACTTTTTCCCTGGTTATAGTAACATGAACGTTAAATGTGCAGTTAAAGACAAACCCTTTGAAAAAGAAAACCACCAAACTATTTTAGCTCTTGTGTAGATTAGTAAATTAATTTGCTTAAAACATCATCCTTTGGATATTGGCAGGAGGGATTGCCTATAAAATTTAGTCTGCTGGGTTATTTTAAATTGCCTTCCATACAGCTCATCTGCTCCATCTCTGCTGAGCAGCATGCTTAGTGGTTGGTTAACACGAAAGGCTATCCTTCCAGGATTTTAAAATAAATTAACATTTACTTAGCTGATGAATTACAGAGGACAGTATAATAAGCATTGTGTTTTCCCCTGAAAACAGCCAGGTTTCTTTCCTACGGCTTCAAATCTTGTCTATTCTGACAGCTACATTATGCAGCATATTCAATGCATGGCTTAGCAATGGTCCTAACTCTGGCTTTGCTATAGTTAAACATCATAAATGTTTGGCTTTAAAATAAGTTATATTGGGAGTCCTAAGATGTGTAGGATTTTTTTATTTTTTTCTGAATTTTTGCTGGACAAGCGGCTCAGAATTACTATGTATATTTTAGTTAGCAACAGGTTGTTCTGTATCTGTTCGAGTCTGTCTCTCCTGTTCAGGTTCCAGTTTTCTTAGAACTGATAAGAACTTTATCACTTGTGAAACTTCTGTTCCTCTGTTGAACGTGGTTGAAATTGATAAGAAGTTCCAGCCTTGGACAGTGAGGTGGAAAGGAGAGAGTTCTAGGGCAGTTGCCTTTGCCTTATTTCCAAAGCTAGAAGGTTAGCCTAGCCCCTAAGAAATTAATGGGAATTGGTAAGAACAAAAGATCTGGTTTCCCAATCAAAAGCAGGCTTGGGCTCTCACCATATTACTGGGGTTTTTTTCAACAAGACTGAAGCTAACTCTCCACAAGGAGATACTTGATACTTGGGTTTACACATCACAGTTGTTTTGCTGGTGAAAGAGGAGCTTTAATTTCTAGTAGGACATAATTAAAAAAGATTTGGTGCTTTTTGTGTTAGAACAGACACATCTAAAATAACGAAACTGGGATAAAAGGCATTAACCTTTTTAAAGCATATTGATATTTCAGTTTTGTGGAATATGTTTGACTAGAGAATGGCTCTCATCTGTTGAGACAGTTACATAACTATCTTTCATATGGTGTAGCATTTAGTGAGCTGTAGAAATTGTTTATTTTTTATAAATTCAGATGATGAATTACATATGCTCTATTGTGTATTTGCTTTGTGGTTCTGACAAGTTGAACAAAAACTTATTTCACATAAAAGTTTGTTTTCAGCGAGAACATGTGGTTCATTCACAAAATCTCTTAGTGTTCAAATCATCTTTGAAAATATTCTCTTTCAGGTAGCTTCGTTTATTTTTAGGTTAGTATTTCACTCTGCATCAGCTTTCATAATCTCTTTACATACTTTAGGAACAGGCAGTTTATTGTTTTTGACACACACTACAGGGTCACGAGTGGAAACAATTCGGGCTACAAAGTGCATGTCAGTTCAGTGCTCCTCTGCTGACGGCATGTCTGTCTGAAATCAAGTTTAAAAAATTGGCCCTGTCTCCAGCTGACTTGTTTTGTCAGGCTGAGTCATAAGATTAACCCTTGACTTGTCACCAAGGAAAAATGGAGTAAACAACTGTACCCTGTACAGTATCGCTGATCCAGCTATGATTCATTTCACTGTAACATGATTCTCTTAAGAAAACAAATTTCAGAGCAGCTGTTGCTTGGCTTAAATGAGGATTAGAAAAATTGCAACCACAAAACAAAAACTTGCTTTGGACTTCAGGAGCTTTTGGAATACTTATCTGGTAGCAGTTCCTGCAAATACAGAGTTATTGCTAACAACATAGCATTTTTTTCAGCAGCCTTTCAAATTCTTCCATTTTAGGTTCGTATTTTATCCCGGTGAAAGTGAACTTCTGTGGTTTAAAGTTTGATATGCTGATGGAATTATGGCCTGATCCTGTATGGTGAATCAGTGTAACAAATGTGAGAAACAATGTTTTCGCACAGTAAATGTAGAGCAGATACAGTGATATGTTTCAAGCACTGGGCACTCAAGATTCTATTCCCAATGACGTAACTGAGTGTAGGACAAATAATTTCCTTTTCGGTAAAATGCAATTGGTATCCTTTTGATTTGTGGGGAAGTAACTCAGGAGCAAATTCATTTAGTGACTCATTATGGAGGGACCAGTTTGTCTACAAACAGACGTTTGCAGTGGCGTTCCTCAGTTTTATTGATCATATTGTTGCTTTTGTCTTGCCCATGTGCTGGTGAACAAGGTTAATGATTTACTTCTACTGATAAATGTTAATAGTGTTAGTAAACATTACTAGTTAATATTACCTATGTATTTTCTGTTACATTGCTCTGTTCAAGTATAGGGCAGCTGTACACAGGGCAGCCCCCCACCAGTGCTACACAGTCAAGTTAGGTTTTTCTGCTTGATGTTTTTTAACATTTTTCCAATTGCTTGTATATAGGTGGATAATGGTTATTATTTGAGAGGGGGCTTGATCATGCTCTTCATCTCTAATACAACTATTTTGAAAACTGGGCATGTGTGCATGGAGGTGCAGTAGCAATTACAACTATGTTGGTGATAGCCTTTACTTCAAAGAACTGACTGCAGTTACCCTGGAAGTACTTCTAGTGTTTCAAAAGTTTGCATCTAAAATTAATTATTTTTTTTAAAAAAGGGTTCTCTTACTACTTCAAGTCTGTAAGCTGAAAGCGCCTTTTCCAGTGTTTAGGTTTTTTCTAAGGTGTAGATTAGTCTGAAGTAGCGTTTTTTATCTAGTGCACTATGAGAAGTAGCACATGCAAAGATCTGAAGATCTTTTAGCATGTCTCATCTGTAGAGTCCTGAACATTAGTGAGAAGCTTTAAGGAATGGCATTGTTAGCTGCAAATCAAAGCTTCTTACGGACTCTCTGGGGGCTGAAATGGGTCTTTGTGGTCCCTAGGGAAGAAGGAAGCCGCCAGTCACTCTGCAGGCCTGGCAATTTAATAGTCTGCAGTATAGTGATGTTCTTTTTTGCAGCTGCTGCTGCTACGCCTTTTGTATTGGAGAGGAGTTCGGTTCAGATATCATTAGCTTTGCTGCATAGTTAAACAGTTCTGGATGCGTAGTTTGACTTGCAGTAAAAATGCAAGTGTTCTTCAGCAGATGGAAACTTCAGGATGTATTTGCCAACATACTCTGAGCACGGTAGTCTAATTGACTGGAAGAGTTCACTGAAAAAGCATTTGAAGCTTGAGATGTGAATATTTTTTGTCAGTGTGTATATATTCTGTATATTTATAGACACTACTGTAGTTATGTCCTGAGATAATGGACATTATACAGAGATTTTTATCTGATCGTAGTATTCAGCTGCAGTCAGTTTATCACCCTTGTGGATCTTTTTAGTTCAGAGGGTTTCACTGACACACGAGATGCTTGGCAGAATGAACCAGACTTCTGCAACTTGCTTTCTCTCCCTGTAAATGGCTGAATTGAACTTTACCCATTTTTTTCCTTATCCTGAAATATTTTCCTGCTTTTGTCAGGAGGAAGGCAGGGAGAATTCACAGCATTGGCAGTAGACACAACTAGAGGTGGAGAAACGTGGTCGTGTGTTAACCTTTTTTTTCCTGAATTGAAGTCAGTATCTGACTTAGCAGAAGCTCAGTTAATAACCAGCTGTGTTCACTTGTGGAAAACAAAAAAAAAATGTATGCCTCATTAAGAGTTAATGTTAGTTAATGCCACTGCTCAGTGAAGAAAGCAAAAAGGCCTACCAGGCATTGATAGTGTGCAAATATTGAGGGATCTGTGTGCTGGAAGTTGTAGTCTGTTTGCTGTATTGAATAATTCACGTTTTTGTGATGTGGCAAAGCTGCTGGGGTCCTCTCCCCTTCTCTGCCCTGTCTTGTATGCTCACATATGTGTGCTTTATTCATACAAAAATGTATTATACAATATAAAGGGACCTTGGACTTGTGTTTCCAAGAGAATCCTTCCTTATAGTATGTATACCCCATCTTAAAGATGGATTTTGGATGATTCCATAAAGTGAAAATATTTACATGATTCTTTTTTTTTTCTTTTTTTTTTTAAAGCCAAGCACCTTGTGTAGCTGTTGTCTGTGTCAGGGTCACTCCCTGCCCCGGGCTGCCCTGCCCGGAGGGGCCCGGGAGCGCTGGGTGCTCGGGCTCTCCCATGGGACTCGCTCCCATCAGCTCCCCGCGCCTTTGGGAAACGTTTGCCAAAGTTGGAAGCAACTTTAGGGAGAGCCAGATGGCCGTGTGGCTGGAGCTGCATCGAGCAGCGTCTGCACGGCCACAAGTGCTCTAATTTAATTAAAACAAAAAGCAGACGATTATCTCAGGGCTCAGGACGTGCCCATGTGCGGGTTCCCTGCGGCTCCCGGCGCGTTGGGCTGCGTGTGCCGAGCCCACGGCGCCCGCGGGCCCGTGCGCGCCTCCTCC
>VZTF01009104.1:2921194-3067473 GCA_013397755.1 Cnemophilus loriae | reverse complement strand
GGGGCACCGGGCGGCTCGGGCTGCGAGGGGACCGGGCTGGGGCGCGGGGGCCGCTTTGTGTGACGGGGAACGGGCGGCCGCGCAAGACCCGCCGAAGTTTGCGTGCGTGCCCGCCGCTTTTCTTTGGGGTTTGTAGGTTTGGCCGGGGTTGTTTTGGGTTTATGTTTAAGCAGAGCCCTCCCGCAGGGCTGCCCTGTGCAGCGCTCCGCAGCCCCCCGGCTCCGGCGGCCCGAGCCCCGGGCAGGGCCCCGGGCAGCGCCGCGCACCGGGCCGGCCGCCAGCGCTGCCCTGCCCGCGCCGGGCGCTCGCCGCGGGAGTTCGGAACATCAAATGTTCCTGCGAACACGGGAGCGGGGGGGGAAAACGCCGATTCCGGAGAGGGGGGAGAAAAAA
This sequence comes from Cnemophilus loriae, assembly GCA_013397755.1. Classification (NCBI taxonomy): domain Eukaryota; kingdom Metazoa; phylum Chordata; class Aves; order Passeriformes; family Corvidae; genus Cnemophilus; species Cnemophilus loriae. Next base: position 3,067,080 of record VZTF01009104.1, on the reverse strand, counting down.
AATCTCTGTGGATTTAACTTTGTGGAAATTGAACGGAGTATTTCTGCTTCGTGGTAGATACTTCTAATTTTTAAATTAGAAAGCCAGTTCTGATTTTTATGTGTAAAAATTAGCATACGATGGTAAATTAACAACGATGCGTTTCTTCCAGTCTGTTTGTGTTGTATGTGGTTTTGGCTTTCTTCTGTTACAAAAATAGTATTAAGTAGGAAAAGGGGAGATGCTGATACTGATCTTTTTTCGTGGCTTGTTTTGTTTTGTTTCTTTATTGCTGGTCCACCTCCCGTGGGCCTGCGTGAGTTTTGCTTTCATTAGTAAACTTTCTTTTGCCAAGATTTTTGTTCAATGATAATTAAATTATGGATCTTTTTTATTCATAAAAGACGCTGTGTATGAGCTTCTTGAATAATAGCAAAGACACTGGAGGAGAGGTTGGGGAATCAGTAAAATCACTTGGTCTCTATTTCATTTCCTTTGGTATAAATGCCAGCTGCCTTTCAAATATGAAATGATTTTTCTTTCATGTCTGCTCCTAGGCTAAAACAATCTGTTTGAAGTTTTATGTGAAGATATATATAAGACTTAAGTAAAATTAACTATACAATACCCCTGAAGCAAAGGGAATATAACTTGCATGGAGTTTTGATTTTATTCTTTCTAGAGCACAGATCACTCTATTACAACATTTCTCTTTGTTCTTGTAGGAGGAAAAAAGGCTTTGATCTTATTAAGTATTTCCAGGCATATAGTAGATGGAAGTGCTGGTACTGTAGGAGGGCATGGCTTGAAAATTGATAGCATGTGCCTGTTATGGGTCAGAGGTGACCTTTATGAGCTTGAAAACTTAGTAAATAGATGACAAATCATATGATCATCCTGTATCATGTTGCCCAAGGTTTTATTTAATTTTTTTAAAAAACATCTTAGTAACTTTTACTGTTGTTTCTGCTAGGTATACTGCAAGTTGGCCTAAATTACTAATTTAAATATACATAAGGAGGTTATGTGGAGTTGTGGGATTGGTTTTTGTGTTAGTTTTTGAAGCACACCTCTTGGTGTGTATGCCAGATCTTTGTATGAACCTTTCTATAGTGAGAGAACAGTACATACCCCAATATTGATGTCTTAGTGCTTTTAGTTATATCGTTTGATAAATTAGTAGTTGATAGTATGAACCTCATTTGTTCAAGTTGGAGATTTTTATTTAGAGCATTGTGTTAGATTTTGGAGGTTGACATTCCTCGATACCTGCTAATGTATATAAAATCGGATTTATTTACTCACAAAATAAGTGAGAAATCACATGCAGAAAATGTGTAAACTTTTTATTGAAAATGTTTTTTCTTTTTGACTTCTTTAATTTGTAAGCCAAAACAAAGCTCAATATTATGCTAAAAACCAAGCATCTGAGCACTCCAATAGAGGATTCGGTGTGGACTGGCACATATATTAAAAGCCTGAGATATAAATCAGGGGCTTTTACTGTTACAAGTTGTTCAATTTTTGTAATTTCTTTGTGTTTTAGGAAGGACTCATGAAAGTAAAAAGTAGTGGTTTATTACAAATCTCTTGCTAAGGAGTAAAATTTTACTGTTATGTGTAATAGACGCTATAGGAAAAAATACGTATTTCAAGAATCCCCTTCAAATCTAAAAGAAAAAAGACCTTGTCTATTTCATAAAGAAAATAAAACACTTGCACTGCACTAGACANTTTTTTTTTTTTTCCCTTCACCTGTTGACATATAAAAAATACTCGCAGTTTAAGGAAAGCTTACAACATTTTCATATAGAGCTTTTAGGGAAAAAAAATTAAAACTATACTTAAAAACTGTTTCTGTCAATAAAGTTTTATCTTCTCTTTCAAGAACCAGGCTGCATACCCCCTGTCCCCCAAATAATCAAAATACCTAATCTCCATTATTAAAAATAAAGCTGCAAAAATATTTAGGTAGCGATAATAGCACAAATGTAAATTATGCCTTTTTGTACTTTTTTTTTTAATTAATGTGTAATTAAGCAAACTTCTTTACTGACTGTGGCCTTTTCATTTAGATTTTAGGAAGCGCAACAGTACCGAAATAATATTTAATAGAAGTTTGATACCATCTTTGTGCTTACAGAGTAAAATAGACTTGCATGATTTCCACTGTTTTCAGTTCACCTACAAGTATAAAAATAAGTTAGTTATTTTCTAAATGTGCTGTAGAATTATTTTAATATAGATGGCAATGCAGTAATGTGTCAGTTATCACCAAAATAAATAATTTTTGAAAAAATACTGATTATATTTTATTTTATATTATGTATTGCTACTATTTCATATGAGAATAGATTTGTGAATATATTCACTTTATTGTTTTATTTTGTGCATTTTATGGGTTGATTTAATATATCAGTCAATGTACAAGTATTTTTTATTATTGAATAAATATTTATTTTTCTCATCATAGGCTGAGATTGAGCCCTTCTCCAAGGTGGAGAAGCTGCATCTTTTACAGTAGATTTCTACAATGCCTATTTAAAAAGGACGAAAAAAAGTCAGGAGATATAGGTATTTTGCATATGTGTAGTGCTTTGTGATTTGCTTTTTGGTGAACTAGCTTATACTGGGATTTTTTTTGAGAAAATACTCTTTTCCTTGAGAATTTTGTCGGTGTAAAAAGCTCTTTATAAACATCTTGCTGAAGGGCACACGTGTATAGATGAACAAATACACAGAGGTGTGAGGGGAGCTGGGTGTATTTGGGGGTTTTTTAGTGCAGCAAATGCCTGTCTTGCAGCCGTCACTCTCAGCGTTAGAGCAGAGCGAAATATGTTAATAATCCTGCGTGATGCTCGGATGACACGACAGCATGCCTTGCTGTGCCTGTTATGCAATAAATAATGTACTTAGGCTTCCAACATCCATGTAAAATGTTTTCAGTTTGTAAACTTTGGAGCAACCAGGTGCTAGGATTCAATTCTGCTTTTATTAGTATTGGGCCAGCTAGTACACAGGGAGGAAGGTACAATTAAAGCTGTTCTGTACCATATGCTGCCCACAGCAACTTACACAAGGTCAAAGCTAACATTTGTGAGTCAGGACAAATATAAGATCATCTGGAAAATCTCTAGGGATACACGGCTGTGGACATTGAATAAAGAGAGGTAGTAAACACTGGTCAGCTGGATTTTTATTTTCTTTCTGTTTCTCGCCCTTTTCTTTCCCCTCCCCATCACACTAAAAAACGATGAGTTACAATTCATCAGCCCAAGAGAGTTTTCCCTGCTCCACTCCATTGGGTTGAACTGCCAATCTGCTGAGCAGTGGTCCCCTGCCAGAAGGGTGTCTTGTCTGCAACAAGCTTTATTAATGCTTTAAAGCGAAGGTTATGTCCATTTCTGTGGGCACATGACAGCAGCCAGAGATGGGCCCAGGTGCCGTGCGGGGCAGATCTGCGTTTCTCAGAACGTGCGTGCCAAAGGAACACGCCCCGTTTGCTCGGTGCCTTGGCTCCCATTAGCACGTGCGTGGCGAGGTCTGTCTGGAGAAATACAATAGTCTGTGCTGGAGGTGCAGAACCAGAGCGGGTTCAGGGGAGAGAGGGACAGCTGGAAAAGATGGTCTGTATCCACTGCTGCATGTGTCTGGGGGCAGTGCTGGTGCTGGGGATTCCTCCCACGGCTCGAGCAGCCTTCTGAGATACAGGGAACAGGTTAAGAAACAGGCGGAGTAGTTTCAACTGTTCTGGTTTTTGTTTCCTGAAAATCTGAATTTAATCAGGAATTTTTGAAGACATAGTTGCATGTGTCCCTTAGTGACAGCGTGATTTGAAAAGTGTGGTGAAGAGATTTTGCTTAGCAAATAAAATATAAAAAGAATCTTCAAGCAGTATATAAATATGTATTTCTTTCTAATGCTGTTTTTGTTGCCTTACCTTCTTTTCCTTCCTCTCTCTAGTTCACACTACAATAAAAATAAAAACTACTACTACTAATAATAAAAAAAACAAACCAGGCCAAAAGGTTTCTCTATACTGAATTTGAGATTTTTGTTAAGTTTGCCTGTCGCTTTTTAACATGACTTTAAAGTTGTTATTCCCTAGGGAAGAAGATAGGAAGTACTTGTGCTATGTATCATTACAGTGGGATTCTGCATTTAAAAATACCCAAATAGGCATGTGTAGCATGCCTAAATTGCATAAACATTTATTTAAGATGGAATTCAGCTTAGCTACTTTAAGAAGTTTGAATTTTATACCTTTAAAAATATGGTTTGATTTGCAGACAGGACTGTTCTCTTAAAGGAGTCTTTTATTTTCATTCTGGATGGTGAGAAGAGTTTTTTAAATACATAAACCTTTACACCTGGTATTGGAAACAGAGGTATGGTTGAGGATATGGTTATACTGACTTTGTACACTAGGGCTCTTCATTTCATCATCTTGCTTAAATATCAGCTAAACAAGAATTTAGACTGGATCTTGGGTTTGGTTGGGGTTTTTTTTTGAAGCTTCTGTCTTGCTGTAAAGAGGAGTATGGAAAACTGTAGTTAATATTCTACATTCCTGAAGTTTTAGTATATAATTTTGTCAGAAATACAATAAACATGAAAATGAGCTTCCTTCTCCTAGAACTGCCTTTCAGCAAAATTAGCTTTTGCTACAAAACCTGCAGATAATACACCGTAGAGTTTTGCCACATGTACAAATCATTCATCAGTGCGCACTTGCATGACTGATGCTGATGGAATGCAGATAGGCTACTTAGCAGAGTTTACAAGCTACAGAATAGGTTATTCATCTTTACTGGTTTCAAAAAATTCTGTCTCGAGCAGCTTGACAAATATTTTCCTGAACTTCCAAGAATTGCTAATAACTATGTTTAAATGAGTAACATAATTCATAATTTCATAAACAGTGTGTGATGGGAACCTTGGTCTTGAGATAGCGTGAGCTCATCGGAAGTAAGTTTGGTTGCTTCACTGCTATTTTTTAAATCTGCTTTTAACATTAATATTAAACATTGATAAATATTTAAGAATTTGAAACAGGGAAATTGCCTGAGAGGATGGATGCCAACAGGAGGACTCCAAGTGTTATATTTATTAAATGCATTTATAGAATGAGACTTGAAAGTTTTACTTAGCATAAAATTTGGTAAACCCAGATCTTCAAATTACTGTTGATGTTATTGGCACTTGTATTCGTAAACAGAAGCAACAGTGAGTAATATTTGAAATGTTTTAGATATATTAGGTCCATATAAGTTTCCTGGTAGTGTTCATTACCTGTGTTAATCACCAAAGCAGATTTCAGAACTGGCATGATGCTTTTGTTTTGATTAAACCTGATGTCGTACAGCTAATGTCTCCTCAGCTCTGTTCCGAAGTCAGCCCCCACCACTACCGCTCATAAAGAAATCTGAGTTGTCATCCTGCCTTTCCTGCTGGAGAAACGTAAACCTATTCAGGGTGCAGGAGAGACTGATGTGGGTCTCTGACTTGATGTCCTCTGCAGCTCGTTTGTCCTCCTTGTCTCGGCAGAGGCTATCAACCCTTCAGGAGCACCGCAGCGTTAGGATTGATGTATATATTAGCACAGCTCCAAAAAAGTCGAGTTCAAGACTTGATAAGTCATGTAAAAAAACTGGTTTTGGCTTGCGTTTATCGGAAGGGAATTTCCCATTCATAATGGGAGAGTGTTTTGCTTGTCAGCATGGAGACACGTTCAGTGCCTTTGGGCAGAGTGCTTTTGAGGGGATTAAAGATGGGCTCCTCTTCTACCTGCTGGAGACAGCCCTCTTCAAGGAGACTGCAAACAGGCTGACCTTTTAACAGTATTCCTTCCTTGTCTTAGTGGGAATGTCAGCCAGGAAAAACTGGTTTGATGCCTCCTGGATGTCAGTGTTATCAGTTTAATAGCTAAAAGAGGCAGTCTTGAGCAGCCACGTCATATTTTTAACTGCCTTACTCAGCTGTTGCAGAAGAGAAAGCCCTTTAAGTAGGACAGAGAGTCCTACTGGGGAGCCGCTGCACAGCCCTGCCAGCAGCCACAGGGGTACGTTTGGCTGGATAAGGGGTCGCAGTGCCTGTGGGCCTTTCAGAGTGAACAGACCACTTGCCCTGATGCATTGCTTCCCCACTTAAAAATAAAATTTCACCCTTTTTGTCATCCTTTTTTCTTATTTAAAACCTTTGTATTTTGCATCTCATAGACTTTGGGTTAATTTTAGTAAGATTTCTCCTTTGCTTTTAAATTTTGTTTGTAGTAACGCAACATAAAAATTATGATTAGGTCATTAACCAGAAAAAACCCGGCGCTCATCTGCAGGTGATCAGATGACATCAGAGGCCTGGTTTTAATTTGTGGGTAGTTCTGATTGTAACTAAAAGAGACTCGCTCCTTTTGTGGAATTGGCTGGCTATTTCCCCACATCTGGAGTTAATGAAGTCTTTGAGACCACATCAGTTGTGTTTTGCCGCAAGAACCCTTTGATCTCAAAAATCTAGACTGGCACAAGTGCAGCTTCATAACATTGCAGCTATGTTTTTGCAAGCTATAGTTAAGATACCAAAACAAGCAGAAACTATATGAAGTTATGTGTCTGCGCTAGGACTTTCATGTAGCTGTTTGGAAGGGTCTCTTTTAGGTTTATATAATTCATAATATTTTTATTATGTTAATAGCTTGTACATATGTATCTGTAAATTATACATTTGTAGGAGTTTTTGTGTTTAATTCCCCTTTTGAGGTAGTGTTTAATCAGTTTTTATAAATCACCCAATTATGTAAAACGTTAAAATTTCAGTCTGAAGCTTGTATTTACAAATCTCATGGATAACATTGCATTTTAAAAGAAGTATAATTCGTCACTGTAGGTGACTTTGCATTAATCAGTGTACATCTCCATGGCAGTGCTAAATGTCATAAAGCTTTGTTTCCACTGCTGTCCTGTGACAGTGATAGATTATCCATCAGCTATAGCATATGCTGTGTTATTCTGCACAACAGAGAACTTGTAAATTAAGCCCAGTTTTACCTAATATGTTTGCAGTCTTATGAGTGCGAGTATTTACAATTTGACAGAGTGACATTTCTGTTAAAATATGTCTCAGGCATGGAATATACATGCATTCATCATATAGAGTAAATACATATGTACTGCGAACATTGCTCAGAATGTATTGTCATTCTGTCACTCAGGTCTGGTAAGCATCTCTATTTTACATTTATTCCATAAACTGAAAAATTTCGAGTAAAATATTGAGCAGAAGCTTTCGGAAAAGCTTTCTTTCCTAAAAATTTTTTATTTGTTTTCAATAAAGACCAACGGTAAACAAGCGTGCAACTTAAAGTTTTGAGTTTTCCGCTTGACTCCTTCTAACCAGGTGTCTGTTTACCTGCTGCCCTTTTCATTACGTGGCTCATCCCGACAGCTGTGCCCTGGCTCCGTGGCCTGTGTCCTCGTCCCGATTCCACCATTGTGGAGTTGGGGAGATTTTGCTGAAACGGTGTTGCTGTGAAGCGAGGCCGGGAGCGCGGTGCTGGGTGCGGGTGATGTCAGAGGCGCTGGCTCAGGCACATCCCGGCCATTTGTTCCCACAACAGCAGGGCAGCAAAAGCGTTCGGCAGCGGGAGGAGGGGGATCGGGATGCAAATGCAGCGGGACTTGCCCACTTCACTGTCCTCAGCGTCCCTGTCAGAACAGTCACCCTCCGCGAGGACAAGGGTTCTTTCTGAGGGGAGCTTAGGCTTTTTTGTTGACTGGCTTGGTTTTCCTGGCCCTTCTCTTGCTTGGTAAACAACATCTCAGAAAGACCGGGGAGAGTTGTGAATGCCGTAGAAACATGCGTGTGCCTTTATGTGCATGGGAGGGGATCAAAATAATCACTTTTGAATGTTAGGGCATAGTGCAGTTTTCCAGTTGCATTATATAAGCTTTAAAGTTGTGAAATTATTCTTCATATATGTATTTATGAAGTCATCTGTATTTAACAAGTAAGATAAACAGTTAGAAATACCACTTTTTTACTTCATAGCGAAAAGCTGCTCCAGTTTCAATGTTACATTTTTATATTTTTTGCTGCCATATATGTTGATTTACTTTTTATGTAATTTATCTTGTAACACACACTAATCATTGCAATATTCGGTACAGAACAACTGGTTATGGGTAGAGTCCTCGACTCTGTGAATACTGGGCCTTGTTCCTTTTACTTAACTTATTCCTGAATACACTTTATATTGCTTCTTAGAGTTGCTGCAGTGAAAGACTTTGAGTCATTATGTTTATTTGGCATCTTGAAAAGAAAATTTGTTGCTCGCAAGTTGAGAATGAGCATTCTACTGGCGTGTTAACACTGAAAAAACAATAATACTGCTTTTCTTTAATGCTAGGCCAGTGTGAAAATTACGTGCTCGCTGTTGTAGTTTTAAGATTATTCCTGAGGACTTGCATGCGTGTATTTCTGATGACTCTCCAAAGGCGTGCGAGTTTCTGAATGGATGATACAACAGTTGCATTAAAACCTTTCCATTTGTCACTGGATGTTCTTTTTCTTTCCGATTGTTGGGTTGCCAGCTAATTAAATATTCAAACAGGCATACAGTTGTTTTAAAATAAAATTTGTTTGGAGCCCAGTTGTTTTATCTTGCTTTTTTATCTTGAGCAACAAGTCTGTGCGAGTCGTGCACTTAGAAAGCAAAATCAGCATTCAGGCTTTTATCAGGCCACCTGGCTGAGTTGGCACACCAGAAAGTGTGTTGTTAGGATCATTCTACTGTAGTTCCTCTGTACTGTGGCAACTTGCTAAAAAGCAAATAAAACAAGGGCAACAAATGCTGTGGCTTGCTACACTGTTCTTTTTTTATTTGTGCTTTCTCTCTGTATCTGTGTGCTGTTGTGGTTTTTTTTAATGCATGACACCCAGTTATTGCTAACCTGCTTTTATTGCTCTCCAATATATAGGTGTATGCACCATCCCCGAGTTCTGATGATTTCAACAGAGAATCTCCAAGTTACCCATCTCCTAAGCCACCAAGCAGTATGTTTGCTAGCACTTTCTTTATGCAAGGTGGGTAAAATGTCACTTGTCCTTTAGGCAGAAATCTGCAGTCAGACACTGTTTTACTGGATGAATGAAGAAGTGTAAAGGGAGCATATTGTGCTAGAGCCTGTGGTTAAGTTTTATATACTTTTAAAACAGTTAGATGAAGGGAACTGTCTGTTGATATAAAGTTTTTCTCATGGCATTAATTGCTGACTGAAATTTAAAGGGATTACACACCAGGCCAGATGGACAGAATTCCCATCCTTTGATTTGTAGAGGCTTCAGAGCAGCACACTGGAGTGATAGAGAAAAATGAGGTGGGGGCTTATTGACTCTTCTGGAATTTGACTGTACAATATCAGCTAACAGTCTTTCGTTCTCCAATGCTTGTATATCCAGCATGCCAGAAAAAAGGGGGTTGCACTGAACGAAACAAGAGCGGAATCCATTTCCTCCGCCTCACGTCACACAATTAGCTTGTGCTGCAGTCTGGTGAGGGTTTGGAGCACGTTGAGAGCTCAGTGTCTCAGCACGAGAATTCACAGAGCACTTGGTTTGTGCTACAGAAGGGCAACTGCACTGACACACAGGCTAAGGCTTATGTAATGTAGTCATTTCAGCTACTTAAATCTGCTGGTTTGAAATGTTTTTATATTTTTGTGGTGCTAGGGTATCTTAGACTATAAATTGCTTGTTTTAGGTAAATAGATGTTTTGCAGTGTATTTTTATGATGAGTTCTGTTTGGCCAAACTTCTTACCCCTCCACCTCCTTTTTTATTATTTCTTTCAGTCTGGACTTTTTATCAACACTCTTGATTTAAATCTGGCCTTACTGAAGGTCTGTGTAATTAGCAGAAGTGCTTGGTATTTTCTCAGCTGTGGTTGGATTATATTTCAGCTATAAAGCCTCTGTTGTTTCTTTGGTTTTTTTTTTTAATAAATATAGCAACAGTGTAGTGGCATGAAAATAGAAGATGCAGTATAAACTGGTCACCATTTCCCCGCTGATGTTAGTCTCAGTAACTGAATTCGATATTTGTTTAAAATAATCTTGTAAAGGAACAGAGAAATTAGTATTCTTCATTAAATGTATTTTTCTTGTTTTCTTTTCTACTGAAAAAATACTACAAAAAAAGATGGGACCCACAATTCTTCTGACCTCTGGAGTTCATCCAATGGCATGAGCCAGCCTGGCTATGGTGGGATGCTTGGAGGCTCCTCTTCCCACATGTCCCAGTCCGGCAGTTACGGCAGCCTGCACACACACGACCGTTTGGTAAGACTCAGCACACATTAATCTGTTTATAGTTGTGTATGGAGATCTAACTTACAAGAATTAACTTCTCGTTGGCTGCTCATGTATGTCAGTTAAAAAATCAGTTGCTAGAAATCACAAACTTTGTGTATTAGATTTATGTCCTTTTAGTTACATCTGTTGTATAAATAAAAATCTGTGGCCGTGTAGTGGTCTGTTCAGAGGATGGATGAGTCCCTTTCTTCTGTAATAAAGAGCTGGATGTTATATATTTGGTATCTTAAAATATCAACATTTATTTAAGGACTACTTAATGTCTTATGTCTGCTTCTCTTCTCTCCAGAGCTATCCCCCGCATTCAGTCTCACCTACAGATATAAATGCCAGTCTTCCTCCAATGTCCAGCTTCCATCGTGGCAGTACCAGCAGTTCACCTTATGTAGCTGCCTCACACACTCCACCTGTCAATGGATCAGATAATATTCTGGGTAAAAAGTTCTTCCTGCTTTTTTTTTCATTTTACAAGAAAATGAAATTTAGGGCTGCATGACGCACAAAATTAATAAGATTTAATTTATGGCATGCTTGTAGATCAGGAAAAATTCCCCACTGTGATACTTCTGTCCTCAGTATGGCTGAGATGAGGCAAATTGTTTTTCAGTCAGCTTAAGACTTACCCGTTTATTTGCTTTCACAGTCAAGCCTAAGCTCAGGGACTGGATCTGTCTGACTTAATGGCAGCTGCCCTTCTGTAGTTCAGTATACGCACATGTCCATAGAGGTAGTTCTGGTGCTGAAGTTTTCCGAGCTGCTGTGTCACCAAAGCGCTGCTCCAGAGCAAGGCAGGAAGGCTGTTTCTTTGGGGAGGTTGATAAAGTGCATTGTAAATTCCTCTCTTAACTGTTTTAGAGATTACAGAGTAGCCAGTATGGTGGCTGGTTTAGCCTCCTGTGTGCGCACCTAGGAAGCGAGAAATACAGGGAGATCATCTGTTCCTTGCACATACTTGCTCCTCTTAAGGTACAGTTGTAGAAATTAAATGCTTGTGGATGCCCCTTGTCGGTTCGATAGGATTTGCACTTAGCTTCATTTTGAGGAAGTGGAATTTAGTTAGGCTGACTATGTTAGCTTTGATTTGGGAGCATGTTTTACACCAAGATCTTTAAACAGAACCCAGTTAGTGAATGTGCCTGGGAAATTCAGGCTGGAAAATCCAAGTTTGTCGCAAACTTGGAAATGGTGAGTGTTGCATTATTTGGATTTCTGATGTGAATGGCTTACATTCACATTCAATACGTTTTTTGGCTTTAGAAGTTGATAATTGGAGAAAGAAGATTTCCTTTTAAAGGGTCTGTCTTCTACAGCAAAGCAGATATTTCGGAGGATTCAGTTCCTCTCTGTGTTTCCAATTGGCAAGGCTTCAGACTTCCTCTTGGCTTAATGGTGTGTGGAGCAAAAGGGCACGCAAAGCTGCTGACATGCAACTAAGAGCAGGGGTGACAGAAAGCTTGGTGCATCAGAGCTTTTCAGGGAGTTTTTAAACTGAAGATGAGAGTGCAACGCAGGGAATTAGAGAAGGGGAGCAAGGAGACACACAAAGAACTATTCTGTGAATTTGGCTTTAAAAATTAATTAAACATGCAGCACTTTAGTGGTAGCAGTTTAGAAATAAGCTGCAATAATGTGATTTTCTGATTTTGATTTTTCTTTGCACATTTTATTAAAATTAGACTATGATCCTAGAAAATAATTTGTCTTTTCTAGCTGCTTTCACTTGTTGGTTCTTAAGTTATCGTGGTGATACTGTGTTTGACTTTTAAGAGGAGAGCATCTAAATGTAAATCTAATTGTTTTAATTAAATTTTTAAGTCTAATGAGAACTGATTCTATTGACACTGACTTCCTCAGAAAATCCATTTAAAAAGTGGTTGCTCAACTCTATGTGATGAATAAAATAATAAAAGTAAATAAAATTTCAGCTTTAAAAATAAGTGTTGGGTTTACTTTCCACGTTACAGGAAACAGAGGAAATGGTGCTGGAAGCTCACAGACAGGTGATGCACTTGGAAAGGCATTGGCATCTGTAAGTAGCAGTTAGAATATTCAGATCTGAAACACATATTTTAATCCATTATTTATATGTCATTCATTTTATAATATCAAATCAGGAATTTTCACGTATGAAGTCAAAACAGTGTACTATAATGCCATTTCGTATACTAGAAAAGTGTGTTTTTAAGTGCAAGTGAAAAATGCTTTTATTTGGAGAAGACTCATTCGACTTCCTTTTTCTTCTGATGATCAAATGATTTAAAGCAAATCTGGCTTAAAAAGCTGGTTAGACAAAGTAAAAGATAATCATAAAAAGTTAAAGGTTTGATTTTTATTTTTTTTCTATAGTATTTTAGGTAAAGTCAAATATTTTTGACGTTAGTCTTAGAGCAGATCCTGCCTCAAGGTTTAAAATGTTTTCTCAGTGACCTTATAAAACTGAGAGGTTTTGAATGCTGTGTTGTATAGCTATAATTTATGGAACAGCCTTTAGAAGGTTGTATATGCATAAATTTAAACTTTTAACTCCTGTTGGAATAATGTAAAAAATGGCAAGTATCTTCAATCTACAGTAAGGTCTGTTTCCATATGCATGCATACGATAATTATTTTTTCGTTAGTACAATCAGGTGTACTTTTTCTAAAAGAGTAATTGATACACTACAGCAGAAATTTCAGAGTTGGGAATGGTGGCTGGGAAAGCACTTTTTATTTCCTGTATGGAGCAAACTTTGCAGCCCTAAATGACCGTCCCTGTGTTGGGTTCTGCATCCCTCACCTCGTACCAGTGAATGCAAATGTGCATATTCATGCAGATCCTGTTACCCTTGCATCCCTCAGAGGGTCATATGTTAAAAGATTACCAGATCTGATAATGTCTGTAATGTCCATATTGGGGAGGAGAACTCTGACCTGCTGGCTTTGAGGAGGAAAATGTCCCTGTTGCTTTCGGGGATTCAGCGAGTAGATAACAATTCAGGAGTCCAGAGGGCAGTTAATGCTCTCTTTTGGTCTGCTTGAGACCTGTCAGAAAAGAACGGGCATCATTTTGCCTCCTAGAAATAGCAGTGCTCACATACTCCAGGCTGTTCGTTGCTCTGCAGATGTATTTGGGTGTCTGCTGTTCTGCAGCCGGAACAAAATTTCGTTGTTAAGTCTGACACACTGGCCAGTTAGACCTGTGGGACTTCGTGACATTTTCCACTGCTCTCCTTTTCTAAATGATTTTCTCATCCTTTCAGGTATTTTTGTCCAAGTCACTAGCTGAGAAAGCCAGGCTGATGTTTTGAGGAAAAACTAAATATATTGCAAGTGGAAGTCAGGGCAGAAATGTTTAATCTAACTGGTGGGTGGGCTCTGGTTGTCATAGAAACTTGTTTCTGTCATCCCGTGTTGTTGCTTGGCAGGAGCAGCCAGGTCATTCCATAAATCATTTCTGTCATAGCTGATGGTGATGCATTCCATCTGCTCTATCAGTGCATGCCATAGTCTGCACACTTCAAATCCCTCGCCTCATCCATCTGCTTCCCCCGCACCCCGCACCACGCACACCCAGCACTCTCCTTGCGCTCGTTCAGCGAGAGCACGGCTCACGGCTGGGCGAGGAGGGAGGTGGGCTCTCCTGCAGGTGAAGCTGACACACATGGATTTTGACAGCTAGGAAATCAAGAATATTTTTCTGTTTGAACAAAGTTTTATTTAAATACTGCGATTGTCGTGCCGCTTTTTTTTTTTTCCCCTAAGATGACACTATATTCCTTTCTGTTTGGATTTTAAATGCTGCCGCTGCAACTGTTGAGAGGAATTTCTAGTTCTAAAATTCTGTTGATGTACATCTCACAATAGGCCTTTCATGTGCGAAACATCAGAGGATACGACATTTGTTCTTCAGTTTAGGTATTAAAGACCATACAGAATAGTATGTGATTAAACATGTAAGGCCAGATAATACATTTGCAAAGGTTCTTTTATTTTAGGTTTAAGCCTGGATAATTGTGGTCTTAATCTCAGGGTAGGCAAGAAAGAGAATTGTACATGAAAGTATTTACACAAAGTTCCCAAAGCCCTGTGGATTATGCATTAGTTTGGATAATGAACTAGTATAGATAGAAAGAAAAGAAAATCTGGGTATTCGTGCCATTTCTAATGTGTTTCCCTGAACATTTGCCAAACAATAACCCTTTAAGATTGTGCCCATGGAGGGTTATATGGCAGGAGAAACATCTGGTTTATTTCATTGCCTAATGCCAAATCAAAACACTTGGTCTTTAATTTAGAGGAGATCAAACAGGAGGACTGTTTAACTTTGTTGATTATATCAGACCTCTTTGTGATAACTTATGTTTTGATTCCTACCTCAGCACTAGGGTAAAGGCCTTTGTACCGTCTCGGTAGTTAAATAGCCACTGGTCCCTTCACAAAAGAAAAGAAAATGTAGGGAAGTTGACTTCTAAAAGTAATTCATGAATTAAGTTTCTTTGTTGCTTTAGACTCAATAACATTAACATAACAAAGCCTAACTGAAATGTACACTGTAGTGTTTAAAAAATTGGACTAACAGCTCCGAGGTTTGGCTCTGCAGGCTCTCAATTGTGCAGCTTTTGTCTAAGAGCCTTTTCATTAGACCCTGGCATATTGGCACCCCACTGATTGGAATGGACCATGACTGATAGGAGGAGGAGTCTCATTTGTTGCAGTAAAATGAGTCATGTTACCGTTTAAGCCTGGCAGAAGGTGTCAGGGTTGTTCATCATTGGTCATTTAACAGCACAGCAGCCAGGGACTGCATGCAGAATGAATTCTGACCTCGTGTTTGAGTTGGGGCTTTGCTATAATGTAGGTTTTCCCTGTTATAAAATACAGCAAAATAAAATTGGCTGGTAGAGCTGTGGAATATGAGCAGTTTCAAAGAAAACTTTATGGCCTTTGACTTTATTTTACTTTTCTGTACCTTACCTGTCTGAAACTCTCTACAGTTCTTACACTGACACCCAAGATTTATTTTTATGCTGATGTACAATGCATTAACTTCCTCTGGTAGTATGAGGTAGCTTGTTCTAAATATATTTTCTTTCTAGCATGTATGAAAAGGAGGAAGCATTTCCATTAGGGAACTGATGGTCTTTTCTAATGGAAAAGTATGACAGACCAGGAAGGAGCATGTGGTCTATCGGGTCCTGGTTTTGTCAGTTCAGAAAATACAATATGGAACTTAATGAAGTTATTGTCAGCTAAATGCTGAAATGTCATATTGTCTGTGTGAAGAGACATCAACCACACTGCCAGTGAAGATTTTTTTGACTGCCATCTGATGACTAACAAATCCTGGTCTCTGCTCAAGTAAAACAGGTTTGAACCAATGACCTATAAAAATATGTTCTGAAGTCCATAGTCAGCTTCCCTTTATAAAATGAATTTTCCCAGTGTCTTGAGATTTTAATTTTTAATTAAAGCTTTAAGCATTATGTCTTCTATTTTTACCAGTAGTTTCTAATTTCATTAATAGCGAGGAAAGAATTGTTGTAAGTTGAAGTTTAGTATCTCAAGAGGCCAATGGATACCAAAATAAGAGAGAAACGTGTTATGTGCTGCAATACATTGCAAGAGGAACAAAATTTCAAGTGTTTTTTGTTTGGTAGGTACCAATAATAAGAGAGCCTGAATGCTTTCTTAGTATTTTGTGAAGGATTAATTTTTAGAAGATAACATGTGTTGACTGCTAAAATCTCTCTCTAAAGTTTGGAAAGTCATTATTCATTGGCGTTTTCTTGAAGTTTTGTTTGATATAATTAGCTTTGTGCTGTGAACTCTTACCTGTCTTCCCCTGCAGTGGCAGAAAGGCTGTAATTTCTGCTGCTCTTAAATGAGAGGGAAGGTCAGCTATACTTGTGTCACTATGAAATACAGGCTGTGCTTATTTGGACAGCTGCTTGAAAATGAAAGTTCTTTGGACATTTTTAGAGCCTTGAGTGTAATAAAGCAGAGCTGTGATTGGAGGATCAAATTGCATTTTTTATCAATCCAGAATCAAGAGTGACAATTAAAACATGAAAAAGAATCCTAATGGCTTTTTCCCTTGTGTATTACAACATATATTGATATATAATCTCTTTGTCTGTTGTCAGATTTATTCTCCTGATCATACCAGCAGTAGTTTCCCATCGAATCCATCAACACCAGTTGGGTCACCATCGCCTCTTACAGGTACAGACTGGCCATTTGTCAATAACTTGTTTGTTGTTTCGAAAATGTCCTATTTGGAATCACAGTGAAATCAGCATTAACTTCCTTGCATAACTGCTTGTGCATTTTGGTTTTTTTTCCATTGTACAAAACAAAGATCTATAAAATCCAGATTCTTAGACATTTTGTTAGGGGCATTCATTCACTTGAGTCCTGTCAACTTGCTTTGAAAATTAGCTAACTCAAATAATGTTTGAAATCGTTAACTGACCATATATTATCAGAGCTATAAAGATATCTGTACAGATTTGCTCTGTTTGAGGGAAGGAAGAGTGATTTGATTTGGGGGTTTTTTAAAGCTATATGTTAAAGCTCTGCGGCAGCTTTCAGTGACAAACACAGCAGATGCGTGTTCCCTCTAATGAAAATATAGTAGGCTATGAGACTATCCAATTTTTACACAAGATAGCTTTTCATTCATATCTTTCATGAATGTTTTCATTCTATGGGAGAAGAATTTCTGGCATTTTTCAAAATAAATGCTGTGTATTTCAGCCACCTCTGTCACCTGTGCTTTGTGTGTTTGTAGTGTGAATGTGGGAAGAAGCATTCCAGCGTGGAGATGAACTGTGGGCAGCTGCCTACAGCTATTAGTGGTAGTGCAGCTTTCACAGACACTGTGGCCTCAGCTGTCTAGTAAAAGTTGAACAGCTGTTCTCCATATAGAGAGGACTGTGAAAGCTCCATTGACTTAAATTTGTTGTTTAACAAAGAACTAGAATTACAAGTAAGATGATGTAACTTTAACCCTGTTCTTTCCTGTAGTGCAGTTTGTTAAATTATTTAACATTTATACAACAGTCTGTTTCCCCATTCTCTGTTGGTTAAAAAAATCCCTGCAGGCTCCTGGCAATTGGTCACTTTTGAAGAGTGTTGTGCTTTTTATAAAACAATAAAATTACCTTAAGGTGAAAAGGGTAAAGAACGAGCTTAGCTGAACACTTTTGTAATCCAGATGAATAAATTAGTAAAGGTATTGCATGCAAAATGCAGTCATAATCATATGGATGTGAATATGCATATCTCTATATGCAGTGTCACTCAAAACCTCCATCATTCATGCTTCATTCCTTTTTAATGGACACTGCTCTGGTTTTCTGTGGATGTAATGGATTAATGAATATCTGACATGGCTTACCTGAGCAGCTGCTTTGGGCATTTCTTTTCTATTACTGAATAATCCATGTTGAATTGAGTAATGATGGGATTAATGGGATTTTTGATTTAGTGATTACAGTTGACAAAAAATGTTTTGTGTATTCTGTTGTACTGAAAAGGCAGATCAGACCAGAAAATTATTATTATTTTCTTTTTAACATCAAAGCGAGTATTGAAAATATTTTGTGGCTGGAAGAAAGAAGTTCTTTCTTATATATTTCAAAGTATTTAAAATTTTAAAGATCCCAAAGAGGTTTTTTTCAAGAGTTGCCTAGTTAGATACTGCGCCTCATTTTGTAAGCATGAAAGCACTAGCTAATTTCTGGGGTTAGAATACAAATTTGAGGTCACTAAAATTTGTGTTTTCCTTTTGCTGTTGTTGCCTTTGCCTGTTGCAACCTGTATGAAATGTTAAACTCTCCAAAATTTGCACGTTGTGTTCCTTACTCTGGATTCTGATGGTTAAGACAGTAATAGACATAAGCAAATAATACTGAAATCCTTTTCAGGCTCAAACTTAGCATCTGCTTCACATTCATACCCTCCCACCCCCTTTAATTTCAGTGATACAGAATTTATCAAGCCTTTGGTAAATTGCTCCAGTAGTTAATTACCTTCATTTATGAATCTGGACTTTTATCTTTATTCCCAGATGAGTCACTAAGAACACGGTGAAGCACAATGTGAAGTAATTACTACTGCATTTATTGCTATTTATACTCCTGGTAGCCATTTTCCGTCTTGACCCAAAAAGTTATTGCAGATAAAACAAATGTTTTATGTGTACTAAAATAATATATTTTGGAGCATTTTAGCCTTCATTGTCGTTTTCCCCTTTTGCAGTTAGGTATTTGTTTAGTTAGTATACACAGTATTACGGGTTGCTTAAGTCATAATTTGCCTATCCTCTAATTGTGAATTACGGTAGGAGTACTCTATTTACCAGGGAGAGCACTGACAGATACCAACGTCATGAGACCTTGGGGTTCATAAGCTCATCACTGACTCTTTGGCTCTTACGTTGCTGAATGAGGATTAATGACCTTTTTTAATTCAGTTAAGTAAAAGCTTGGAGAACAACTTGATGAAAACCCCCAAGTATTATGAGACAATAGTGCGTGTCTCGCCTTCCCTGCCCTCATTTAATTTCTAATTTTACATAAACATGCCCAGAGCTGAGCGTCTTGCATAGTTTTAACGATAGTGTACACGCATGTGAAGTTTATATGGGGATCTGAATGGTGGGAGCCTCGGTATTTTAAGAATCCTTCTGCCAGGATCAGAGGCATTCAGGAGGTTCGGTGGGTTCTGAGGATGCAAAGCCAGCCCTCTGCAGCTCTGAGTGTGTGTTTGAAAGGGGAGCCAGAGGATTAGTGTTGGGGAGACTTGGGGTAAGAACAATACTGCAGTGATTGCTGTCGGTGACCCCTGTAAATCCTAACACTTGCCTGGCTTATTTGTTTTTTAATGCTGCTATGTTGGTGCTGCGCTAAAAGCTGCAGTTGTTAATTGCAGGGCTTGTGGTGCCAGGATGCTTTTTAACATAATTGGTGGATTTCATGCACAAACTTCTAGGAGGGGGAGTGGAATGAGGCAAGCAGGAAATCAGTGCCATCTGGCAACCTGCAGCCATGGAGGCAGAGTGCCACCGCTCGGGAAGAGCCCCAGCGGGTGCTGAGGTGTGACTGAAAGCTGCAGGTTGCACTTGGGTTGGGCATTGGACAGGAGGAGTTGGTTATTCCCTGCCTTCTTTTCTTTTTGTCTCGTCTGTGAGATGTCCCACTCAGAGTTTTGTTCTGGGCTTACACTGTAGAAATAGGGCCTTCTTCAGTTAACCCCCCAAACAAACGTGTCAGAAGAGGTGCACAGGCTTTCAGTCTGTTTGCTGTTTACCTGGCCACCTTCCTGCTCAGTACTGGGCTGCTGCTGTGCTGTAGGGAGTGGTACTCCGAGTTCTGATAGCAGGAGGGCTCCTGACCACACTCCTGTCTCTAAAAATGGAGTTCTGACCAGGGAAAAATTTGAACATTATGCTGAACCAAAATACTCTATAGTTGTTTCATTAATGGCTGTGCAAAAATAAGTGGGACTCCAAGCATTATTCCCAAGTTCAGGAATGACAGTAATGCAGACAGAGACTACAGGTCCAGACCCAGAGTAGCTGTGTGAAGTGAAAATCGGTAATTATAAACTTACTCACTGAATTCCTTGTATTTTAAAAGAGAATTCCAGCGCAATTATGGCAGCTCTGGACTTTTATGAAATAGGAGATTTTTTTTTTTTTTTTTAATTAGAAAGGAAATATTTAGGTATTTTAATAGCTATGCAAGCTGTACTCTTTTTGTTAAATAAAACCTTGTCTTTAAAAGGTAACTACTTGCAGCTCTCTGAACAAAGGGACTGTAATGTTATTAAACCTTTTCCCAGTTTTCCAGACGTACAGCTCTGGCTGTTATTGAAAGAACAAGCCCACAGGCTCTTCCTTTAATGAGCTGCTTTGGATTGTATGTCCATAATTTATTAATGTAATTGCTTTATTATTACATTTGTATGGCTGAAAGGAAGCTGTCTCTAATGGCCATAGAATTTCATGTAGTATCTTTATAAAAGATGCATTATTAGTTGGTGAGAAAAATGCATGTTGTACTACTTCAGGCTTTGTGTTAAAAGTACTGCTTTATTAGTTATTGCATTTCACATCTAATTATTTTTAAAATTTACATGATAATTAGGTATATTTATGTCAGATTAGAATGGCTATGTATTTGAGTTTGGAGTGTATAGATAATATGGATTTAATTGTCAATTTGTTGTACAATCAATGATTCTTCAGCTGCCGATTTACCTTAAGTGTATCTGAAATACCAAATGGGAATGACTTAGGTGTATTTTTACTCTTCTAAATTTGGAATGGGTTGTAATCTAAAATGGTATAGTGTACAACTAGATGAGATGAAGCTTTTAGATCCAGCTTTAAGTTTTCTTGTTTAGTAGAGAGGTATCATAAAAATGGTTCTCCAGTTATCCTTAACTTGGTGTCCATTTGATTTCTTTAAATATTTTTGTTGTGTATTTTAACACTGTTAAAGATACACCTACATATACTGAACAGAATCTGAAGAAGAATTCAGCAGGTCTTTTGTGGTGACACAGGCAGAAGCAGGTATTTCAAATACGGGGTGTGTGTACTTAGTCCACTTTTTAATGTTGAAGTACTTTGAAGATGTCACCGCTTTTGTCACTGACAATGATCTAACCGTACAGATGCCAGGATATGAAAATTATCCCTCAATAAGGCAGAATGAAGGAATTTGTCCTCCTTTGTATACCCATATGTTAGCTTACCTTTATACAGAATATGTTGGGTTTAATTATGTTGAGAAATACAGTCTCTGCTTCCCACTTCTGCTGTGTAAATCTGTGCACTAACCTAGACAATTTTGACAGGTGCCAGTCAGTGGTCGAGGAGTGGAGGACAAGCCCCCTCATCTCCCAGCTATGAAAACTCTCTACACTCCTTGGTAAGAATTGTTGAAAGCAACATAGTACCTTTTACTGAGGAGTTGAAGGCTTGGTTTTGTATAAATCCTGCATATCATTAAAGGAAACAGTAGGATAGCATTACAAATGAATTCTTTGCTAACAAATGGCCTGTTCAGTTGAACAATATAAGACGTGCAGGGTGTGTCTTTCACCATCTGTTCCTTGGGCATCAGGCTTCTGTGCTGAGGACAGCTGGTGCTAAAGCGCTGTTATGAGATTCTGGTACCTTTTCACAAATCCATAGCTAATTCTTATCTAAAGTTCAGTCTGGAGAAAGATAAAGACTTCATGCCTCCGCATTTACTTGTCCTTCCCCCTCCCTCCCTCAAATGGCAGTCTCTAGGGCTTGTTTGCATTACACTGTTATTAAAGTATTAATACATTTTATTTGTAATTGTTATTTGTTGTGGGGAATGTTCATTTATTAATTAACCATTTTACAGAAAAACACACAGGCAGTAATCTACAGCATTGTAAATTTTCTTCTTTTGAGGATTCAGCAGAAGATTTAAGTTACTGACTTCCTTCTTACATTTCCGATACAATATTGGGAAGGAAACAGGGAAAATTTGAGGGAAGGTTTTGATTACTTGCTTAGTATTTCTAGTTTCCACAGATGTAATTTCTATTTTTTTCTGTCTAACAAGAATAAATTATAAGTTAAATCAGATTTCTTTTCTTCAATATTTTTGCAATTAAATATAATTGTTATGTACATCTTAGAATCCTAACATAACTGCAGTGTTAAGTATTAGCCTGTTCTTATCTTAATATAATCAGATCTCTGTTGCATTAACTTGACTAACAATTTATTGCTGACATGCACATCAGCTGTTTCCTCACCTCTTTTTTGAATTAATCTTAACCTGTGCTTTGCTTCCTGTTCTGTCTTGACTTTGCCAGAAAAATCGAGTTGAACAGCAACTTCACGAGCATTTGCAAGATGCAATGTCCTTCTTAAAGGATGTCTGTGAGGTACTATTTCACTTTAGATGGTGCCTTTTTGTGTTTCAATTAACGCTTCCTTCGGATTCCCCATTAAAAACTTAGATTAGTGTAGTGTATGACCCATCTTTTGACTCCAACATCCTGTTATTTCAGTTTCTAGAGCTGCAGTGTCAGAATTGGTTTTGCTTTGGGTTTTTTTTGGTATTCCTGTTAATAAAAGAAAGTAATTAAAAGAATGTAATTTTAAGACAGACTTCGACAGTAACACAAATAACTCGCTTTTATTTCTGAAATACCTAATCTGTTTGAAGGTCCATTTTAAAAAATGATAACTTAAAGTTTTGTCCAGTTTTTTTGTAATACAGATTCTCAAAAAACCACTGCCTCTCTTAATTGTTTCCAGCATGGTGAGGCTGATTTTATGATCATTCTTTCTTGTCCTGCATTAGCTTATTTTGTAGCAATTCCTTTTTTCTTTTCATGCCATATAATAGCAGCTGAGTAACATTAACCTTGTAATAAGCTTCACTTTCAAAGCTGCCACCTATTTGTGGAATGAATGCTATCTTGAACAAAATCTCCGGATAATATTTTCTTTTTCCAGTTTGTTTGTAGTGCTGGTAGGTGCTCTCAAAGTCTTTTGATACTATTTTGATACCACATTTCATCTTCTGTCTTTAATACCTCCGAGATAGACTCTGTTGAGGTGCGAGGAGCCTGGCGATCGGTGCAGTAATGGGTGTTCCTGTCCTCTTGCACCCCAACAGCAGTCCCGGATGGAGGATCGCTTGGACAGACTCGATGATGCCATCCATGTCCTGCGGAACCACGCTGTGGGGCCTTCCACGAGCCTGTCCGGTGGCCATGGAGATATCCATAGTTTATTGGGACCATCCCACAACGGGCCAATTGGAAGCCTGAACTCGAACTATGGAGCATCCAGCCTTGTAACAGCCAACAGACAAGCATCCATGGTAATGATGTTACAAAACATGAGTACGTTTATGCGAAGCAGCTACAGCTGATGCATTGAAACTATCACAGAGCCTGCTGAGGTAGAACTGGGCTGTAAGACTAATATTTATCAGGAAGAAACCACTTGAGATTCTTGTGGAGGAAAAGATGGCAGACAGCTTGCACCTGCTATGGGTTTCCAATTAGAATGGTGGAGTGGGGGTGGGCAGAAATGAGGGGGAGGAAAAAGATGGGAAAACTTAGACTTTGGCCTGGTCAGTGGCCCATAAAATCCTGCTGTGACCATATGCAGAAAGCTGAAACTTTCTGCTGAGAGCGTTTCAGCTTATACATGCATTTTTTCCAGATGTGTAATAATTGGCAGAACCGTTTTCTCCTTGAAATGGTGAATAGGGAGATTGAATGGGAAAAGCAGTCAAGAAGGACTGAATTTCAAGTGTTCTGGTCTGGAAAAGCTGTTTATTGTAAATTGGAACTAGTCTTCAATAGCAGATGCTAGCAGAGGACTGGGAGGAAGCTGTTGGAATGTGGAACCATAGTGTGAGCAGGCTCGAAATTTAAACTTCTTTTCTAAACAAAAAGGAGGTTGAGCACAGCTGTAGTGTAAGTAACAATGAAAAGGAAACAACTTTCAGATTAATCCCCAAGAAGGGTGAAATAATTCAATCCATCTCTTTTAGTTTCTTTAAAAATGTGAACTGTTCTGAAAAAATGTAGTCGAGCTTTTTATAGATCAGAAATATGCTAAAAGCATTACACAGTAAACGAATCTATTTGTAGCATTGCTCACTTCCCTTTTTCTTCTTTTTCATTCCTCCCTTCTCAAAAATGCTTAAAGGAAAAAGAGCTTTTAAAAACATGCTTGTTTTAGTGGTGCCATGTGTTTGCATGTTTACAGCGTAATTTTAAAGACCAGTTACATGCTGTGAAATTTTCTGTTATAAAACAGATTCACAGCTGGGTACTGTGTGATCAAGGCAAAATTTCACCTATCATCAAAATAATTAGGTACCCCAATTGCTGAAGGGTTTGTATTCTATAAAACAGAATTAGTTCCAGGCTCTCCCATTCGCACGTCACACATCCATTTATATTAATTTCAGGACCACTGCAGTAAACATCAAAAAGAACTGGTTGCTTTCTATAAGCTGTGTGTGTTTGGGGGCTTTGCGGAGGGGGTACTTTCCAAATGCACATCCAACTTCAGCTTTCTATACGAGTTCACAGTTACTTTTGGGAAAGAAAGAAGCGATCCATGAGGACTTTTGAATTTTTTCATAGTACCTACTGAGATTTAATATTTAAAGAATGTTGTTGAAGTTCTACCATGTTCTGGAGAAGACTGAAATTTAGTCATACAAAAGAAAAGGTTTTTTTTCCTCTGGTCTCAATGTGGCATAAAGTGAGTGACTGAAACTGCAGTGACAAATTTGTTCTGTGACTTGAGAAGCCTTCTGATACTGCTAAGCCAGACACAGTGAAATAAATACAGGTAGTGCCAAAATGTACGTAAAAGTCTCAGTTTCTCTTTTAAATAAGCTATGATAAATATTTTATCAACTCAGTTTTTATTAAACTGGGGAACAATGGAAAATTACTCTCCAAAATGGACAGAAGTTCCTTGATCTTCTCTAGTTTAATGTAGTTGCGTAACTTAAATGTAATACAGACCTATTTTATCATCTAATTATTTGACTGACAGATGCTTGTTGTCTGTTAGAAATAAACTTAGATTAAGTAAACAAAAAAAAAAAATTTGCCTGTACATTTCATCCTCACTGGGTGAAACAAGCTTGCAGATCAGTTTTGGCTTGAAAAGTGAGTCAGCTAAAGAATTTCTTGGATTAACCTTAATTTTGTTACATCAGAATAATTGGCTCCAACAGAAGGCATCCTGTTGTGGCCTTGCCCAGTCCCCAAAGAGCGCCCTTTGACATCATTTGCAATTGCAGGAACTCAGCATGGCTTAGGATGGAGTCCTGAAATAGGTACAGAGCAGAGGCTGGCACATCTGGCAGTGGTGCAGACCGAGTGCTTTATTAGTGATGACTGCATTGCAGCGGTGCCCCAACTATAAGGGGTAATTCTTCCTCAATAACCAATTAATTTCAAACTCTTACTTACTGTTAGGTTGGCGTTCTTTTTAAATAGTAAGGAGAGCAGAGAGTTTGACACACGACCTGAACTGTAAGACCAGTCAGATCCAGCCTTCATTCCGGATTTAAATACTGCTTTACTTGAGATGACATCCAGTAAATTTTAAGAAAATAATGAGTATTGGGCTAACATAGTGAGAAATGTCAGCATTGATAAGGGTGATTACCTATTTTTGATGTTTTGTTTGACATAAGGTCAAGAAATGTTCGTTGGAATTCAGCCCTAAATGAAACTTCCTTGTTGAAGGAGGGTGGGATCTTTTCACAAAACATTTTTGCTCTTTAAAAAAAATAGGAAAAAAATAAAATTAAATTTCCCTTGAAGATGATGATCTTGGCAGAAGGAGCTAGGAAATGAGTAATTTAACTCCTTTTTATGTAATTAGTGTAACCAGGCATGGTTTTATTTTAACATTTGCTTAATTTTTGAGCCAGATTTATTTTACAACTCTAGTTGACTTCATTTCCTGCTTGCTCTGAATGGTCTTGTTTTTTTTTTTTTTTAGCTGGGCTGGCCATTAGACTTATTCAAATAGATTTTTAATATCTCAAACTCATCAAATATTTGCCAACTGGCCTTTGAAGTTGATTTGTATTTTACTTCATGTATTATTGAAAAGTTAAGAAGTAATACTTTTTGTTCTTATTCAAGCTGCTTTTTATTTGTCATTGTAATACAATGGAAAAAGAACAGCCTGAACTGATTAAAAATAAATAAATAAAAGGCCTGGAAACTCAGTTAAGGATGAAACTCAATCCTCAAGTCAGAGGGTTTTTTCAGGTATAACAGGAATCTAAGAAAATTGGTGATCTCCCTCTTTGTGCCCTGTGCCTGCTCCAGTGTAGAAGCACGAAAGGGCAGTTAAGCAGCTTTGCCAGCACGGGCCTCTGCTCTTGCTCAAACCCTTCCAGAGTTTCTATTTCCCTGCAGAGATTATGCCCCCACTGAACAACTCTGAGCTGTCTGAAGTGTAAAAATCTTGATTACAAAGCCCTTTTCATTGTCTTGATTGTGCACACCTTGGCTGAAATGGTGTTAATGACCACAGCCAAACTGACCAGCTAGTAGGGCTTGAAAGGTTCAAAGACTCAGACCAAGAGTGATATTTTTATTTTCCAGTTCTCAAAAGCTTTCATTGCTATGTGCTCAGAATGAATAATCAAACTGAAGTGTGAGATGCAGAACCTATATTAACAGGACGGAGATGTCCTTTACCCACGTGTCACTCTCAGTTCTCCTAGATGAAGTTGTGTGTCATCACTGCCCATGATTTGTCTAGTTTTTATTTAGTTGCCTAAAATACTCAACTGGTTTTCTGGTTTCAGATCCCAAATGTTACCACTTAAATCAACTGAAATACATTCCGCACTCAGATTTGGGGTTTTTTTTTTTTGATGTGCAAGTGTCAGTGGGGCGGCAGATTGTCCTATGTACAAGTCTTTCAAGAAAGGCACAAAAATGAATACAGTTCACCTGGTAAATTACAACAATGTACGGTCTTGTAACTGGACTACTGTTTTTCTCAAACTGGGGTTACTGAGTGGTAAGATTTTTATGATTGCAGTGGATGCCAGACCTGTGTCGAGTTGGCATTGTGTGGAGGAGGCAGGCAAAGGGCAGTGATGTGAACGCGTTGGTACCGAGCGCGGTGTGTGCGCTGGGTGCCCCTCACCGCAGGTCCCGAGCGCTGGGTGCCCCTCAGAGCAGGTACCGAGCTCTGGGTGCCCCTCAGAGCAGGTCCCGAGCCTGGTGTGTGCGCTGGGTGCCCCTCAGAGCGGGTCCCGAGCGCTGGGTGCCCCTCACCGCCGTGTTCTCCCGCACGCTGCGCGCTCCGCCTGCGGTGTGGCAGAGCCCGGCCTTCCATTTGTCTCCCATTTTGTGTGCCTGGGGACCTTCGGGCTTTGCTTGGGAGGAGGGACCATGGAAACAAGGCTGGATTAGCGCCGGAGAGAAGGAATTAACTCCGAATTTGCTTTCGAGATGAGCTGCCGCGAGTCCCGAAGGCCGGCGCTCCGAGGGCCGGGGCCGCGGCACAGCCCGCGCTGCCGGCCCGGGCAGCTGTATGGAAATGGGGAATGCTCGGGAGCCACGGCAGCGCCGCGATCCCCGCGCCCGCACCGGGGCACCGCGGGAGCCGCCGGCAGCTCGCTGCCCCCGGAGCTGGCCCTTGGCGCTAGGAAAGCGCCTGACTGGGAATCGCTTATAAATAATAGCGATAAAACATGTCGAGAGCTCGTTTGTTCCGAGCGCCGCGGAGCTGATGGCCCCGGACGCCTTTCAGAAGACTTAAAGGAAGCCCGAGGTTGTGCTCCATTGAAATGCAGATGGGGAGAGCCCTTTATGCAGTGCGAGTCCAGGGAAAGGAAAGCAAACTAAATTTTCGGAACTCAATGTTTAAGATACTTGAAGCTTTGGTAGCTTGAAGTAGCCAGCGATCAGTTGTAGCTGTTGCAAACAAAGCTGTTGGCCTCTGCATGGGATGCAGTGACTTTCAGCAAGTCATTTTGTTTGGGTTTTTTTGTTTGCCAGTTTGGATTTTCTGGTATATCATAGATCAGAGATAAAAATCAGTGTTACGGTCAGTTCTGTAACATTTTATCTCGTAAGATTTCTGTGTAAATCCTGTTAATCCAAATTGTATGCTTCTAATTTGTACATCTTGGTTTCAAGGGACTGAAATGTGGATTTGAATTCAGCTTTTATTTCTAATCTATTCTCTGCCTTTATCAGAACTGATTTGCTAATCTTTTGCCTTCAGATTAGCCCTAGATTTGAAAGTTGCCAGGGTTCTGGCAGCTGCTATATTTGTACACAGCTTTAAGAAATTTTTGCCTTTTTTAACAAGTAGATTTCGGAACAAACCTGGCCCTGAAGCAATTAATAGTTTGTAGCTTGAATAAAAGCACCCTCAAGTGTTAGGACTAAGCATGACCAGAAGAAGAAAATAAAACACAACCTGCAAGGCAGAATTAGAGAAAGAGTCAGTTTGGAAAAGTTCAGAGTTAGAAAGAGCTTCATATTCCAGCTGTAAAGAGTTTTGTCTCTTAGGCTGAAAGACCCAGGCTCAGCTCCTTCCTCCCAGCAAGTTCATGACTCCTGCAGGAGCTGGGCTAACTACATCCAGAGTAGAACTTCTCACAAACAAAGCCTATTACACACAGAGGAAGATAAAATATACTTGAAATAGCAACAGATATTCCACAGTATACAAGAGGAGATTTTCTGCAGAACAATAGATACAAATAGCAGCCCGGAATGACCTGATATTAGTTGTGGGTTGTCAGGGAGGGGGGGTTCCTCCTTTCTTTTTTTGTTCCTGTGCATTAGCTTACAGGAACAAGTGTATATTAAACAAAGGATAAACTTGCATAAGGGTATTTATCTCTCTCTGGGTAAAACCCATACTAAGACATGAAAGGTAAAAGCTGCATTAATTACTCAAGAGGGATTCAAAGCTCAGCAGTTTACTAGGATTGAAGGATTTATTGAAAAACAGTGGTTCTCATGTGTAACTCCAGGCAATAAACCTATTTAATTAAAGGCTTAATCTTCTAGTTGACATGTTTGCTACTGTTCCAATAAAAAGCTTCATCTGTAGCCAGTTTTTGTAACTATACAAATAATAGTAGAATCCCTCGTCTTTGTTCATTTTTTAACTGTTTAATTGTATTATGTTGGTTATATTATAAATATTTAAGGACTTTTATGTCTTTAGAAATCAAAAGCTTTAAATGGTCTGTGTTCCAAATTATTTAAATACAGGCAGTGTATCTTTACCTCTTTTTTCTCAAACAAATATTTTTTTAATAGAAGTTGATGACAGTATTTTGTATTGAGCAGCAGTTTTTTAACAAATTGCCTCTTCAGGTTAGGTATGCACACTCATAGCTGTCTCACATAAGTATCATTAATTCAAGTTTATGCAAAATTAGAATTTTTCAAGACTCTTCATCTCAGTGCTTCTGCTCAGAAATTTAATCATGATGTATTATGAAGGAATAGATGAGAAAATAGGTGGTACGAATAGTTAGATACCTGGATTATTTTATTGCAAACAGGGTTGGTCACTGCTTGAGACACAGCCCAGTCCAGTAAGGTGTAATCAGGTGTTTTCGTGTAACAGCATCTATCAACTAAATCTTTCCTTTACTCAGTGAGAATTTTAACTCGGGTCTCTAATCCAGCAAATACTTTCAGTGTTTTAAACTTCTATTTTTGGACTATTTCTTTGAATCACATCTTTAATAGAAATCTTTGCTTTGCCTTGCTCTAGGTTGGGACTCACCGGGAAGAAGGTGTCAGCCTCAACAGCAACCATTCAGTTCTTCCCAGTACGGTTTCTGCTCAGAGCACAGAACTAAATCATAAAACACAAGACAGCTACAGAGGTAACTTTCCAGGATTAAATGCTGGACAGGGTCTGCAGTAGTTCAGAGCCACTGAGGCTGTAGATCTTGGTAAAATGGCATCAGTGCAAGGGATAGGGACATAGATAATGTTGAAAAATAAAAATTAATAACAAATCCTATATACCACCACTGTTAGGGACTCCTGCAACAATTTTGAGGGCATCCCTGTCTAAGAATTATCCCAGTATAGTTTCAAGAGAAGGCTGCATTGCAGCCACGTCCCTCCAGCTTAAGGAGCCATGATCCACTTGCAGAGCTGCAGCCATTCCCCAGTCAGCCAGGAGGGCTGTGGAGTGGGCTGAGACCAGAGTTCAGCCCAGCCGATGGAAGGAGGTCATTCCACACCAGTGTTTACACTTCCTTCCATTTTTAGCTAAAAAAGTAAACTGCAGAAAACAGAAGTCAGCTCCTTTATTAGCATGCTGGCACCATTTAGGGGGTGTTGCACATTCAGCCTAAACCCAAACCTCGATGTCAGTGCAGCTCTGCCCTTAAATTTGCAGCCCAGACATCAGGTGCAAATTTCCTTACTTCAGTCGATGTCCTTCTGTCTTAACCAGTGTTTTCCTTAGACTAAGCTGTTACCAGTCAAGCTGCTCTGTGAGCTGTGATCGCTTTATAACCCATGACACATGTCCAAGTACAGCAGTGTTACCAGGATTTCTTGTTTCTGTTAGTTCTTCCTGTTGTCTCCCCAGACTTGTGCTCGGCTCTAGCCCCTCACTGCCATTGTCTGCTTGAGGTTCTGTGCAATGTTTCAGTGCTGTGACGCTCACCCTGCTCTCTTGACTTGCAGCACTGTCGGGGGGCTTACAGAGCCAGTCTGTGGCTATAGGTCCAACAGAAATCAAGTCTGAACATAAGGAGAAGGATGAAAATATCCATGAACCCCCCTCATCAGATGACATGAAATCAGATGATGAGTCCTCCCAGAAGGATATCAAGGTCTCATCCAGAGGCAGAACAAGGTGTGTTGCTGACGTGACCTGGAGAATCTGTGCTTTGATAATGCTCAGTAGCATGTTGTCCTTATATTTGATAAATTTATTGCAAGGCTTTTGTTTTACTGCAGTGCATACACCAATAGGCAGCTGAAAGGGAGAAAAAGTTTATAGCATCTGTATATATTTAAATACAAGGTAGAGGATTTGCTGGGAGAATCACCTGTCGAGTTTGCATTCCCTTACACTAGTGCCATGCCTAATGTCTGCCTGTACACATAGGTAGCAAAAGACTGAGGGCCCTGCCCAGCATAGAGGATGGGACAATGTCAGAAATCTGTGATACTTTGTACCTGGGCCAGGGCTGCACTTCTAGATGTGAGTCTGGCGGTGGAGAGCTCCAGCTCCTGACCTGGAGGCTGGGGTGAACACCGTGGCTAAATATCCTCTTGAAACCCTTTGTCCCCTCCCAAGCCACAGACACAAAGCCAGGAGCTGACACTGGGTGAAGTGCTTCTGGATCTGCCTGATAGGTCTGACACAAGCATTGAAATTTGAGGTAACAGTAAACAATCAGAATTCTGCAGCCACAGGCAGCATAGTCTGTATTAACACGTGTGTTCAATGGCATTTTAGTGTGTTAATTTTAGTAGAACAGAGGTTTTGCACAGTTTTAGACTAGATTGGATGGACCTATATTAAAAAAGGCTATGCAACTTGATACCATTTGAGGCAGTTCAAGAATTCTAAATATAACTGTTTAGCTCTACACTGAGTAGTAGAAGAAAAAATAGTTCTAAAATTGGCAAGCCTGGTCTTTAACAAAAGTAAAACTTTTAAATAAGCACATGAAATTGAAAATTCCTTGAATGCATTTTTACATAGGCTGATGTATTGGAAAATAGCAAAAACTTTGTTGGAAATGATTTTATTCTTCACCTGGCAAGGTGGTTGAGTTACCTCTTTAAGTGGTTTGGCTATATCTTCTGCTTCAAGCAGCAGTGTGTTGCCACACACACTCTAGACAATATTCTGTGGATATTCTTCAGGCAGAAGCCACTCAACATTTATTTTCAGGAAGAGGCAGGAACAAGAAGAATTCCTTGAAAACTTCAGCATTGATACCTAACGCTTTCTTAGTTATGCAAATATACTTCAATATGAAATGGATTAAGTGGAAAGTTAATTTCATCAATTGAAAATTTGGAGCCAGCACCAGGATCACTTGTTAGAAATACCAGTGATATTTCAATATAGTGTTATGTTTGCTTTCTTGCAGCAGTACTAATGAAGATGAGGATTTAAACCCAGAGCAGAAAATAGAAAGAGAAAAGGAGAGAAGAATGGCAAATAACGCCAGGGAGCGTTTGCGTGTGCGAGACATTAACGAGGCGTTCAAGGAGCTCGGCCGCATGTGCCAGCTGCACCTGAAGAGTGAGAAGCCGCAGACGAAGCTGCTGATCCTCCACCAGGCTGTGGCAGTGATCCTCAGCCTGGAGCAGCAAGTGAGAGGTCAGTACCCTCGGGGCTGGGGCAGGCCTGTGGCAGCTTTGTCTGTGGAGCAGTGTGGGGCTCTTGAAACCTGCACAACCAGATGCACGAGCTACTGAAAGTGTGTTTGCTGTTCTGTAATGATGCTGAAGTTCTTTAGAAAAAGCAAAGAATTACTTTAAAAAAAAGGGGGGGGGAACAGAGTGAGTATCAGGTTCATAGTTTAACCTTTCTTTTTCCTGTTCCATTAGTCATCTCTTCACCTAAGTTTTCAAGGTAAATTCATTAATTAAAATATCGATACATCTTGCTTTAAATTGTAACAAGCACTTGTAGTAGAAAAGCTTTAGCAACAGTAAGAGATCTCTTTTAAGATGAACTCCACATAATTGAAATATTAAAATGCAGTGAATTTATTTGTGTTTACTTAAGTTTTTGCATTAAACATGTACTGGGGAGGGAGGAAATTTACTTCTGCTGTAATTGAATCAGAGCTAGGTTTGCATGAATCTTCTTTCGCTGATTCCTTTAATTTTTTCCAAGAAAGAAACAATAGACCTGCTGGTAGGTGCAGAAGGAAAACTGCTTTGTGCCACTCACTCTTGTAAGGAGAGATGGTTCTAGGAATCATGGTTGGTTTTCCAACTGTTCTGTTCTTGTGAGTTGGTGAAGCCACAGTTGGCTTTTAATCTCCCTTTCTACTTTTGTCAAAGACATGTTGAAGTTCTGGGGCACCTTGCTGTAACTTTTGGTCAGCCCTGAGTCGGACTGGATGGTGGCTGTGAGTCCCTTGCTACGGAAGTAGTCTTGTTCTGTGGAGGTGGCACTTCCCAGATGAGTGTCCTCGTGTTTTGCTGTTTGGGACTCATTAACAGCCATCTTCCTTAGTGTCTCACTGATGGAAGTGCATCAAGTGACTGGAAAGGTCTGAGATGTGGATATGTCAGTGGTTGTATTTGCTCAGTGCACTACATCTTTGAATCACTGATGTCACTAATTGATAACAAGGTTTTCTTTTTGCGTACCTCATTCTTACTTCCTTTTTCTCATTTGTTGCTTGCATTTTGCACAGAAGACCCAAGCAGCAGTTAGAAGTTTATTGAAAGTAACTAAATAACTAACTTAACACAAGCTTACATAGTTCATGCAGTAAGGATGAGATGCTGTGTTTTCAGGTAGTTTTACTGACCCAGTTACCAGTAAGGAAACACACAGTCTCCAGCCAGAGCTCTTCCAAGGCACAGAGCAACTGTTCTGCAGATGAGACAGCAGCTGGGGCCATTGTAAAACGCAGTTTAGCATCTCTGAGACTTAGATCTTGGGCACTGTTTTGGTCTGAAAATGCTTGCCGTGGTCTAGAAGATAAGGTTGAGTATTATGAAGTCAGAGAGACATTAATCAAGCATGGGGTTTGATGTTTAAAGAGCATCAAGTCCATCTCCCTGCTCTCACGGATTCTGTAATTCACAGGTAGCTCCACGTTAATAAAATCACTTCTGCCTTGGTCAGAGGACTTGCAACCTTGTGTCTGTGGTAGAAATCTTTTTTCTCAGTGTACTAACAGCTAAGCTGGCCCCATTGTACAGGCAGTGTAAGTGGAGAACTTTCCCCTCCTCACGTTCCTGGCTCCCCGTGGGCTGTGTGTGTCCGGGGCAGGCGATGGGAAGCGCACGGGGCCTCCTGGAGAGGGGCCCTGGCTCCCGCTTGTCTTGCCCGTCTCCCTTTGCACCTGTTCTGCGAGTGAGTGACCGGAGCTTTGTGTGACACCCACAGGAGCTTGCACAGTGCATTATGTAATTGCATAAACAATTTCCTCTCTCTGCTGGTAATGAAGCTACTCATTTTGTGATTGGTGCTATTCAAAATGAACCATTTCAGATTTAAGCTCTCAGTGTAGGCCAGGGGTTTTATCTCCATTTCCTAAATCACTGTAAATTAACTTCCTTTCAAAGTTTCCACGTAATTAAATCTTTAAAACTTCAAGGCAAGCCACAGTTAGACAAAGAAAACTGTGATTAAGGAAAGTTAGCAGTTTTTTTTTTCCACTAGACTCTTTAGGAGTGCTCATCCTTAAGGAAATGCAGTAGGAGGCTGTTGATAATGACTTTGGTGACAGCAGAACTATCAAGTCCATCCAAAATAGTTTCTGTCAGATGAGCTAAAATGCACAGGGGTCAGTAAACTGCAGTTACTAGAGGGGTGCCTGTGCAGTGCAAGAGAAGGGCTTGTGCTGTCTGTTCAATTTTGGCAGACTTCTTGCAGTTATAATTGTATCTGCCATCTCCAACTGCAAAGCAGAATGCACTGACAGCTAGAAAATACCTTAAAATGTTGATTAAATTCAACAGTGGAATATATTACGTGTTTTTTGTGTGTCTTTTGGGCCCCTGTGATTTACATCTTCTATGTTTTGATTCATGAACAGCCATTTTGAAGAACAGAAACAGCTGACTTTTAGAAACGTCATTATTTGGAAATGAGATCCAAATCTACAGCTATTGAAGCTAAGTGGGGAAGTGGAAACACGCTGATGAAAATACCTTGATAGCTGGCCCACAGCTGGTTATTATAAAGTGCTGACTTTATGTGAGAGGAAATAGGGTTTGGAAAAAAAATAATGCTCCTGCTGTATGTGACTGTCATCACAGTCTTTTGATTGAACCAAGATGGGCACAAGGTGATTTCACAGATGAGGCTGACGAGAACTATCTGTCCAGGGTGTGCTGCCTCCCCTGCCCTAACAGCTGGCTAATACTTACTGCGAGGAAAGAAGCAGCAACGTTACTGAAACCAGTGTGATGTCAGCAAGGGTGGTAGGACTTCAGCCTACCAACAAAATGCATAAATCTCCATTTTGTTACATTGTAAATTACAGACAGTTCTCATTTTGCACTTCAGTGTCTTATGGTCATAAAGGAGGTGCTTTCTAAAAGCTTCTGAAGGTGTATGTAGGCTGCTGAAAGGGTTTGGGTTTGGCTTTTTGTCTCTTTGGTTTTTTTAAATACCAGTTTAGGAGCTGTCTGGTAGGACTTTCAGTACTGATTGTGTGCAGCTTTGGACACCTGCGGGTGAACAGAGGCTGTCAGCAGCTGAAGAGGGAAGCTGCAGAGCTATTTTTGCTCCAGGGTTAATGTATCAGTATTGCCCGTGGTGTCAGCGGATGGGATATTAAGAACTCTGATTTTTCTGTTACAGAACGAAACCTAAACCCTAAAGCAGCCTGCCTTAAGAGAAGGGAAGAAGAAAAAGTTTCTGCCGTATCGGCAGAGCCACCAACACCACACCCAGGAAGCCACCCTGGCCTGAGTGAAACTACCAACCCTATGGGTCATATGTGAACACCAGCC
The DNA here is from genome assembly GCA_013397755.1 of Cnemophilus loriae. Lineage (NCBI taxonomy): Eukaryota > Metazoa > Chordata > Aves > Passeriformes > Corvidae > Cnemophilus > Cnemophilus loriae. The sequence continues at coordinate 3,031,528 of VZTF01009104.1, read as the reverse complement.
AGGTACGTCAGCGCACGGCTCTTGCTGCTTTGTGTCGGCTGAAGTGGGGCAGACACTGCATATGGTGGGGTTTAGTTCCTGAGCTGCCAGCAGCACCAAACTTCTCTGTGCTTTCACATCTCTGAGCAGAAGCAGAAGGCTGCAGATCTGTTTGGGTTTGTAATAAAACCCCAAGAAATTGTCGTCAAAGTCTCTTTATTTTCATGCCTTGTTGCCAATGGCTACATCTCTTGGCTCAGGTGGCCTTCTTGGCATGACATCAGAGGAACAGTGAACAGCTTGCTAGATAAGCCAAGCTCAATAGAGATGAATTATACATCTTTAAATGGTCTAGATATCACATTAGTTCATTTAAAAATCCACGTATTGTTTCCCAGTGCTGATACAGAGTTCCAGGGATTCCTCATCCCGGAGAGGTTTGCTTTCTGGCTCAAGGCCAGTCATTCTAACTCCTCTCATTTGCCCAACAGAGACTGGGAACTGTCTTAAGTCACAATCTCTGTTGGTGAAGATAATTAAGATTTAAAAGTAATGTTTGCAGCTTTGCAAGGTAGCCCATTACGTAACATCTCATTTAAACACACTGATGAGGAGACCCTACAGGGATATCACTCTTCTGGGTTTATTCATGTTGTTGGTTGGTTTTCTAAGTAGTTGGAAAACCTTGATTTTAAAAGGAAGAAAATAGAGTATTCCAGTAGAGCTGTTGCCACTTTCAAAAAGAATAAAAAACTGGGTTCAGTGCCCTTGTTTTAATCCAGAACTTTACTAAATTTTATGGTTTGGGAGGGTTTTTTGTTGTTGTGTAAATTACAGTTTTTAATGCTTTGAATTTTTTTAATTTGTTTGATTCCATACCAGAGCAGTAGGCTACTTTGGAATTGCTGTAAATTTTTGATTTACAGCAAACTTAGTCTGTTCTTGCCATATAAAGAACCACTTTCAAAAGTTCGGTGTCTTTGCTTTGTTTTAATAGCAGTAACTCTGTGGGTTGACAGAAAAGGCTGTACAGGAACGTGGCAATTTACCTTCAGGAGGGGGTGAACTTGGCACTGTCTCCTGCTTGGTTTGGAGAGCAAAGTCAGACACAAATTAAAGGTCTGAGATGTGCAGATTATTCTTTCTCCCATATCCAGAGAGGCCCAACAGAAGGTTCTTTAGCGTGATCTCTTCGATATATCATGTTCAATATGGATGTCTCTGGAACGAGGGATTTCAGGGGTCTCTCAGTGTGATTTTCTTTTGCACCTAAATGACTGAAAATGCCACCAAATCCAGTTTAAATTAGGTCTCTAGTGTTGATACTAAGCTTTTTAATTATTCTTTTCCTAACAACCTCGTTCTTCTCCTAAATTTCTTTCTAGAATTCCAGAGTTATTGGTAGGATACACAGAAGGTGACCTTTCTTCACAAGGACACAGACAACTAACATTATATGAAGACACAAACCTGACAGGAGAAAACACTTGAAGCAAGAAACCCAAATGCAATCTTATGATCAAAGCTACTGGTCAACACCTGCATCAGGAGTGAAGATACAAGATCTTCAGACAGAATTTCAGCCCATGAGATACTCTGAACATATCATTCTGTTGCAAGCAGTGTGTCGCTTCTGCACAATCAGAGACTGTTGTGATCTCTCCACTCATTGTGGAAGTTGCCTTGTGCCTAAACTGAATTGACAAATGCATTGTAACTACAAATTTTATTTATTGTTATGGAACTGTAAAGGTCTACATATAAAGGGAAAAGTTAACATGTTAAAAGCTGATAAAATTTCAGCTGAATGCCAGCATTTACTAAAGCTGTTCACATTCAGAGAACAAAGCAGTGACAACCGTCGACCCGTAGCATTCCCAGCATACCTATTAGTGTCTTAAAAAAGGAAGGGAAAAGTCTTTTGTTGTCCTTTCCTCTCCTTTTGCCATATGACTAGTGTTTTCCATGCAATAGGAAACTATTCCTTGGTATAGCTTTTTTTATGTTATTTTTGATCTCTGGTAATCTGAACAGTTATGGTCACAGTTCCCCTTCCATACTGAGCTCTGTGCCTCAAGCCACTCAGAGGCCTCATGAAGGCTGCAAGCTGGAGCAATACTGTGACCATAACATTTCTTGGATTTAAAAAGTGATTTTTATTTTCCCTCAGACTTTCCTCAAACATTTTTTTTTTTTTCTAATTATAAACAAAACCTTTTTAGGCTTCTAGGCTTCATAGTAAAGCTTGTAACGTGAAGTGTAAATTGGGTGGGGAGAATCTACTTTGTTAGAGTTGCTTTGTTTTCCGAGCAGTAAGTACTACATATAGTACATGTAAAGTGTTAGCTGTATGTAAGCACAAAATGCATTAAAATACAAAGGAGATTTTTTTTCAGGCTGTAACTTTGGTGAATAGTAAAATCCTAAGTTCACCGTGGCAGGTAGTGTGATAACATAACCACCAGCAAGGTGGGCTTATTACGTAATGGAATCTTAAGAGCAATGGTCACCAGTTTTTCCTTCCTGTACACGTTAATTATCATGTCATGTTGGCTTGTCAGTGGAGAAAAAATAGTGTGAATCAAATGCAAATACCCCCATCCCAAGCCATATTAGCATTAAACCTTTAAATGTTTCTCCACCAGAATAGTGTCCATAAGTATTCCTTTGTCACGGATGTGTTGAAATGGTTAAAATCCCTTTGAACTTCCATGGAAACTGTCTTCCACTGCAATGACCATGGGAGGAAATTTCCTAAGCCAAGGTTGTCTGAGCTATTGTTTATATAGTGCATCTTTCATCACTGGCAATTGGTTCACACACAAAACAGGAACAAAACTATAATTTTTATGAAGTCACTTAATTTGAAAGAACAAAAGATGGATCGATAAAATAAACTAATGAATTTAAGCTCACGTTTTGGATGGTTCCTAACAAAACAGTTTGTGGAATTAGTGGACTCATTTCTATTCCTTTAATTTGCATATATCATCAAATAACACCTGATTATATCTGTGGCCTTGTTCTTCATTTCAGTGTTTATCAGCTAAACGGAATTTGTTGCTTATGACGTGTGAAAGTGATCACGTGCCACTGCCTGGCCTTTTTCCTTCTAAGCTTGTTGTCTTTTTGGCTATATTAGACTTTGCAGTATGCCCAGAAGCTTTCCTTCATAAAATAGAAAGAAAAAAACATTTGGCTTATTTTTCACTGTAGCTAGTCTTTTATACAATAATCTTGTAAGAAAATTTCTTGAATTCTAAATATTACTCTTTCTAGATTTTTGAAATCAAAAAAAGTTTTCAGTAAAAAGTTTCTTACTTTATTTTACTATATTAGGTAGTAAAAATGTAGGGTTATTTACCATAACCTGTTCATTAATATCAGAAATTTACAATAGCATTGTAAGACCATAGTAGGGTTCTAGCATACCGTGTAGTACCTATGGAGTATTGTAAGAGCTAATTGTCCGAGATGAATTGCTTCTCATCTTGTTCTCCAGTTTCCATTGTTGGTTTATTGCAGATTTGTACCCTGTGTCAAATTTCAAGGTATTGCTGATAAACCTTTCCAACCAGCAGCAAGAAGTTCAAAAAATTTCTGTCAATGTAACAGAAAACACTATGTATATAACATTTATGTAGCAATAAATGTGCCATCTTTTTTTAACATGGTAAATCAGTGAGTTTTTTAAATTTCTCTCTCCTCATAGGCAATGTATTGCTTGAAAAACAGTGGCAAAACTCTCTTGTGCCTTTATCAGAACAAAGCCTGACACGTTCTCGAGGAGCAGAGCACGCAGCAGGCACAAGAAGTGTTGTTGCTCCTCCCTGTGAAGCCAGGCCAGAAATGGCCAGTGCCTGAGGAGCAGCAGTGCCTGAGCTGCGTTTGCCGCTGCAGAGCAGAAAGGGGATTGCACAGGCAGACAGCAAACCAGGAGCAGCTGATCCCACGGGCATGGCCTCTGGTACAGCTCTCTCCTGGCCTTCGCCTGTCCTGAAAACAGGTTGCTTAGATCTGGGCCCCCTTGTGCAGGGAAGTTCAGCGCCAAGTTACTTCTGAACCGATTGATGCATCTGTGTAGGTTTTGTGGGAATACAGGGGGGGAAAGCCTGTAGTTCAAGCACATCAAAGACAGAAGCAGATGCAGCTCCTGTGTCTGTGTGCAGCGCTGATGTTTGAATGTGGGGTGTCAGTACAGCTGCTGTGCTCGGCACCTCTCCTGAGCCTGGCCTTGGTAACCTTAGAAGCTGCCCCGATGGCGCTGAGCTCCAGTGCCCAGCGTGCAGATCTGTGTTTGTCACAAAGCTCTGACGTGGTCTGGCCAAACAGGGGAGGTCAGACCCAGCCATGTCAGGCTGCCTTTTAGAATGGCTTTAGCAGCAGCAGTGGGAGAGATGCCCAGTGCCTTCCCCAGCATGTATTCCCAATTTGAACTTTACTTCAGTAATAGTTCTCAATCCAGCCTTTGAACATCCAGCAATACTCCTCTTCCCTTTTCTGAATCAGACTCACTAGTTTGTCACTTCTTTCAGAGAGAGTAAAAATGGCCATTTGCCCATCTTTATCTTGCTTTTACCACACTTATGCTGTCCTGCATGTTCAGTACTGTTTGCATATACATTCCGATCACTAGTCCTTCATCTTTTTTTTTCCATGTTTCCCTCTTTTTTTTCCATTCGGTGTTTTTTTGTGTGTGTGTGTGTATGTGGAAGAGATGCATGTTGGGATACCTTTGTTAAATATAGTTATTCTAGAATTAGCATTTGGAATATTGTAAAAAAGCTCTCTTGTAAATCTAAAGCATTGGGAAAGTCTCGAAATGGACTTTATCTTTTTTTCCTCCAGCTACTGAGTAGTTGCTGTTAAAAAGATTCTGGATTCTTCATTAATTAACATTTCCCCAAGAATTAAACATTTTCCCCCACCATCTGGAAATCATGGCAGACCAAAAGTAAAATGGAACCATCTGTAGAAGACAACCAAGACAGTGGGTGGTAAACTTTGCTGTTTGTTTGTAACACCAATACCTTCTGCATCCTAATATCCCTCGCCTGTGGACGCTGAAATGTCCTGTAAAAGGAAGAAACTTTAAAGCACTTTAAAGCCTGGCAGTGTACCAAGAGTGGGGCTCCAGCAGGGATGTAGGAGCAGGCTGGCACCTTCCTGCCTCTGCACACGGGCTGTGGCTGCCCTGCTCCCAGGGCATCCCCAACCCCGGGCTGCAGGCAGGGGTGTCCCTGGGGCCAGGCAGGCCCAGCTCCTGCCTTCCTGCTGCTCATCTGCCCAGTGCAAGGAGGTGAAAGTCTCCCAGGCTGGGGGAGAATGGTGCTAAGAGGAGACTGCTCCAGTCCCTTCTGCTCTTCCCCTCAGGTCTGTGCTGCCACAGAACAGATAAGTCAGGTGCCATTTGGGGGTTGTTTTGTACTGTTTAACCTTCATTTGTTTTACTGAAGTTAATCCCTCTGTCAACCTGGATGCCTTGGCAAAACAGGGAGAGTTTATTTCCTGGCTAAGATACAAATACACTGCTCAACTGCTACCACAAGCACTGCGTGTGCATGTTCAGTACTTCAGCTGCTTCAGCTGTCACTGCAGTCACCTCAGGTTGTTTGTATCAGTCAGAAACTGTCCAGACTACGCTCTGAAACTGCAAATTGTCTGGGCTGTAAACAGAACCCCTTCCAATTATCTCCTAATCCTGACTTTTAAAATGTTTTGATGCAATTAATAGCATCTGTTAAATAGAACCTGATTTTAAAAAAAATCTTTGACAAAATTGTAGCAGCTGAGATAAAAATCTTTCCCAAAATATTGACCGTAACTGATCCTAGAGGGCAGATCTGTTAGAAAGTCAGTGGCTGGGCTAAACACTTGGAATTCTGGTTATTTCAGGTGAACTAGAGAAACAGGAATACCAGGGCTGTTTCATTTCCAGGGAAGATCCACTGTAGTTTTAATAGTCTCACCTAAACATATAGAGACAAAAGGAGTTAAATGTAAACTGTATCAGTCAGAGCAATAACTGCTGCCAACTGTGACTGAACGGATGAGAAAATAACTTACAATACAACTCAGAGTTCAGTCTGTGTTAGATGTAGAGCCCTGCTAGTCCTGGACTTCAGAAAAACATACGAAATGCAGATCCTAGAGCTGGAGCAATTTCTTTCCATCAAAGCGCTGAATACCATACCAGGTTTTATTTGTTTTGGAAAATTCTACATTTCAGCTCTTAAAAAAAAATCCAAGAGGAAATTATTCAAAGTAAATGGAATCAAACTTTTGTACAAAATGGACTCAGCAGTGTCTTGATAACTTAGTGATGTGGATTTTTTGTTCTATGTTATTTTTGTGCTGATGGTTTTTCACTGTATCTTGATGTCAAAGGAAGACTTGGAAATGCCAGAACAGGCTGATTTACCAGTTTGTGGGATTGCTTCTTTATTTACAAGTAAGTTAAGTGGTTCCTTATGCTCATGGAAGTTCTGACACACAACATTGCATTAAATGCACAATCTCTATCCACGATGCAGAAAGGAAGAAGAAATACTTGTGATGGTCCAATACAACTAAAGAAATTTCATGAACTTGAATGAGTGTGTATCAATTATAAAAATACATTCTCCAAACTTGAAGTTATAAACTCATCTGTAGAATTAAATGTCTGAGGAGTTATGGCTCCGCATTTTTCTTCCCAGCACCAATAAATGAGCAGAGATGATCAGAAGCATTAGTTTATCACAGAAGCAGAATAATCACCAGGCCTAGTTGTGTGTTTGCTGGGAAGACAGCAGATAGCCAAATGTTTGCTGCACAGCCAGATCAGGTGCTCCACACTTCTCCCAAATGACTTTCCCTGACTGCTGAAATAACTGCTTTCACTATCAGGTGAGTTCTCTAGGATATCTGTGGGCTTAATATTTCCTCATGGGCTTTATTCGCTCAGACTAGAACCTGGATGTGCCAGAATGAGAATCCACTTCTCAAGATACTGAATAGCCACTCCGTGGGAGGGAAATCTCCTGTGTGTAAATATGAAATTATAAGGCAGGGGAAAGTTTTGGATGATGTTTTGAATGTTCAGTTCATACCTGCAAAAGCTAAAGAGAGTATCAGTATTTCCTTCTCGAGGTGACAAAGAAAGTCTTGTAGATGCACCTCCTGTTCTGTTTGTACAATACATAGCAGGAGAGAGCTCCCATCTGAACTCATCTTCTGTGTGCCACAAAGACACAAATGCTAATGCATCTGATTATGAATATAACAGTTAAAGTTCATTAATCCCTAACACTACCTGACTAATTAAGATAAATGCACACAATATTGGCTTTAAAGTCGATGGACTCTGCTTCCAGTTTACCTGTTTAAATGGGTAACATTTAATTAAATGTACATTTAATTTGTTTATGTGTCTAATTAATAGCTGAAAGTGTAATTAAACATAGAGCTTTTAAAATGCTTATTCCTTTCCTAGCATGCAAGAATAGTAAATGTGAGCATCATAAAATGCAAGTACAACAGAGGGCAAGAATGCTAAAAATTAAAAGAAAAAAAAATGTAACAGCCTACAGAATCTGAAGGTAGTAACCCAATATAAATTAGTACCTGTCATTATCTGCCGCCAGCTGTTCGTCATTATCCTGTTATGTAGAAGTAGAACAAATGTGTCAATAAAGCGCTCATTAAAAAGTGTTTTGGATATAAATGCAGATTCTGCATTTACAGGAGTATCAGGGAAAAGAGTGTGAATGACACCAAAATTGACACGTCAGGCTCTGCCGTCTGTTTTTCTGGTGTGGCTGTTTTGCCTGTCTGGGATAACTGATGAAAAATACCCGCACACAGGTTCATTCCCATGTTTCTGTACCCCTCGACTTTTCAGCTGGAAGGCTCTGGAAACTGAGCTGGCTGTGCATGCTTCCACAGGCCTTCCTGAACTTCCTTCCTTGGCCCTTCCCCGCCCCACCCCATCCCTAGCTCTGTTGCATGAGATGTGGTCTCCAAACTGTGGCTTGTAAGTAAGTTTAAAGCTTCTGTTCCTTCCAGGCCCAGTGCTGGGGCTGCCTGATCGGGTAAAGCAGCAGCCGCCTCTCCCAGAAAGAGCAAGGGCTGGAGCAGCTCTCCAATGCTGCCAGGCCGAGAGAGCTGGGGTTGTTCAGCCTGGAGAAGAGAAGGCTCTGGGGAGACCTTACAGCACCTTCCAGTGCCTAGATGGGCTCCAAGAGAGCTGCAGAGGGACTTTTTCAAGGACATGTAGTGACAAGACAAAGGGTAATGGGTTTAAACTGACAGAGGGCAGGTTTAGATTAGATATAGGGAAGAAATTCTTCCCTGTAAGGATGGTGAGACGCTGGCACAGGTTGCCCAGAGAAACTGTGAATGCCCCATGCCTGGAAGTGTTCAAGGCCAGGCTGGATGGGCCTCTGAGCCACCTGGTCTAGTGGAAGGTGTCCTTGTCCATAGCAGGGAGGTTGGCAGTCAGTCCCTTACAAACCAAACCAAGCCATTCCATGATTCTATGATTGACAATAATTTGTTCATTTGAAAAAACCATAATTTATCCCACATTTGTTTTTCATTTATTTCATATTATTTAGTAATATTTTAAGCTCCATATGGTATGAGGAGGAAATCTGAAGGAATTTTCATCTTATATCTGAACTGCTACATTATAACCATACAATTCTTCTCTCCTGCACATTTGCTAGAGTAATTTTTTCCTCCCCAGCCTATTAAACTTCCCTCTGCCCAAGGGCCCTTGATCTCACAAATACATATGCATAGTTTATGCATAGGATAGCCCTTCTCATTTCACTGGGCACACTTCTGTACTTCATACTGGGTTTGTATTATTTCTTCACAGGTCATGAGTCTGATGCTTGCAGATCTTTCTGGGTTTTCTACAGCACCCAAGGTAGGAATCTGTGCAGCAGAAGCCTCACTGCTTCTGTTCTGCTAGAGGCCTGAAGACAAAAACACCAATGCAGCTTCTTTCTCTACTTCCCTGCAAGTGAAGCAAACCCAGTATTTCAGAGCAGGAGGCTGGGTGTGGAACGTAAGTACGTTGTATCTGTGCCTTTATAAAGCAATTCGGAGACATCTATTTTGCAACAATCGGGAAGAAACCGGGTGGGTGGTGCAGAAGAGGGGAACTGTGAAGACCAAATGTTTAGCTGTATTCAACTGTAAACAGAGTGATAGTCAGTAAACAGTCCCTCTGAAGAGAGTAATTAATAGGCACATGTGAAGAGATGGAAAAGAAGATGTATCCTTCTTCAGCAGACATCAAAGGGCAGGCTGGACAGTGAGAAATTGCGCATACCCCAAGGAGGCCACACAGCTGTATGTACATTCAGCTAGGAAATGTAGTGCAGTGTAATGAGCTAGGAAAAAGAAGAGCGAGGGGTAAGACAGGCAGTGAAAAAGGAGCCCTACAGTAACAAAGGAAGGAGCAACACACTCTGCGGGGATGGGAGCAGGAGCGGAGAAGCAGGGAGGTCTAAGCAGGTCAGCTCTTTCTGCAGAGGGGTCAAGTTGCAGAGAAGTTTTGCAGGATTAGAAGGAGTGATAAGACAGCACAGTAGGTAGCCTCAAAATAAGATAAGGAAACAGAGGAGGAGCCACTGAAATGAATGGTTCTTCATTGTGATTCTCCTGCCTCTTGCTGCATCTGAAAGCAGAACGCCGTGGCTGTTGGCCAGTTTGACAGGGAAGGCGATAAAAATAAATTACATCCTCTGTTTCCAATACAGACTGAGATGTTTCCAAAAGAACGGGGGAAGGGAACTTATTTGCAGGGAGGAAAGGTACTCACAAGATCCAAAACTCATTGTCTGTTCTCTATAAAGTGGTGTCACGACTGACTCCATAACGTACGTACTTGGCTCCAAAATGGGATTTTGGAACATTCCACCTCTGGGACCAGCTGCTTTCACGAATGTTTCACTGGAAGAGAAATACTAGTTCAAAATGAAGGAAATGCTCTTTTCTGTCTCAAAGAGCACACATGAAGCTGGGAAGAACGAATCAGAGAAACTGAGGCCAAGAAGTTTGAAATTCCCAGTGTCCTGGGTGGTCTTCGCTGTTTAATTCTGTTTGTGTCATCTGTGGAGAATGTTTCCCTTCAAAACCTGACTAACACTTGGACAAGATAGATTTTCCCAATGATTTTGATTTACAGTTGAGCAGAATACATGCATGTCAGCAGTGTGGTTTTGGCCTACTTCTTCAAATCGGGTTTTGTGCCCCAAACCGAGTCTAAGGAAACAGATTGTCTTCAAATGTCTTGGCACAAGTGGACAGGATTTTTTGCAGTAAAAGCAGATTTAGCAAGGACAAATAATCTCTGTTGGACATAGCACTACAGGAGTGTTTTTGCACAAAGCAAAAAAAACCATGAGAAGGCTGGACCCAGTAGTCCTGTTGTGATAGGACAAGGGGAATGGTTCTAAACTAAAAGAGGTACATTCAGACTAGATATAAGCAAGTATTTTTCTACAATGAGGGTGGTGAAACACTGGAACAGGTTGCCTACAGAGGAGACAGATGCTCCATCCCTGGAAATCTTCAAGGTCAGGTTGGATGGAGCACTGAGCAACCTTATCTAGATGAAGATGTCCCTGCTCACAGCCAGGAGGGTTGGACTAGATGGCCTTTAAAGGTCCTGTCCAATCTAAACTGTTCTATGATCCTAAGAAACACCCCTTGTCCTCTTGCATGGGCTTTCCTCTTGGGTTGTGCTCTGTGAAAAGTGAGGACTGCCCTGCATTCTCTGATACTCTGGCTGATGTGTCAGGTGACACATGGAGGGGAAATGTGTCTTGCAGGGACAGTAACTGGGGGTCACACAAGGCACTGGGAATACTCTGCACTCCATCCTGTGCTTAGGCCCAGGCAATTGCCCTGTTCGTAATCTACTATCACTCTCCCATTAAGAAAGCAGTCCAAGTTCTTTGTTTAACCACTTATTGTGGAATAAGCCATCAGCTCCCCATGAACTGGAAATCAAAAGTACATCTCTCCTTACAGATCCAGAACAAATATATTATTCATCTTACCTGGTGATTTGTCCCATACCACTAGTGATTTTCCCAGAGAAAGATGCTGCATATGACTAATGGCATTTTTTGAGAGTTAGACATTCCAAAGATGTCTACTCAAGGGAAGAAATTTCATGTTCCAGCAACTTAGAAACATTGGCTGCAGTTACTGCTAAGAATGGAATTGCAATTAGTCTTCTACAATCTTTATAGGCATGCTTGAAAAACAGAGATGTCAATATTGCAAATCCGAGAGGTCAGTGAGGCAGTGTCCTTTGCTGATAGACAACAGACCATTCCTCAAAACTCCCACTTGCTGGGCTGGTGGAGATAACATTTAGTGTGAGACAGAGCAGCTTTAGTTTTAGGGCAGGGGTGCTGCCTCTGTGGTTCTTTGGAATCCTCTTTGCTGGAAAACAACGTTGTATTATCCTCCAGAGATCAGCCAGGGCTGGTCTCCCATCTGTTCATGGATCTGCACCTGTTTTTCATTTCACCAACAGTGGCCACATGGCCTAAGATTGTGAGGGAATACAGAGAAGAAAATGAATGTGTGGCTCAGGCACTGGGGTTGTATTCAGAAGTTCTGAGTTTAAATCCTGACTGTGTAGCATAAACTTGGTAAGTCTTTTCATTTTTGTCTGCCTTAACCTGATCTGTAACGGAGACAAAGGAGTGAATATTATTCTGGAGCCTTCTCCTTGCCTTTTTTTAACAAGAAATTGGAGAAAGTTCTTTTTTCTTCTTTGTTTCTTTCTCACCCATCGCAGAAGTCTTTACAGAAGTAGATCTCTATAAAACGTCACTTATGACTAGGAACACCAAACATGTCTCCCATCCATTTTCTCTGCACTCTGAAAAATAGAAGGGAAGTTCCTAAGAGAAATTGCTCTGCCTGTATGAATGACAGTGCTTCCTGGAGATTGCTCCACTAACAGAGAACTGGTGTACAGGTACTTCGAGTGTTTTTTTGCAACTGGTACATGGGAATCCAGAGTAGCCACTGTTTGTTGATCTGCGACTGAATCACATTTTAGCTGCAGCCAGCTTCAGAGACATACAGAGGCAGACATGTATTAACTCCCTGCCTCTCTCATGTCTTGCACTGGGCATGCCATAGATGTGGCATTGTACATTTTGCAGTCCTTACACTTGCTTAGAAAAAAGAGGCAAAGTTGTTGCCCCTGCTCTGCCCAACCATTTTATTTACTGCTTCATCAGCCACACTCAGTGTGTTTATGCTCCAGTACAACAGTTTGGCTGCAGCTTCTGTTGACAGTCTGGGGATTGCTTGGGGCTAAATAAAGAGGGGAACTGCTGTCAGGTTCCACGTAGGTTCTCGCTGGGCATAGCAATACCAGGCTAACTGGGGACATGCTGACCTTGCCAAATCCTCTCAGCTTCTGCATGGGTCCCTCAAAATGCTTAGTGTCACAGATCCTTGCAATTCACTCTTTGTGAATTCTCAACTTGGGCACTGCTCACAAAAAAAATCCTCTCCCATTTTTTCTGTCCTGACTGGGGATTGAGTTGATTATAACTGTTCTCAGAGTTGTTTCTCACCTTGAGCCTCACTCAACCTCTATTGAAATCTGCTGGGGTTTGTCATTGACTTCAATAGAATTAGGCTTAGGCCTTTATCAGAAAGTTTGCTGCTTGCTGCAAGTTTGATTTCCATGTGATACATCTGGAAGCTTTTAGTTATCATGCTGCCTTTGAAATGGAAAATTGACAAACTGTTATCTCTGGGAGCTTGTTGGGTTCAGATTGGTTCCGTCAGATCACAAGTAAATTGGCACCAAGCAAGGTTGCTATTGAGTTCTCGATGTTTGATCCTCAAATTAAAAGCTACCTGTTTCATTGGTGTGCACTTGAGACTATCAAGTGCACTTGAGACTAGCTGGTCTTGTCTGAATTTTGCAACAATTGAAAGGGCAGGTGTTTTGCATGACCCATGGATTAGGAGTTGTGCGTCAGCTTCAGGAAACCTCTAGAGGCCTGGGATACAATGTTATGCTGAACACTACAAATCTGCAGGTGCTGTGGCCAGAAGAGATAATTATGATCATTTATTTTGACTTTCTGCAAACTACAAAGTGCCTCCTGTAGTTTTTATGAAGGACCATACCTGTTAATTTAACCAGTCTAGAATTCTAAGTTGATTTAATTTCCTCCAATCATGGAAAGTTTGTTGCACTATAATGTTTCTTTTCCTCAGTTTTTAAAATCTGTTCCTCATCTCTCATCTGAACCTGCTAACTTTTATTTCATGTCACTGGATGTTGCTCTGCTTTCACCTGTGCCTACTGTGGGACTCCAGCTCTGTAGTACCCCATGTAGACCCTGATGCACTGCAGTTAATCAACTGTTTACTTTTTCTTCTCAACCATCCTCAGAGTCAGGTATGTATTTCAGGACTCCACTCACTCCTAACTCCAGTATTTATATTTTCAGAATTCAGATTATACCAATTTATCCAGCTTCTGGTGACCCAAATCACCTTACTATTTTAAAGTATTTTCATTGAAACTCTTGTGGTTCATGCTCTCTCAGCAGTTTTGTAAAGCCTACTTATAAAATCAGTTCTTTCACACTCAGATAACGTGTAATTTACCTTGGCCTCAATGGAAACATCCTTTTTACCCAGGAATGGCAAGACCACGCCTTAAACTAGCAGGCAATGCCAGTATGGTGCTAACAATGACGATGTTAATGTTGAAAGAGCCAGCTACCGAGATTTTTCCTCTATTTCATGACTCAGCTTTCTTTTATGGCCTACCTTTAAGTTAATTCCATTATATCAGGTTTTTTCATAGAATGCTATAAATGCATTTGCTAAAAGGTAAACTAATTTGGACCCAGTGCTCTCAAGGTATGGAGCAACTGAAATGGAAAGGGACCTTTGGAGGTCATCCTGTATAAAACCCCACTGAGAGCAAGGTGAAGTCTGAAGTTAGATCCAGGTGTACTCATAAGTGCAACTGCAGCTACAGGAAAAGGTTGAATTCACCTCATAAAATTAACCATTCATAAAGGACGGGACTTACAAATATTACGACAGATTATTGCAACAAGGATGTTGCTATTATATTTTGCTAGATGCCTTCTCACTGTGCATTCTTAACATAAATTTTAGAGCAAAACTCTACTAATGACTCTAGAATCAACATAAACTCTCATGGAAGTGTACAAATTACTTTGAAGTCTTCTGACTCATCAATGGCCCAAGAACTAACCCTTATTTTAACCATATAATGTGCAACAAGTCGACTTAAAAATTTTTCATTATCTATATACATTTGTATTTTAATTCTAATTTGTAAAAGAAGAAGCATTAGTCTTCCCACTTATGGAATGATGTTAGTAAAATTATACATTTGACAGAAATCTGTAAAGTGATTTCTTAAAATATAAAATACTGTTGTAACATTTGCTCTTCTGGTCTTTTTCTTTATGTACTACAGTTTTTCGACATCTGTCCTTGTCTCTTTTCATCAAATATTTATCTGCAACAGCTGAAAGAGCGTCATTTGTTTTAATTAAGAATAAGACCACCAAGCTGGGATCACTTCCTTGGCTCTTCTATGGCTTGCACAGACAGACAGTAGATCCTGTGAGGTTTCCTGAGGGTGGCCCATTGACAGGCTTTTCCCCCCTCCCTGTATCCTTTTCTTTTGCACCATGTTTATTTTGGGATAGAGAAATGTAATCAGAGCCACATTCCGAGCAAAGAAACTTTTTACAGTTAACACGCATGAGAAAGGAGGAAGATCTTGTTGTGTTTTGTTTGCTGTTTCATTGGAAGAAACTGATTTGTGACTTCTGGGCTGGAATTATCATTGCCACAGAAACATAGGAATAGCAAAAAGGCCTCTGGTTCAGCATGTCAATACTGACAGAGGCAGCAAGTGCTTAAGGAAAAATTGCAGAAATTCAGCTGAAGAATATGCTACTGATGAAAACATCTTTTGCACTTTTCCTCACTAGTTAATATCTATTTCATCTCTTTTCTTTTTCCCCCTGTTGACTTCAGAAGAGGAAAAAACGAAGAAGCAACATAAAATAAGTTCTTTGTACAAAGTATTCTAAGGTAGTGGTACAGGCTCATGCCTATTGCTACTAAAACTGTTCTAAAGAGTGTTTGGGACATGCTATTTTCAGTTTTATATGTTCTAGAGAAATACTTTTGGAGTGCATAGACTGATCATGACTTCTAGAGATAGTGAGATGTCTCCTGGCCTTGGGATCCCAACTAAGTGACATATATAACTGACCTTTCTCAGCCATCTTAATTATCTTAGTTCTTGCTAATGAGACAGATTTTTAAATTAAGCTTTTACAGTTATTTAAGATGAAGAGACTAATAAGCAAATCTTATTTTTTTCATACCCTATTTTCACTTCAAGCTTCATCTTACAAGAAAAATAAACATTAAAATAAGCCATTCCTGTGAATCAGCAAATTAAGGCTGTAATATCCTCACCTGGCAAAAATTACCTTCAAAAAAGATCCTACTTCAGTCTCTCTTGGCAGCACATTACAGCAGAGTCATTAATGCTTACACAGATATTTCTTACAGTTGTTAGTCAGATACAAAACACTGATTACCTTTAAAATGAGAAGATCTCCTTTCTTTGTAGATTTAATCAGTTTAAAACTTTACAGTGTGGAAGTTGGAATTTTCTCAGTTCTGAAAAAAACCCTATCGGACTCAAAGCCTGACAGTAATGTGTGCACCTCTTGGTTTGTTTTGCAGGCAAAGTAGAAAGAAAGGTAGGTTGATGTGATCTCACGTATCAAAAATTACCTCATTACAGCTAATTTTTTTTTCCTTGTAATACACATATGCAAGAGGCATACATATAGCACATTTCATTACACTTTTATGTAAGTTGTTGACTCACCAAGAGGTCAAAGGAGATTTTATCTCAGCATCTTTTCCAATTCACAGTATTATCTCCTATTCCACAGGACATGGTAACGTGGCTGCATAAGGTTCTCATGTAGATTGGTTCTGCATTTCAGACATATGGGTAAAACTGACATAGAATTTTAAGGGCAAAATTTTCAGAAGTATATTAAGAGCATAAATTTAAATAAGAAGTTGATCCCTTCATTGCTCTATACTGATACTTATTATTTAGGTAACCTTTACAGACAATGACTCACTATATTATATTTACAGTACTATACCGTAGCTTTCTAAGATCTTGATATTGGCATAAAGGAAAAGAATCAATTACATAACATGGAATCAGAATTTAATCCTTTCCTTGCAAGATACTAAGACAGGAGGCAGCACCATTGCTTAATCAATTGCACAACAGAAGGGCATGCAGGAACCTAGATTTTCTTTCCAGCACTGCCACTGGATTGAGGGTGACCTTCATCAGATACTCTTTCTACTCTCTAAAATCTAACTATAAATTCTCCTTCTAATAAAGACATTTCAAATGAGAAAGTACTGTTAAGTACCCTAGATTTGATGCCGATTGCTTACAACAGTAAGTGAAATCAGAGTTAAACTAATTTAAGGGAGACTTTATTAACTAGAAAGATTATGAGCTTGTCAAAGAGATATTAATTAAAGTCTGGGGACTGCTTGCCAGTGTCATTCTAAATTAATTGCTAATAGGTTACTCTTAAAAGTGGAGTGCAGCTGCATGAACATCAGGCTCAAAGGAAACTCGATTCTGTTTATCATTCATTTTTACTTTGTTTAGCGAAGGATTTCTAAATACCAAAGAAACCTGAAACTGTTTCTGGCAAAGATATTTTTGATTACAAAAGTATTTCTATAATCCAAGTGGCAGGATTCACACACGTACTGTAGAACTTTCTACACTTTTCTCTCTTTCTGTAAATTTCTGATAATATAAAAACCTTTAGGCTGTATCTTGTGTGTCTTTTAAGAGGCAAAGAAGCCAAAAAAGCTAACAAAAATTAGCAGCAGTTCTAGTGACCCCCAAATCATGTGTAGTTGGTATCATGCTCTTTGGGGATAACGGGAGAGGCCAGGGATTTCAAGACCTCCAGTTTATAGTCCCATGTAAGGGCATGGGGTGGGCATAAGGGTGGGAAGTGGTTCATGCTCACTTCTGTCCCTGTTTACAGGTTATTCTGGCTTTCTGTGTATGAGCTCTGCTGCATTGTCTCACAGAAAGAAGTGCTTCAGGAGGACAGGTAGTTAAAGGCTATATTCTGATCAGACTCAAACTGGGGGATTTCTTTGAAGACAGTATGGCTCCCCTGGTGAAGAATGTGGGGAAATAGAAGAGAGTGCAAAAAGAAAACTGAAAAAAAAAAGAAAAAAAAAAAGAAACTGAAGAGTGCAATCCCTGCTAGCAGGCTGAGACCATGCTGGCAGAAGGCCTGCCCTACACTGAGCTCCCTTTCTTGTCAGTGATAGACACTCTCCTGCTTCTGTCTCTTGGACAAGGCTTAGCCAGCTGCCTTTCCACTCCGGGCATGCAGAGGGCTTCTGCAGGTACTTTCTTTTCCATCCAACAGTAGGGAGCAGCCACCCCTGATATAGAAAAAATGTATCCCACTGAACATCTGTTGAGCTATTTATTTCGTTATTTTATGCCACCTGATAATATAAGCATTTTCATCAGACCCTGGGTTAAACAGAAACACAGATCACCATTTTAAAGGAAGTTGAGAGCTCTGTGCTACCTCATACAGAAATTTTTGAAAGAGTGGGAATTCAGTGAAAGCATTTATTTTTTATAGAGCTCTGTTACCAAAGAAGGAAGTGATAAACTGTTATATTTTTTATTCCTACAGTTTCAATTTGAAAATATGAAAGCTATGACTACATATAATTCTGCTTATTCAGGTATGTTAAATCCTGACAAGACTGTCAGACCCAAAAAGCACAGTTCAGGCTTTGTGGAAATCAGTGACTAAAATACCAATTGATTTTAAAAGATGTCAAAATTGTACCAAAGTGTTTTGGGGTTCTCCAGAAAATAAGAATATGATTTACACCTTCTCACACTGATCCTTCTGTTCAGACAGTCATGACCTTCATCATACTGGGACACTCCAGTGCTTTGACTTTTATTTTGGATGCTGTGATTTTAGCAGTATAAATGTGAAGTGATATGGGAATATGGTACTTTGAAGTGCTGATGACTATACTGTTAATATAGCTTGAGAATACAGCTAGCACAGCTGTCTCCATATTGCTGGTGAACAGAAGTCCTCTTCTGTTTGCTTCACAAAATTAGATAACAAAGTACTACTATTGACTTTCAAAACTCTCTAATATACTAATTAAAAGTCATCGTCCTAATACTTACAAAACCATCTCAGGAAGGAGCGATGTAGTACTGTTACATTAACTGTCCCATTTGAAACATCCAGACTCTAAACCTATGGCTTCAGAACCTCCAGCAGAATTTACCAGACAGTTCTGTTCAATACTGACATGACCAATTTCACAGCATTTTTCTTAAGGGAGATTTGAACCAAGGCCTGAAGTTTCCCTTCCTATCTGGTCATCTATTTATCCCTGAGCCATTACTTCTCTACTTGTACACACATATACTTGTGGTTTTTATAGCTGATATGTGCAGTATGTGACACGTGGAACCAAGCAGGGGGAGCACCAGCAGCTAGAGAAATCTTTATGACAGAAACTTTAAGGAGTGAAGTACTAAGTGTTCCCTGGAAGTGAGATAAGCTGGAATGATGGAATAACCTTCTGTGTGCCATGTTTGAAGACTCCACACTTGCTACTGCACTGAGAAGAAAAGAGGAGCACCTGAAGTGCACCACGTTGTGACTCAGAGACACTGTTTGTACAACGCAGAATGAATTGACAACAGAGTAAACCCTGTAAGAATGCCATAAAAAACCATAGCTGTGCTTACTGCTCATGATGTAATTAAGTAATATGCACACACTGCAAGGTGGATGCCATGCAGTGGCTGGTTGGTAACAGGGTTCCTTTGGATCGTATGGACAAGGAAGCTGCGAGATTCACAGACCGAGCTCAGAGCAGCTCTAGCACCCTGGCTTCGTGGAAGTTGGCAATTGACTGTCATGAAGAAAAGTTACCAAGTTCCTTAATATTAAAAAATGTGTTCAAAAAGAAGGGTCAGAGAAAACACAGTTAATATGTCCATATTGTCCTACCATGAAAGTATCTTTGAACAATTGCTAAAATAACTTACACAAACTGTGAGGTTTATAGATACATCTTAACTCGGATTCATGAGAAGTCTTACTTTACTGGATGCTTCAATTTAAGATTTCCAGGCATTCCACCTAATCTTCTAATCCAATAATCCTAAAATCCAGCAATTAAAGAATGTTTTGACACAGCAACCTGAGGCTCATTCCTCTAATTATGCTGCACAGTTTAGGCTCACTGACTTCAAATAGTCAGGTTTGCCCATGTAAAATATGCATTCATTGTGTCTGGATTCACTGGAATCACAGACACTTTCTGCAGAACTCAGCCTATTAACAGCTTTGTCCAAACTGAGACTAAATCAAGACTCTGAGGGAAGCGTTAGGAAATTCTGTTTCCTTGCTGAGAGCTAATGCAATTATATCTCTAACACAAAGTCATAACCAAGACCCAACAATGTTTAAAAAACCCCATAATTTAATAAGCAGCTTTTAGAAATCCCTCTTATTCCACCATGTGTGTTGGATTTCTCCTTAATATCTGCCATTTTGCCAGTGTTTCCTATCAGAAGGTGCAGAGTCTGATGATTAAGAGTGAGAGACATTAAATGTTGTTCAAGTACTGAAGTCATGGAGAAATTGGAAACTTCAGCGATGCAGGGAATTTATAGTATGTGTTGTTTGATTTAAGATAATAATGGAGTGTACAGGGTTTGCCCCAGAAGCAGGAAGAGAATTTAAATGATACATTGAAGCTATTGTAGCAGAAACCCATAAGAGAATCATAGAATCATTTAACTTGGAAAAGACCTTGGAGATCATTGGGTCCAACTGAGCTGTCTTTTCAGACTTCTAAACTGGATTCAGGTTCAATATGAAGTCTGCACTATCAGAGTCTGATACAGCATGTGTCTCCAGTAAAGCACTAGTTTGCTAGCAAAACAAATTACAATATTTTCTTTGTGAGTTCTGTTGACCTTCAACCCGGTAAGAGGATAAAATGTTAAAAAAGCATAGAAATAGACAAGAGTGCTTTTTACATGTGGAACCTTTGTAATAGCAAGACTGTGTCTGTGTGAAGGGAAGGCTTGGATTGTTTGTTGTTTGTTTTGGGGATTTAGGAGGGTAATGAACAAAGCAATTACAAGAGATAAAGATATGCAGCTTTTTCCTTCTCCCAACAATCTAGAGGAATTGAATCCAGTGGCTGCCTGGAGTTCATTCTTATAATCCCTTCCTTAACCCTTTCATTTAGTGAGCCCTCAATTTTTCACCAGATGCAACTACAGTTTGCTTGTGTCTGTGCCCAGATTCTTGTTTCATTTTTATGCTGGGCAAGAATCCTTCTCTGTAGTCTTTGGTTCCTTTTACATGCATTAGTCTATTCTCAGACCACGTCCAGCTTTTCCACTGTTGGCAGCATTATTATCAAAAATACAGAGTACAGTGACATTAGCCAACTGATCACATTGAATCCTTCCTATTATCCTAATGATCTCCCATAACTTCATGGATTTATAATTTTTCTATTGATTTTATACATGCTTTTCACAATCCTTAAGCCAGAAGCTAAGGGGTTAATTGGTTTTTCATCATATATATATATTGTACAGACTGAGATGAAAGCCATGGCTCAGCAGTCTTGCTAAACATGGTTATTAGCATCAAACACTCATTCTAAAGAGGTGTTGCTATGCACCTGCTATTTTAATTCGTATTAGGTTTATTAAAATCAAAACAAAGTGTCAGACTAGAAACAGAGCAGTGCTATGATCTGCTAGAAGACATAAAATATAGACAGATTATGAAGTCTGATACGGCTAGTGAGTAATGTCTTCATTTAGACTACTCTTTCTGTGTAAAAGTTTTAGGTAATATCCTCAGCAGAGATAACTGGCACTGAAGCCACACCGTTTTTATCAGCAAGATCTGGATCCCTTTTATCTTTCATAAAACTTGAATTACTAGCTTTTATGCAGTTGTCTTGCCCACTGTGGTTCTCTAAAGAAGAGGTGCGAAGGAAATAGTTTTTGTAAGGAAAAGCTGAAAAGCACTTCCCTCTTGCAAGGCACCCACCCTCGAGCACTGCTCACAACAGGACATTGAGCTAGATGGGCTTTTGGGCTGACCCAGCACTGGTGCCCTTAACTCGTTACATATTCCCTCCTGTCACCTGGAACAATGCCTGTTGTTACTCTTTTGCTTCTAGTCCTGGTCAGACAGAACCAGGGAAGCAAATGACTGTACTGCAGTAACTACTGAAACAGTCTGCTGGGATCAAACCCTTTGTGTGAGGCACTGAAATGGATCCTTTCTGCCAGAATTCTCACTACTAAGTGAGAAGCTGGTAGACGTTGGTATGCTTTGGATCTCTCTGCCAACAGGAGAATCATACATTTTTTAATTATAGAGTGGGGTACACAGTTTGCCAACTGGACACTTAAAATACCGATCAGAAGTTATTCCAAGAAGTACAGACTGCCTGTTGGAATTGTATCTTGCAATGCTGCTGACATCCTGCTCTGTGTCCCAGAATATGAGATAATGATACGTATTACCTCAGCTAGGAAAGATGAAAGAGAAAACATTGCTTGTCAATAGACGTAGATGAAACTGTTTCTCAGAAATCAGGTGACCTGAAACTCTGCTATAGCTACACTAAGTCTTCAAGATTGCCTTAATTTTCATAATTTGAACAGCACATGAATAAAGAATTTTAAAGACTTAAGATGAGCAAAGAAGACATTTAGAAAGTACAGAAGTATCAACCAAGCCTGGGGATCCAACAGATGCTTAATTGCAATGACAAAAGGAATGAAATATAAATGTTAAAGTATACATACAGAATACTCTGGTAGTATCTGTAACTACTTAGTGAAAAAGCTGAATAGATCAGATCTTCTTTCCAAGTCTAGAGATTTTCTAGTACACAGATGGCCTAGAATTCAGTGGAAACAAAAGTATCACATCATAAGTCAGTTGTTTAACATACTCTGTGTTTATATAAACTATGAGTAGACACAGCATTACTGTAATACCGTGGTTGAGCAATAAGGCACTCAGGGGTCAGAAAATGCAGCACAGGTCAAACCACAATCATAATTCTCCTCTTTTCTTGCTTATGCATGCAAATATGAGTCTGGATGTTCCACTGACTTATGTCAGGGGGCCTGAGTGAACCAATAGGGTTTAACGGGCCTGACCAGCCTCACCTGGGGCCTCTACCCACACCCCTACCCATGGGCCCAGGTGCTTCATTTAAGCTCAGCCATGGACATTCAGTCTGCCTGAACTACATCTTAGGTGTGCCTGTGCTTGGCTATCGACCCGGCTGATCAGACCATGAGCTGGGCTGATTTCCCAGCTTCCTCTCGTATGTACAGTCCTGCCTGATGGTTCCTGCGCTGACCCTCCGTGCAGACTCCCTGCCTTGATGCCAGACCTGCCCTTCCCCTGCAAACTTGCCTGGTACCTGGACTTTGCTTAACCCCTGCTGCCTTCCCTACTCTCTTGTTCTGGCATTGTGGGATGGGGCTCTGAGTGATAAGGCTGTAATATCGTGTTTGGCTTCTTCGGTCGGAGCCAGCCCCTGCTGTTATCTGACCACTTTATCTTACCATTTTTATTTCTTAAGAGGGAGAGTGTGACCTTCCTATGAAGTCCTACTTTTCCAGCAAGACTTGAAGGCTAAGTCTGCATTCAGGTTTTGCAGCTACAGATTACTGGTTAAAAGATGAAATTCAGTTAGTAAAATCTTACAACTACTGCAACAGTATGGTAACATAATACTAATGAATTGTACATTGAAAGAAATTTAGGTATAATCATCTCAAAACCTTGAAGACTATTTGAGTGACATTTTATAAGAGATTTCACAAAACCATTTTTATTGGCCTACTAAAATTTGGCTTTCTTTTTGAATTTGTTTTCAAAAACTTCTAGATTTCAGTTATGAAAACTAGGATTTCTTTTAACAACAACAAAAAAATTAATATTAATTATTTGGAAGTTGTTTATAAAGTCGTGTCAGAAATACAGGTGCGTTCCACCTCTGCTATTAGTTTTTCTAAGACCAATGGTTCCATAGAAAATATCAAGAGAAGGCTGGAGCAGTTTCAAACTGGCGAAGTGTTGCATGTTTCTAGTCTTCAGTGGTTTTAAAGAGAAGAGGTAAAAACTTCTGGCATCCCAGAATTTTGTGGCTCCTGTTGATTTCAGGGGAAACAACATCCTGCCCAATGGCTAAAACGGCGAGACCATTCTGTTGAATGAAACATTTCCAGAGACAAAATAAAATAAATAATAATAAGAAGAAAAGAAGTTAGGAGATGGCTCTTGGAAAGATTTATAATGCACAAGAGAAACCTAACTGACAAAAAAGATACTGCTCAAAGGCATTCTCATGGACAAAATATGTGCTTACTTTGCGAAGCCAAGGAAACTTCAGTACTTAAGGGTGGGGGTGTGTGCATGTGTGGAGATCTTAACCTGTTGCATGTTAGCAAAGTATGGTTAGAAAGCAACAATCAGTGGCTTTGGCACTGGAAAAACTAAGGCCAGTACCTAAGCAGTCTCTCGTCTGTTAAAGTTCATTTGCCAGTTTCAAGATGAAATTGCAAAGACTTTTTCAGAGTTGGAGAAATTTGAAGTCAGAAGAGACTGGGGGGAGAGGAGGGGAAGCATTAGATGGTGAAAAAACAGTCTTTTGAAGTTTTTTATGCAAGGCAAGACCTGGATTTGTGCCTTTAAAGCAAACCTTCCTGATGTTACAAATTCAAAAAAACTCATTGTGGCCAAAAGCCACATGGCATGCACTTATCTTTAGAGGAAGGGGGAGGGAGAACAGTTCACAAACAGGAAATGGCTTCCAGGTGTCTCCCTACTCCAGTGCACAACTTGATCGCTACAAACCAGTGGTGCCAGGTTTAGTAGTCCCAGCTGTCTTGCTTTTTCTCAGGGATTTGGAGTAATCATGCATTATCACAGCCTTTCTCCTGGTGACAAAGCATAACCCTGGCTCTGGAGCTACGCTTGAGCAGCTTACAGGCTGTGGGTGATTGAAAAAGTTACAGGTAGTCCTTCTCAATCACGTATAAGCATGTGGAAACAAGCAGGGTACGTACACCTCAGTTTGCGTAGGCACTCGGGCCCATGTGTGCAGAAATTCGAGCCACATCTGTTTCTGGAACTGGACAACAAAATCAGCTACTCTGCTTCTCGGTGTGTTGTGGAAGGAAGTAACTGAATGTGGCACTCTCTTTCCATCACTGAGCTCTGTACAGCTGGCAAAGAGGGAGGAAAAGATACATTTAATTTCTTCTACCTCCATGTTGGTTTTAGGATTTTTCCCTGCCTTCTTTCAACAGCAGAAACACTTCTTTGTTGGGTATTATTCTTGCTTTGAACAAATGTGGTAGGAGGAGCTCTACAAAGCATCATTCCACCTTGTTAGTTAAGGATATAACAAAAAATTAATTAGCTTATATCTGTCAGAAAGGAAAGCTAGTTTTAAGGAGTACTGTTTAAACATTCTTTTGGCCTTTTTCTCATGCATAAGTTTGAACTTGTAGCATTAAGCTGACAGAAGAGTGCTGCTATCCACTCTATTATTTACATCAGTAGGAGATCATGGTGCAGGAGAAGAGGGTCCTTTTATTTGGCAATGCAGTTTTTCTCCAAGCTGGGTAACTCTACTGTTTTCTGGTTAACCAGAATAAATTTAATATACAAAAGAGAACGTGACATCTTGAGGAGGAAAAAGGAATAATAAAGAAAATTAACAGTAATTTTATTTTGATTGAGTGTGTGGTGTCACAATAGTGGTCATTTACGTGGCTATAGAAGCAATGAATGTTTGCATTCTCAGTGCTGGTGAAAGCTGCTCCATTGCTTACCCAAGAGATACTGTTTTCACTGTGTTCTCTGGAGGACCAGTTTGAACAAAACTCCTGAAGTTTGCATTCAAATATAAAATTCTAGTGACTATTTCCCTTTTAAAGCTGAGTGAAAGTATACCAAGCAGTTCCTTGATGTCGAAAAGGCTGTACATAATGGCCATTTTCTCAAGATACAAGAGCAGTTTCCCGGTGCCAATGGATGAACAGATTAGTGAAAAGCTTAATGAAGTAAATATTTTAGCCAAAAGCAGTCTGAAGTGCAGGAATTAGCACTGTATAGCACTGTATTTTCATGGCAATGCAAAAGGTGAGATGGATGGCATGACACCAGCCAGCAGCAGCCACACTCGCACTGCGCCTGGAGGTAGGTGCAATGGCAGTTGCTCCAAGCCTGTATTGTGGCTTACGAACAATCCTTTAATGTGACAGATTGCATTATACTGGGCACATAAGGAGCCAAGCAACCACCTTCTCTCCTTCTTGGTCTTTGTCTTCTGACAGTAACAAATACCCTGATGATAAACGCTCCTACATCATGGTGTGCTGGGTCTATCAGCACTCAATATTCAGTTGATGATTTCATGAAGCCCTGAGATATTTCCACAGAGGTGCAGGGTCATGCTTTTGTTTTTCTTGTCCTACTATTTAATATTGTAAGTTTTAAACTCTATTCGTCAGTGTGTGAGAAACCCCAAAAAGCTTTAAGTTGTAATCCACAAATTCTATTGTCAAAACAAGAAAACTCTGTATATCCAAGGTTTTATTACCTATTTTTTGTCTAACTGCCTAGTTTCTTCTCAGATCAGTCTGTTTCAAAATTAAGCAGACTACTCCTGCACCAGATGTCCAGATGCTCCTAAGGAGAACGGAGTTGTTTTTCAATTGGCTCACTGTCTTTTAATGAGGCAGGGGACTTGTGACCCCAGTGCATTGTGGCTGATAAATGGTAGGATGTACCCACACATACTCACAGAAAACCTGCAAACACAAATGAGTTGTGGGTAATCTCTAGCCTTTTCTAGGGAAAGGCAATCTTGTGGGCAAACACTTAAGCAGAAAGCTAATGCTTAATAATATGTGATTTTAAACTGCCAGTGCATAAGCCTGTCAACATTTATTTCCAGGTTCTGTGATCCTTTTTATTAGTTTCCTGTCTTGCTTTCATCTTAACCAAGTCACAGAAAGGAATTAATTTCTTTTGTTAACAAATATTCAAATTTTTTCTTCAAATCTGTTTGCATTTCTCAAGGATCTGAACAGGTTAAAAATGTTGTTTGTGCTGCTTGAAAGTAAAATATGCTCTTAAACAAAAAGTTATGTAACTCATACAAAATAATATCACATGCTAGACCATTATGCTAAAATCTGATCAGATAAGTAAGCTTTGCCTTCATTAAGGGCTTTAATCTTGACTATACTCAGGGCAGCCTCTAAACAACAACTTTGGAGTTTTCCTCTAAAGGATCTTTCATGCTCTGGTCTGGATTTTTTCAAGTAACTAACATAATGTTTTGAGAAATCAAAAGAAACATTTTTCCCCCTTGTTTTTAAAAGTAACAGGGTGATGACAGAAAAACTTCCCTTTGGCTATAAACTGAGTGTTATAAATACCCAAAAGCTAAATCCTAGTCTGGGTTGAGTTTTACAAAAAAAATTATTTTATTTTAATTTCTTTCTCCAAGATCTCTTTTCTGAGATGCGTTTGAGCCTTAGATCTCTTTGCTTGCATTGCTACAGAACTGATGAAAGTCTGAGATCTCAATCAAAGGCTTAACAAAACAATAATCCTCTATTGCCCTAATTCTTCTCGGAAACATCTCTCTCTGACAAGAACAGTCCCTAAGCTTTTACATCTTTTTTTCTGCTTAAAATTACTTTCCTAATTAGAAGGAATTGTTTCCTTCCCAAGTCTTTGTGC
This sequence comes from Cnemophilus loriae, assembly GCA_013397755.1. Lineage (NCBI taxonomy): Eukaryota > Metazoa > Chordata > Aves > Passeriformes > Corvidae > Cnemophilus > Cnemophilus loriae. Next base: position 3,004,553 of record VZTF01009104.1, on the reverse strand, counting down.
CGGAAGAACAGTGTATTTATGGGAAGGATCTCTCAGACTCTGTAGCTCCCTGCCCTCAAATATCATGATAGTGATTGCACTCTACATCCTCCAAAAAGTCCAACTTCCTTTATAAATAAGCAGAAGAATTCAGTAACATTCTTTATAATCAAACCAATTTCATTTGAAGCAAAAATCAGAAATAGCAGGAATAATCATGAATCACATATACTTCACGCATAGTGTAAACACTAACTTTCAGGCACAACTTCACAATTTAAAATTAATTTTCTTTCCCAGATATATTTACTTTTTATACTTCCATATTAATCCTGACCGAGTTTTTACACATCATACTAAACAGGAATTTGAATCAGAATGTGTGAATGCAGTATAGTTAGAATTAGTTAAGTATTGGTCATTGAGAAGGGAACGTAAAACAGATTTCCATATCAGAGGGTTTGGGTTTTGTTTTTTATTTTTGGTTTTAGTTTGCTTTTTTTTTTTTTTTGACTCAGCAGCTGCCCATCCTTACAGGTGATAAAGGCCCCATTTCATGAAGGTACTTCTGCAGGAATCGTATCAGTAGTTTCAAGTATCTGAGTAAATCTGTCAACCTAGGTTGGACACATCTCAGATGGCATCCTGACTAGGTTTGTCATAATAAATTTACCTGCCAGCAAAGTGTGCTAACTGCTGACATGGACTATGCTCATGGAAGACAAGCTGCAACAAGATTTGGAAGGTCATGAACAATCAATTAAAGCAGATGAATCTGAGTACAGCTGAAAACCAAGTAATTCATACTAAACGAGATGACTCCAAGTAGTGCGGTTTGGAAGAGCACTGAATGAAATTTATTGGTGCCTTTATGAGGAAGCATTCAGTGTGAAGATGTGATGATGGCCATGGCTCCTGCATCTAAGTGGTTCTTTAAGTACCTATCCAGTAGGCATGGCTGCACCTGATCTGATATTCTTTCTTCAGAAGTGAATGGAAATAGCTGCTCTAACAGCTGACAGTCTCTACGCCTGTGAATACCAGTGTTTAAATATGAGGAGCGTTGAAGCCGGAGTAATGATCTGTCTTGCACTTAGCAGGAACCCAGCTTAGAAAGGCCACCACTGACTCATGGCAAGGTCTTCAATTCTTCTCCACTGGATATTGAAATCTGGGAATGGACTGTTTTTCCTCATTCAAATTTGCATCTCAGTAAGGATACTGCAGTCACAGAAAAAGTCCAGATGCTGAATGATTAAAAACAATCTGAAGAGACTTTTGAAATGCCAGATTTGTGAAAACTCATGCTACTGAGCTGAGGCAGAAAGTAACTAAGATCATGAGGTTATGAAAAGCAATGAGTATCAGTACCACTGTTTTCATTGCTGTCCTGTTGAATAAGAAGACAACATACAATAAAAAAGATCAGATATTAAAATAGGGTTTTACAAATATCTCTTTCCCTCATCCAGGTAGCTAAATGCAACAGGATACAAATCCAATGGGATTAAAAACGTGACTAAATAGTTAAATGAATTACAACATCATCTTCTTATGCTCACTAGGTCAAGCAACTTTATTTTTCAGAAAAATATTTCATTATGAGTTGGGAATGGAAAGTGCTGCGTACTTTGGGTATACATCATCCTTTTAATTTAAAAAAAAATTCTAGAAAATATTTTATTCTGAAGGTACTCTTCTAAATTAATCCTCAAATTGCTTCTGAAAATCCTTGAACACATGGATTTACACCCAAGAATTTAAAGTTCTGTTTCTATGGTACATGCTACTTATGCCCTTCTTTTGACATCAGAGGATGAACTTGGAAGAGGCTGCTTTTGTTTGCATTGTCACTGCTCACAGCTCCATGAGGGAGTTACATTTCTGAGTAAAGTTTGAGATGTATCATTAGTGATGAACATGCACATCTATGTTCTAACAAGATCTTCTAAATGAAGGGTCACCCTACAGCTTGTATAGTTTCACAGGTATGCAGCTGGAATTTAAGAAAAAGTAGAGGAAGGATTCGTCTTTCTCATAGTCTGAGTCTGTGGGGGGCCAAAAGCTGGCAGACTGCAAAAAGAAACTTGTGCATCTGGACAAGCCATCTCAGAACAGAGAAGTGCTGAACTGACTTGAAAACAAGCAAAATCTGTGAAACAGATCTGATCTTTTGAAGAGCCAGTGCAGAGCAGCAGAAATGACAGAGGAGAGGGGCCATGCTGGAACCTGACTGTACCATCAGCACTCATGGCAATGGGAAAACTCTCTGGATTGACAACAAATAAGTCGATCAGGCAAAATACACTCAGCTGCTTCACAGGTCCACTTGCAAACTCGGAGGAAGCTGAAATGCACAGCAGAGCCAGCTGGCTGTTCCCGAGGGTGGGCCCACTGCCAGGCAGCTGTGACAAGGGGAGCCAGACTCAGTAGCCACCTCCTGATGACCTGGGCTACCCTGGGATTGACTGATATTCTTTATTAGGAAGGGAGAAGTTGACTACACTTTGTGAAAATAGCCATAGATTTTGTTAGTTGTTATTTAAAGATATCTATACAGCCCATGTCCCACAGTCTGCTGTTTGCATTACAAAATAATGAAGAGCAGAAGAACATCTCAGTAAGAGTACAAGAAAAGGTTTAATTCATTTTTTCTCCAGAGGGAAGTTAGAAATGAAACTCTAAGCAAGAGCTTTGAGACATGGCTATCTTGCCAAAGAGAACTATTATGTAGCTATTGAAACTGAACCTCTTTGCTGCCAATTTAGAAATTTAGGTTTTGAGCCTCTGCTATGATTTTTTTAAAAATTTTCTAATGTGATTCATTGCTTATTTTCTAACCAATAAATGCCTCTGTTAATTCTCTAGTTTCACATATGGAAAAGTGTGTGCCTGGATGTGGCTGGATAAGGACACATTTCAAAGACAGCGTAACACTGATCACAGGAGGCTGTCAAAGCCACTGCGTAAGCAAAGGTCAGCACATTTGCAAAATAAGGTATTTGTCTTTCTTCAAGAATTAGAGAGATCCCTTCAGTGAAGTACTAGAAGATGCATAAGTGCAAACACTGCCAGCTATTGCAACAAAACTAAACAAATATTTTCACTGTACCTCAAAAAAGAAACATCACTGACACTCCCTACTACTCTTGTGTTTTGCTATAGGGTATTAAAAAACCAGGAAAACACAATATATGTATCAGGATGCCACCCCTTCTCACCTTCACGGATTTCAGAGAGGAAATGAGTGTTTCCATATATTGTTTTTTCACTCCAGAAAAAAAGAATGAAAATAATTTTCTGTACCCAGTATCTGCACCTGGGGCCTAGATGAAGGGAAGTAGGTAAATAGTTCCAAGTAATTAACGTACTGACTCAGAGGGGCCACAGAAGGAAAGGGGAGTTTCTCCAGTTTAAATGTTTGCATTCATACTTTGCCTAAAGCAAAACAAACTATCTGTCTTCTGGTTTGCATTTTCCCAATGAAAGCTTCCATTTGTCTTATTGTCATTCCAACATGTTCATCATTTACAGCTTTCACTGCTTGAAATATGCAAGTACCGTACAATGCAAGATTCTTTTTCCTGAGCTTTTAAGGTTTTCTAGAATTGTAGAATGTGGTGTAAAAAGTGAACCAGTAAAGGCAGACTCAGTGTAGTGCTGGATAATTTTTGTAAGTGGCTACAGCTTAGAGGTACTACGATGTTTGCTGTGTAGTGGAGTCTCCAACCCAGAATGAAGTGCATTGGTCTTTTCACACCTCAGGAGAAGAGACTCCACCACAGGAAGGACTAAAGTTGATAAGTTACATCCTGACTGACTATTATAAAGAAAAGATGATGGGTCTTGAGTTCCATCTGTTTCTGATATTCTAGTCCTTTCATGTGAGCTGCAGAGGTGTGAAAATCTACAAAATACATTCTTGAACTCTCTCCTGGAGTTAGAAATTTATGTCAGCCTCTTCCTACAAAATGGGAGGAAAAATATTATCTGTTTTATCTAATAGCTCGGTGAAGAGAGGATTAGTGATCAGAGGAAGTCTGTGTTTGAGTCTTGACTCTGATGGTGTAAGATTTGTATTTCTAACTTTCCGTTTTAAGAACCTCAGTATAAGGGATGTTTAGGGGAAACACTTTTAGTTTCTCGTAGGGAAGTGAAAACACTGCCCACCAGAAATAGTGTGATGGAAAGAGAACAAAGCATGACTATTTGTCTTAGTAGTTTGTGTACTTAAAGCTGGAAGAGGCCTAGGTTTTGTTTGGTCAAATCACTACTTAATCCTGAGGAAGGAAAGCCCTGTGAGACAAATCCTCATCTCTGGCTGGTCATTGCATTCCCCTATTACATGACTTGCAACAGAAATATTTTCCACCATCAGACCTCAGGCAGCAACATTTCTTCTGTTGAAGAGACTTGCCTAATGTGTGGGGATAGTTAATTTTTGCCAGCTCTCACAAAGAATTTCATTTGACTATGGCAAGCCTGCAGTCACAGTCTTAGGTAACGTCAAGTCCCCTTTGTACGACCCAGGGACATGCTCTAACCTGCAAGTTGCTAGTGATGAACTTGATGTGGAAGCTGCAGACTGGAACAGGACAAGTTCATCTCATTAGAAGCCAGCTAACAGCTATTACGCTTGGTCTATGCTTACAAGGTTTCCCAATGTAGTGGTCTCGGCAAAGCCTCCCTAGAATAGCTGCTTCTGAAACTGGCCAAAAAAGGCTCTGAGGGCTTCCCTAGGCAAAACAAGCTGCACTGACTTCTGTGCACTGAACTGAGCCTACAGTAGAGCTGCTGTAAAAGTAAAGAGTCACAGCCTTTGTGACACTGAATCTCAAGTGAGTGATAACTGGTGAAAGTCTTAGAAAATAGACTGAGTTCACATCTAAGAGTACCTTCTCAGGGTAAGTAGCAGAGTAGCTGTTGTTACAAAAAGTTTGAACTGGGAAAACTCTCCTTTTGTAGTATCTGTTTAGTCTCCTGCCAGTCTAATGACCTCTTAGGACAAAGGGCAGCTCTGCTGTTGCAGTGCAGTTCTGGCAGAGGGTTTTTGACAGCTCGGTCAGTCAGGGATCACACCTCCCCACATCCCCCACTCAGAGCAGGGCTGCCACAAATCCATAGCCTCATCTTGGTCTCACAGTAAAGGTCTTCACCTAGGGAATATTAGTCCTCCTTACACTGCTTTAAAATGGGCAGTTCTGATTACTAAAACAAAATTCTTATCTTTCTGACATTTATAGACTCCCCTCTCACCGGAAAGAAGCAACATTTCTTAAGCACACAGAATTAACTCAATTGTTTCTTAGGTGCACTGAGGGGAACATAAAATTTTATATTTAAAAAAAATTGTATTGTTAAGGGAAATGTACAGCAGGATACATTTCCATTTAGTCTATTGCATCTAGGATTTTTTCACTTGCTAATTCAATTAAAAAAGTATAAGAAAACAGATAGCTTGGCAGTATGGTGAGGCAATCAATAAAACTACAGACAAACTAAAGTAAAATAAAGTTAAATCCTTCCCAACTGAATACCAGATAACACAATGTGGAAGCATCAACTTCATGTAACTAAGGGGTTTTTTTTTTAATATTTAAATGGCTTATTTGGAACAATAAGCTCTTATTCAACTCTTCAATGGCCTTGCAACTAAAAATACACTCTATTTAGTATTTCTTTCAACTTGTTTTAGAGCACATCAATAGTTTTCTCAGAAGATACTATCACTGTTTGGCAGAAACATACTTGCAAAAATAAACTAAATCCAGAAAAGTTTCCAGGGACGTTTTTGGATGCAAACGTGGATAGTGACTCTTGCCCACATCAAAAATAAAACACACTAGCTCTACAATGTTCTTTGCTAAATATAAACATCCTAACATTGATAAGCTTTACAGAAAAAGAAACTGATTGCCACATATTATTACCATCTCCAGTATTTGAAGAGCACCCTCTACAGTCACAAAACACTAACCAGGAAGAGTTCTTCTTCCTAAAGAAAACAGTATTAATTGAAAACTGGAGTAGCAGTTTAGTTCATCAGCATAGTGTCAGATCTACATGAACATATCTCTCCTGCTAAAAATGAGCAGACTTTGCATAAGTGCCAGAGATAGAATATACTGCATCACCAAAGCCTCCATATCTGAGGATTTAAAATACCTCTGTATTCTGTATATTCTGTACTGACTTATAATTAGGCCGTAAGCTTCCTCTCTTAAAGCAATGGATGGCTGTGGGATCTGAAATGGAAACACATAAAATACACTGTTCCTTATTTTCAAGGGAGAGCGAGGAACAAATCATGGTAAAGGCCAGGATGAACTAGTGCCCCTGAGTTCATTTAATTTGTTTGTTCAAATCTTCTGTAAGAGTTGTGAAAATTTAGTACTTAGTTCATAAGTGGAATCTAAAAATTAAAAAAAAATTTAATTGTCCATGAAATGCTTATTATACACATGTACATTTTAGTGTTGAAAACTCCAATCCTCTAAAACCTGTCTTTAAGCTGTCTTTCTGTGTTTTGCCTAGATTCGTAAAGATACAGTTACTTCCTTAAGTCTTCAGTGCAGCAGTAGTTAAGTTACTGCAGGTGAATCAGGAGTGATTTTCTTTCAAAGAGAAGGTTTAATATCTCTAAGTCGATTCTTAAAGTAATTGGACATTATTAAATATTTACATCTCTTCGAAAATATTGCCTCAATAAACTGTTTAAATGGTACTACCTCACCCAATTAAGAAAAGTAGCTGGAAACAAAAACAAACGTAAAAATATTAAAGATAATCCTTTTTTCCTGGTCTTTATTTTCAAGCTACTCGGGAAGGTGTCGAAGGATCGAACTGTCACAATCGCCAAGGCCACCAGGTGGTGCCATTGCCCCGCAGCACAAAAGGCCCGTGGCCGGTGCCCCCAAGCTCAGCAGGAGAAAGGGCTTGGATCGGGTACTGCTTTAGGCTTCCACAAACGTTTCCTCATCTTTGTCCAAAAGTAGAAAAAAACCCACCTCGAGCCGTAATTGCTAAGACATCCATGCATGCCTATATGAAAAAAAAGAGTTAATTTTTATTTGGGATAGTGATGCTTAGATTTAGACCCAGGCAATTTAACATTTCACCTCTATTGAAATAAGTAAGAGCTACATGCATAAAGAGCATAGAAGCCATTTCATTTACCACATTACTATTTCTGCGATTAATGAATCAATGTTTACATCTGCAATGACTGAAACAATGCACCCTTTTAAGCTTTCTTCAAATAAATACACTGACAATGTCAACAAATTACTAACTTTATGTATTCGTGGGAATAGAGGCTCAGACTATGCTAGTCTTAAAAAATCAGTTTGTTCCTGCTGCCTGGGCACAGCTAAATCCCAGCAGCCTGGGCTTGGCCGAGGAGAGCTGCACAGACCACAGCCCAGCAGGTAATGACTACAATGGTTTCTGGAAGTTTCATGTAGATGCATTTGGTAGTACTTAGGCTTTTTGAAGGCCCTTTCTGGAAAACCACGTTTTTCGTTGCTAGGATTACTGAAATAAGACCGGTAGGAACAAGACTGTGTCACTAAGGTGAAGGAAGAAACATAGATTTAGCCAAAAGTTGTCCAAGGAGAAGAATGGGAGATCAGAAAGCCTCATTGTGGCAAGATGCTGAACAGTATTCAAAATCTTAAACTTAAATTCATATCAGTATTAATTATTTACTTAATTACTTGACTATGTATATTTTTCTTAAATGAATATTGAAACTATCATATTATTTGTGATCAAACTTTGTGTTGTGTGTATTTTCCCCTCAACAGCTTTTAAAGTCAATAGTATCTTCTCTTCATCTCACTCCTGATTTCTATGTACGTAAGTAAGGTTAATAATTGTACAGTCTTACATTCAACATGAAAAGTATTTGTAAACTTGAGCTAGCTAAAATGAAATTAAATTCTATAGGAGACAAGTTACAATTTACATCTTCATCTCCTAAGTTTTTCCTTACCATGCATTAGCTAATATAAAGTATTTTCCAGTGTTGATGTGATCTAAAAATATTAATCTCTTGGTTTACAATTAAATCTGTCATTTTATACATTTTATTTAATAAGCCTTATTCTCCTGCAATGTAAATATGTTCTCGAATATATGGCTAGGCCTAATGGCTAGGATTATTCAGGCTGTTTTAGAGCACATTGTGTGCTAGGGTTAGAGATAGAGAGAACCCCGTGCTCTGGGTTCTGTCAGCAGTACCTTGTGTTTGACAGCTGTACGTGGGAGGAGAAACAGGAGAAATGTAAAAGATGGGCTATGCCCAAACAGAAAAGGGGAGGAGGGGTAAGATGGGGAGAAGAGAGAGAGAAGAGGAAGAAAGAAGACAGAAAGAAGGTCCACTGTGAAAAGAGTGGGGGCGAAATGTAAGAAACGTAGAAAATGAAAGGCCTCCTTTTTTGGTTAGTTGTCTTCTGAGGAAAAACCAGAGATCATACATTAAAAAGCATCTGATAAGAGTGTACAATTACATTTCATCAAATGCCTCATCTCCTTCTCTGAAAGTAAAGACCTGAATTTTCACTATTGTGTTTCTTGAAATAAGAAATAGATAAAAATGTGTATTTAGTACCTTACTGAATACAGTAGTAAGAAGGATAACCGTTATTTCTTAATCAACAGACATCTAATCCTTGAAAATTAAGAAAATTTCCAACATATATTGTGAAAGATGAGTCAGAAGCAGTGCTTCAATAGAATTATATATCTGACATTTTTTCCCTACTTTCTACTGTGATTACTGGATTAGATCCTTTCCTGAAAGAAAATCAGGGACTATAATGAAGTGCCAAAACTCAGTTAAATGTGTAGTGGAAGAACGGAGAGATAGAGGTGCATCTTGCTAGGAGCCCAGCCCAGCACTATTACACCAGGCTTTCAGCACAGTGGGACTCACTGCACAAGCAGAGCTGAGTGCAGGAGTGCTGCTCAGTTCCCCAGGTGTGCTGGAGCAGCCAGCAGCTGGAAGTAATCTACAGCACAGGCTGCTGGGGCATTACTGTTTGTTTTTGCTTTAGCTGCAAACTCCATTTTGTATTGTGTTTCACAAGTGCCTGATAATACACTGCCTGAACAGAGAGACATCAATCATAGTGTCGAGCCAGTTTTGTAAACAAGGACCAAAACCTTCACTTAAAGGCAAGGAAAAGAAAAATAAGTGGATGAGGGGTGGGAAAGGAAACGGCAGCCTGCACAGAGATGATATTCTGTATATGACCTAAGTCTGTCCTCAGTGCAATTTTAGCTTATTGCTGGGTTTGTATACATTCCTTCAAAAAATTCTTACCTCACTGGATAACCTTGTACTTTTGCACTATTCCAGCTGGACTATGGCTCTTACTGAACAATTCATGTTTGCAGCATTACTATAACAAGTACTTGTAAAACTCATGTTCAGAATATGCCAAAGATCTGTAAGAAACTGTTTGACAAAATGTTTGACTTAAACTACAGTTTTAATGAAATATTAAGGGTTCAAAGGTTCAAAATAAACTTTTCTCAAAGGCCCAAGAAGTGTAGGATAGATATTTGAGGAAGTGTAGGACAGAGCTTGTGAAAATCCAGTCAAAACTCTTTGTTTCGGGATGCTCACAGCCAATACAAGTAATTTAGCAATTGTGCTTGTCCCACCTTTTTCTTTTTTTGCAACCCCCCCATCTTTGATACAAAAAAATAAAGGTAAATGAAAGAAAGAAATAAAAGAAAGAAAAATGCCTTGGCATATTTTTCTGAAACTCAGTACAGAACAAGAGAAGTTTTCCGAGCAGTTTAATGCTGAGCATGAGAGACAGCAACTGAATTGTCTCCTGAGCTGTTAACTGAGAGGTATATAATGAAAAAAAATAATTGTAGACTGTATGGTAATGACTAGTAGTCATCATAGCCTGGCTGTTCTAGCAAGAAATGAATCTTATGGTTTTTTCTTTTTGTAGTTTGCTTCTAAATACAATGGAAGTGTATTATTGTACAACATCATTGATTAACACTGTTTTCACTAACCTCTAACAATAGTGTGAAACTTATAGGTGTATACACCTCTTTAATGAAGCATTTTGTTTTCTATTAAGTGCAATTCCTTCACATCTTACCAAACTACAGTATGAGGCTGAACACACTGTGAGCACGTTTCTTAACATTCTAATTGTAATAAAATACGGCCATTATATATGTCTGTAAAATATCTGTGAGTTCAACTGAAATGCTGCCACACAACTCATGCAACTGAGCAGAAAAAAAAAAGTTTAATTACTTTCTTTTCTACTCACTGTTTCCCAGTTTTTTCAGGTGGGGTGAGGGTATAAACTTAATGGGCTTTCTTAAAAACTACAGGGAAAGGAACTAAGCAAACTACACGCATCTTTTACTAAAACAGTTCCAAGATTATGGGGTTATGTGGGAAAAATGCATATGAAAAGCCAATGTAAAATGGCAAAGTATGTAAAAGATCAAGATGGCAGCACAAGTTTGGGCTGTTCTGTCTCATGAACACTTTTTTTGCTAATACTAAGGGCAGAAAACTCCATACATCTATGACTTTCTTCTCAATAACCATTTTGAGGGAGAATCAATTTAGTCTGTTATGCAGACATGCAACAGAAGTCCACAACAGAAGTCTTTACAGACCCTGTCACACCGAATACTTCCATTTTGTCTGCAGACACCTCACTAGCTGCCTCTTAAGCACTGTTTATAATTTGTGCAATTCCTACAGTTTACAGTTCTTTCTCCTGATTAACCATCAATATAGTATTTTATCACAAGCGATTGCTGTCGGACACTAGTTCTCTGTCTCCTTGTTTTGCTTTTGACTATTTCTTGCAGAACTCAATAGATCCTTATGGAATACTGACTTGTACTACTACCAAAATACATACTTTTAAGAAATTCTTAGAATGCATTTAATTTTCTGGTGTAGATTTGCGATAACTCTTTACCTTTTTTTTCCCCCAACACAGAACCCAAAGCTGGATACAATGTCCCAGCAGTGTTAATACAGATGTTGTATTTGGAACACGGCCTTTTCCAGTTGAATGTCTTCTGTTTATACATTCTAATTAAGACAGGGCCATTCTCTGCAGAAGATGCATACAATTATATAAAATTCCATATATATATATACACAGTAGTATTTGCTAATTGGGCTTGTTTTCATAGACGTGTAACAGGTATCAGAGCAGCTCCGACAGAAATTTGAGCAGTGACCCCCAGCACTGCTGGATTTGAAAAGAGGATGTGTTCCTATCCGTGCTCCTCCTGTTGAACAACTTTGACACAGCTTTCATGACTCATATACCAAATTTTTCCTTCTCATGGTCACTGCCCAGCATTTTTCTCTTGTAGACAAGGATATATCACATTTTGCTGTGTTTTTCCCCGTGTAGATTCACTACGACCTTTCTTCTGACAATGCTCCTTGGTTTATGTTGTTCAAACCTTGAGAACAAATTTATACGCATGCAAAAAACTGCCTGAGGCCCATTTCTTGTGACATGGTTGCAGACCCTGGTTTTTGGTTTTTTTTGGACACCTGTACACCCTCAGCCTGTACCACCTACCTTTCCTTCACTAATGGATCAGGGAGAGAGACATGCTGCAGTACACCAGCACTTCAGCTCCCACTGTATATGTAGAATATTCTGGAATCGCCTTGTTGTGATATTTCCAGTCTAGCTAAAGACTGTGGAAATCACCCAAAGTGCCCGAGGCACCAAGGTGTGCCCAGAGGTGCTTGTGACGCTGCTCTGGGAGCAGCACGGGCACGCTGCCCCGCTGGAGCGCTGCAGCCCCGCTCTCTGCGCTTCCCTCACCTCCCCCTCACGTCCAGAGGCGCGCCCGCCCTGCCCCGTCCCTGTGCTGCCTCAGCCCTTCCCGCCGGCCGGGCGGCTCGCCAGCCGCCTCCACACGGCGAGGGAAAACAAACCAGACTGTCAGGCGGCCTCGAGCCGGCAGTACCCGGGCCCGCGGCTGGGTTTCTTCTTTAGAGGGTTGTTGCGGCCACCCCGTTCCGTCCCGGCGCGGTTCGCCGCAGCCCGAGCTGAGGAGGAGCAGGGCGCTCTCCCCTCTCTTTGCGGCTGTAGGTGTCTGTCGGGGGGCCCCGGGCGCACCGCGCACTCCCTCAAGGAGACCAAAGATCGCGGGCGGGCGGGAAAGCGGCGGGAAGCCCCAGGCTCACCTGCGGGAGCGCCCCCCGCCTGGCTCCTCCCCGCCCTGGCCCGGCCCGGCCCGGCCGCTGCGCCCCCTCCCCCGCTGGAGGGGGCGGGCAGGGCTCGCTCAGCTCCGGCGGCCAGCGCGGCTGGCGGGGCGGCGGAGAGAGTCGTGCGGAGTTGGCGGGGATCCCCCTGCGAGAGAGAGTCGGCTCGGGACGGGTGAGGAGAGCGGCGGCGGGCGGTCTGGGAGCTGAGGGGGGCACTTTGTGCCTTTTCCCTGCCGCGATGGCCATGGCTGGGTGGGCACAGGACTGTGGCGCGACTGCACCGGAGCGCAGGGGGCACGGGAGCCGTCGCCGTGCGGCACCGCCGCCTGCGGCTGTGGCGGTGGCTCCCGGCGCCGAGGCGCCCTGGGTCGCTGTTTTCCTTAGCTCCGTTAAACACGCGCCTTTCCAAAGGCCGAGGGCGCCGGGCCCTCCCGGGCGTGAGGCGAGAACACGGCGGCTCTCTCCGCACGACCGGCGGATGACGCGCGGGGAGCTGGCGGAGCGCCGGCCGTGCCGGGGCAGCCCTTGCCCCGGGCGCTCCTCGGGGCTGCGCTGGCGAGCGGAGCGGGGCCGCCTTGGGGCGGGCGAGCTCAGTGGCCGAGGGGAGAGGGAGCTGCCGGGAGAACAGACTCCGATAAAACCGGAGTCCTTCTTCGTTTTCTCTGGGGCTGTAAGGAGCGGGGGTCTTCCCCCCGAGCGGAGCGGCCGCGGCTGCCCCGGAGCTGCGGCTGCGGTGCCGCAGCTGGAGGTGCTGCTGCCGGCCTTGGGTTCCAGGTGGGCGGGCGGGGCCCGGAGCCCCCGCGGGGCGCCGACACCGCCTGCTCGCACGCATTCCTCCGGGGATTCCTGGCATTCCTGGGCAGAGGGCACTCTTGACTTCTTCATCACCCTTTTATTCCGCGAATTAGCGTCTTTTTTTCCGAAAGGGTGTGTCCGCATTGTGTGTGTTCTTTTTCATGGGAAAAGTTTAGAATGGCAGTTCTGCCATTTGTTCTTCTTCCTATTAACTTTGCATCTGATATAATTTATATCCTTCCAATTTGATGACAACTTTATGGGGAGATCAGTGCTGCGATAAAACTTCTGTGGTGAGTTTGCGTTAGATTTGCAGTTGACAGAACAGTTGTTGCAGCTTTTATCTTTCCCTTTTTTTTAGCATGCAGATATTTTTAAAAAACTATTGCAGTGCAAGTTGAATGATTATCAGAATAGAAATAGTGGAAACCTCTTGTTGAAAGTTGTTCTATTCTTCTGAGTGTCTACGCTGTGTTTATGTTGTGCAGACTCCTAGAAGCGAATCCTGTAGGTGAATCAGAAATCCCGTAGATGTATCCTGACTTCTGGTACTCCCATGGGAACTTGATAGATTCAGTGTCTGACGCCTATGCTGACAACTGTCACATGTCTTGTAGTTATGAATCCCTTTATAGAGCTTGTTTTAACAGAACTTTAAAACTTCTATAAAAATATAATTAAAATGGCAAAACCAAGCTACTGTTTACTTTTTAAAGGTGCTTTGTAAGAACTTGTTTGACTAGCAATTATGTTTTCTAGAAGTGTCATAGTCGTTGAATTGTCTCAGGTTTTTTTCTCATGTTAGACCCAGGAGAAATCTGCTTATGCTCACAGTGCCTTCTAAGCCAGATGTGGTTACTGATGATTAATGTAAAAGTGTAACAAGTTGCTATAAGCTTTTTTTTTTTACTTTTTTTTTTTTTTTAATGATTAGAGTGTTAGTTTGAACTTTGGTCTTTTCTTTTGGAAAAAGATAATAAATTGAAATGAAAACCTTCATACAGTATCGAAGCCTACGATTAACAGTGTAGTAAGCATTATGTTTTAGAAGTTTGTCATGTTATGAAAGGTAATGAAACTGCTTTTTATTTTATATTATGAATTTTGAGATACAGCTACACTTTTAAAACAGCAAGCTCTGTAAAATAGGAAAGCAATGCTCCTAATTTTTGTTAAAATTCTCTTAGAATATTAAGATAATCTTTCACATAAGAGAAGATGATTGTTTTTAGCAGTCAGTTTGTTGTTTAATATTTTTTTTTAAGTAATCGGAGATAAACAAAAAATGCAGTGCTTCAAATGAAGTATATTATAAAGGGACTGATATTTTTACATGTGTGTGTTTACAACTTAGAGATGTTTCTGAAATATGTTAATCATAGGAAAAGTATTTTTAGTTGGTTTATATACAGCTTGAATTGCCACTGACATTAACTGTTTCTAAATGCCACCTAAATGTAAATACACACTACAAAGGTAACTAATGTTACAGTACTAAAAAGGCCTTATATTGCTAACCCCCTGGATTACTGAATTTGTGGGGATATTTCCAAGAGCCTGTCTACTCCATGAGTGTATCACACAACTGTTTGGGGTTTTTTTATTTTATTCTCATTATCTGACTTAGTTACATTTTGCTTTTAAATCTAATGAATCTAGACTGCTTAGGCTGCCTGAATTGCCTCCAAGCAAGCCAGCTTATTTTAATGTCTGTTAATTGCATTGTTAGATCTCACTGTCATTACTAAAATGTCTGAGAACACACTTAGGTTCCCCTGGCAGGGTTTATATGGGAGATGTGGAATTTATCCACTGCGGAAACAGTCTATGGTATGTCCTGTATGAGGAATTTTACCTCTATAAAAGGATGACAAAGTTGCAGAAAAGAATTGGTGACAGTTCCTTCTTCTGGTGTACATTGTGTAATAGGAAGTTGATCTTTCTGGGAGTATTGGTGAAACTGGTTTGTCTGGGTTCTGCAGTGTCATCTGAAATGTGCAGGTGAAATGACGTGACCTCAAACGTGAGTTTTTAAATCTTTTGTCATGGAGCAATGCAAGATGAACATATGTGCTGTGAGTTTATTCACCCTGGATCGTAGTGGGCAGGTTGTTATTTAAAAATAGCTACTGAAGTATTTTGAGGCCAAATAATTCTGCAGATGTAAAAATTTAAACAAAAGTAGAACATCACAGTTTCATTCTATAGTCTGCTGTTTTAGCATTTCTGCTTTTTGAGTCATAGTGATGATGATGTCATTATTATTATAGCCTTTTTACTGTGGACATAACCTCAAATCTGTATATTAATATCAAACACTCAAGCCTGATTATGCAAAACAACGTTCAGCCTATGGCAGCATCTACCTATGTTGATAGAAAGGAACTGGCAAGAATCTGGTCAAGATCACTGGTACTAATAGATTTCTGAGAAATGGCAATGAACACTAAAATAATGGGGCATTTTTTTCACTTCTACACTCTCTCTATGCAGCTATGAGTGGCAGCAGAAATGTTGTAGCTACTTACTGTGCATGTGTTCAGATAAAGCAGGCTTGAGAAATTTGTGTTTCTTCTATCTGTCCCACTTCTTTTTTTAGGGGTAGAAGAAGGTCGTCTTCTACCTGATCAGTTCAGTGATACCATTCAGAGGCAAGCTTTGCAAAGAATTACATCCTTACTTGGATGTATTGAGATTAACAAATGTTTTGAATGGCCTGGATGAGATGAAGGTGTTAGAATTTCTCTGGTCTTGTTGCTAGATCTTTACAAACTGTGTACAGAGGAAGGTGGTACAGACTTGATGCATCCTGAACTTAGGTTGGTAATTCTGTTTTTAATGCATCTTGAATGCTGTGTTGGAAGGATTTGCAAAAACACAATAATTAGGTTGGATTTGCTATTTCCATTCTTAACTGGCAGAAGAATGGAGAATCCACTCACCAAGAATGCTTCATTACCAGGTTATTGTATGAGGGAGAGTGCTTCATGAGTTCATGGAGTGTTTGTTCCAGTCACGTTTGTCTGGAAACATGAACACATTTCAGAAACTGCTTTGACCTTGACTCTGAATGGTGTTAAATTGGAAAGGTAATATTTTTCAGTATAGCCAAGTATGAAAATTTAATCTTAAACCCAAAAAAATTAACATGTTAAGAGTGCATGTGCTAAATCTTTAGTGGAGTGGCAGTCATGGAGTCGCCACTGTTTGGGATTAGAGCTCACTGTATTTTTTCTGATCTTGTACCATCTCTGCCAGCAGAGCTGGCAGTCTCCTTGGAGGAGTATCCAAATGTAGGATTATAACCTTTCATTTTATGTAAAATAAAGTGGGTGACAAAATCCATAACCAGACATTTTAGGTGTATAGTTTCATTTTTCCAAGAATACCTCTGAATTTTTAGCCAAATGAAATGTTCTAATTTCTGTTGGTCCATCTTCTGTATTTATGAGTTTCATTAACCAGGCTCACAGTATGAGATTTAAAATTAATATTCTCCAGTAACTTCTCACATTCTGCTTGATTTTGGTAAAAACAGAGAGCGATGAGGAATAAATGTAATTGGAGAAATGTCTCAGAAAGCAGACTGCAAAAAACCACCAGGGAGATTGGTAAGACTGGAAGATGCTTCAATGACTACCACAGTGGCCCCTTTCTGTGAGGGTCCCCAGGCATTCCAGGAGTCACTACCATTCAGATAGGACTCTCAGTAGTCTGAGCATGACCAAATTTTGACTCCAGGCATTTGCAGCAGTTAATAGTACTTTAGTTGCATGTGCATTGCACACACCATTTAAAAGTAGACAAAATGTGGACATGAAAACTAAATACAGCGTGAAAAGGAGATGCACTATCTAGGCTGCCCATGCTTATGTGTTCATACCGACATGTGTACATGTGTTTCTGTGTGTGTATATGTGAACTCTCATACACACTTGCAGAAGCCTGGTAAGTAATTAGCAGCCATTAGGAATGTTTTAACCTTGTTTTAAATTCTGTTGAAAGATACCTTGAAGAACTGTTGGAATTTATTGGAATGGAAAATCTATTTCATGTACATAAAGATGCACAAAAGGGGGTAGTTATTTGCATTCTGTTTCAACATAAGCATAATGCAGAAGTAGGGTAAAATTTAAGCTTTTGTATAGAGATGGGGGAGTGTTTTCAGTGATGTAAATCAAACTGAGTATATTTGGTAGGCCTTGTTGAAATTGGTTGGGGTATGCTTTCATACATTTATTTTCACACTATTAGCTGTTATATGCAGGGAGCGAATGTTCAGCAGTAGCAGCCTTTATTTGCAAGAACAATCGGCATGTAATGTTACATTATAATTCCACAAACACTTCAAGCTTCATAAAGAAGCAACCCTCCCTCTCTCATTTCCCCCAGTAATTATGCTGTTCTAGTGTGAAGGTGAGAAGTGTGGCAGCTTGTGAGAGCTGGTTAAACCTGTGCTCGCAGGACCCACACCAGGTCACTTTGGCTGCATAGGCTTTGTAAGCCCTTCCGAGTGATTCAATCCAGCACACTATGAAGCTCCTTTCCTCTGTGGGGTTTTCTAACCTCTCTCTTCTATACACAGCTTATGTCTCTCAGACAGTGTGATGATATCATCTTGTTGTCTGGTGGGGCCTGGGCTCAGTGCCTTCGGTTCTGGCTGCATATTTAAATTTGAAAACGCATGGCTGAGTTAGTTGAAAGAAACTAGATGGGTGTGAAGCCAAGTGTTTAAAGAATACAATGTAATTAAGACAAAGTTTAACAGTAGAAAAATGGGAGGCATAACTAGCTGGAATACACATGAAGCTGTGGCCTCATGTTGGCTGGGTAAATATGACTCCTACAGCCTATTTTACATGTAGTTTTTGTACTTAAATACTTGCATCTCTGTATAGATTAACCCTGGTCTGTGCATCTTTGTATGGGTGAGACCTTGGTCTTTGCAAGCAGCTGTACTCATAGTTCATCATTAATTTTGTTCAGGAATAAGGTACACATATATAATCAAGGTTATGCAAGTTGCATCTGTAGGGTTGCTGTAAATGTAATTCCTGTAGACAAGATCATAGTTTTTGTGTGGGAATAATGATAAGAAGGTCCAGTGAAATTTCACATTTAAAGTGAAGAAAAAATGTTTGGAGTATAGGAACCTTTTATTATTTAGTTATGTTAGATACTTTTATAAATAAATGTGTTCCTGAAGCACTTGTAAAACTTTTTAACAAAGGTTGGCCTAGCTGTGTTCATTCCTTTGAGAAGGGCTTTTTAAGAGACTCTTAACAAAACTGAGATTTCTTGCTCAAGCCTCTAAAAATATGAACAGGATACTCTCTTCTGTTTAAACAATAATGATATCATTGGGATGTACTAGGATAATTTCCTTTGGAACAAAATACAGTTTCTAACACTGACAATTGGAGGAAAATGTAATGAAACAACACAGAATCTCTTGTGGAGTGAGTGTAATCATGTCAGGTGTTTGGATGCAAACCAGCTATTGTATTTGAAATCCCAAACTTCTTTTAGAATCTGTGAGTGTCTCTCAACTGTCATTTCTGTCAGTACTTAACAGATATGAACATTAAGAATTTGATAAAGTAAAAGAGAGTATGTATAATAACATTTCCTCTTGGTGACTTTATTGCTTTTTGTTCCTTGTTTTTAACCTCCTTTGCAAGTTTGTATGAAAAATGAGGGAAAACCGAGTGTGGTTGTATCATGTGTATATAGTTAACTCTGAAATAAGTATGTATAAGGTTTTGTTGTTCGCTTGCTTTTTGTGTTTGAAGTTTATAAATATTAATTGTAGTGCGGTAGTGTCAGGATACTCACAAGATAGCCCCAGTAACTGGATCCTCTGAGTGGCAAAACCCAGCTTGTGCAGGAGCTCGTATCTGAGCCTGTATGGGAGATGGAACAGTAGCGTGGCACAAATACACTCAGGCAGGTGTTCGTGTCCACACAGAGCTTGTACCACTGTAACCACGAGTAAACAAGGGCAGCTCTCCATCTCCGTCCAGTGACTTAACTGCTACCACGGTCTGCAGGACCTGGGACTACTCACTACAGATCACATGAATTAGTTTCTTGGAACTGTATTTCAGATACAGGTTGACTTCTGGTTTAGTATACTTTTAATGTGTTTGGTTTTGTTTCTGATTTCCTTTTGTTTATAATTTGGGAAAATCTGGAAACATTACTTCAGTAAAGAAAAAGAGAGCTTTTAAATAATGATATAAAGTATATAATGCAGTGGTAATAGTTTAGAATACTATATGAACAATTTGGAGGTTTCTTAGCATTTTCATCATAAACAAAATTAAGACTTTACTTTGCACTCAGTAATCAAAGTTAGTAGGTCATTTGTTATTTCCTCTGGGGATAAATCCTGTAAAATTATGGTTACATGAATTCATACATAGCAGATAAAGAAAATTGGATATATACATTATGTTCTTGTTTTCAATAAGACTCTAAAAACTTATGAGACCTGAGGATCTGCCAAAACGTGTTGTTGTTGACTTACAGCCATTGAAGCAGATTTTCATTTGGAAAAAAAAAAACAAACAACCAACAAATAAGCCAGCAAAACCTGCTAGTTGTCACACAGCTCAAGCATTTGGCTGATCTGTCACATACTTTCGAAGGACTACTAACAAGATGTTTTACATTTCAAACACTGAGACTTCCTCATACACAACATTTTTCAGCCAGAGGGAGTATGAACCAAGTTGTAAGCAAGTGAATAGTATCTTTTGCTCCAACTGCTTTTAATTGTTCCTTCTACTGACAGTCTTTATTAAATACAGCCTCTTCCTGTCCTTGGAAAGGTGGCTACTAATACTTTGTTTTGTTGGCTGACTATCTGAATAAGGCTGTTTAATACTTGAACTGAAGTACTGAACTGAAACTGAAATTCTCCTTTCTAAGGCAGCCACCTCACAGATCATCCACTTTGCTCTACTGCATTTTGGGAGAAATTGATAAAATAATATCTGTAATGCATACTAACCAAAGCATGGCTGTTGGCTTTCACTAACAGCTGTGGAAGAAAAGTATTGTTTGGAATTTTCATCCTGCGGGTAGTTCTAACTTGTCATCTATAGGCTGCCATCTGAAATTAGAAAAGAGAGTGGTATTTTTCACAGAATAAAAATGAAAGCAAAGAATTCAGAAATGTTGAAATACTTCCTATAAAAAGGTATTTCTCTTTGTCAGTGTTCCTGGCTGGACTTCATTTTTCATTATACACCCAAAGCTATGTGACTCCCATATTTAATCACAGCTTGGTCAAAGGGAGAAAAAAAAAACAAAACAACTCATGTTGCGCTTATGGAAGGCACAGACCTACATGGCTTCTGGCAGGGTGGCTGTAATTACTGCTTTCAGAGGGAGGCCTGCATGGCCCAATTGCAGTGTGGCTGTGTGGTCCTCCAGCGTTTACTTTTCTCCTTGGGCACGGAGCACAGCTTGGACTGGCAGGGGGTGTGAATCTCACTGCAGGGAGCAGTGCAGTGGTGGATACACAGCCCTGGAACCACAGTGGGATGCAGCAGCTCAAACCCGCTCCTTTCCTCTTTGCCCTGCACCAGTTACTAATGCAGGTGCATGGAGGGACTGGAGCTGGGGTGGTGCATGGCATCTAGCACTAAGTGCATTTAGATGGAGTGTTTCTTGAAGAATATAATTTGCTAGCTTTTTATGAGATGTGTAAGGCTAATTCTGCCTATAGCGATAGGTCAGTCCTGTCTTGGATGCTGAAGAGATACCTTGATTTGGTCTTGCGTCTGTGTGATACCAAGCGTAAGTCCTTGCAGTCTTTGGTATATGGAGTTTTGAAAAATACATGCTATGTGGCTTAGGTCCACAGGAATTCCTGATTATTTTCAAGTATAGAATTTGTCACAGTATCTTTCCTTCCAACCAATAGGAAGAAGAGATGGGACATGAAGCTTTTGGGCTGGTTTAAAAGGGAATGAATATTTGAAAACTCAGTGGTTTATTTTCTAGTTCTTAATTTATAAAAATTGTAGGTAGGTGTTTGATGCTGACATCAGAAAAGCTGACCAATCATAAAATAAATCTCTAGTAGTTTTTTTTTTCTCACTGATGCCTGCAGATATAGTATGACATGATATATTGTAGAAAAACCTTTCTTATAGGCCTTTTGAAAGTTTTGAATTTTGACAACTAGACAGGGAGTGGCAGTTTACAGACAGTGCTGGGGAAAAACAAATGGTGACAGTTTCCTTGTATACTGTAACTATAATAATTTTCTTTCTAATAACTGGGGGGAGTAACTGCCAGATGTGCTATAAATGTAATTGTATATAGACAAAAAAACCTCAAGTAGGAAAAAATTTAAATGAGGGTAAGGAATCTGTTGGAAAGATGGCAGACTTGTTTCAGATGTCTTTCTGTTGCTGGATATTGTCAGTTTGCTCTTAAATGAATTTTACTGTCCTTTTTTACAGCCCCATATCTAGAATTTTAAAATTGCACTTTTGTTCCTTCTGCTCTCTGTAAGCAGTAGATCAAATAAACTTATCCTACCCCAGAGCTATCTTCCACACAGACTAAAAGGGACAGCAACCCAGGCCCATTTTTCTTTTGCAGAAGCAAATTGTAGGTAGGATTGACAATGATGAAGTTTCCCCTCGTACTTGCAAGGCATGTTTGTGAGAATGTTTTCCATCAAGTGTGAAAACATTTCAGTTTTGGTCTTTCCATGAATTATCCTGTCTGCTTCCTTTTCTTTACCCTCACAGTGTGTAAGTTTTCCTTCCTCTTCTCTCCTAAAGTTGTTTCCTGTCCTTTTTCCATAACACTGTCATTTATTATTGACCTAACACCCACTTTGTCTTTGTGTGATGTTGCTGATACTTTCTGAATAGTCAGCTGCACAGAGAATCCATTATTTAGCTTGGAGAGCAAGCTCAATGTTATGTAAGGCTGGAGAACAAATTTTATAGTTCCTTCCTGGCATTTTGCTGTGCATGTGAAATATCTGGAGTAAACATCCATAAACTGTTATATCCTGCTTTTTCAAAAAAGACGCTGATTAAATAAATATGGGCCATGAGGGTTTTTTTTTTTTATAGGAAGAAAATTCGGAAATAAATTACATTGAACCAAATGTCATTTGTAATTTAGCCTTAAATAGTTTAAAATTTTCAGAATTCTTAAAGTTCTCTCCTCCAAAGAGGCGATAATGAGGTATGCCCTCATCTTCCTTTAATATAAAATCTTCAGGTAATCCAGTCTTTGGAGACTCTGGATTGTGATATTGAATGTGGGGGAGTTCCTGGTTTTTTGACATTAAGGGAGCCAGGGAGGAGTGCTAATGCCATAAGAAAAGTCAGATCTCTTTTATTCCTCCGTATTCCCTCACTAGATGTACGCAAAAGGAGCCTACATGTAATGTGAGGCAATACCTTTGAAGGGTGTGTGGCTCCTTCAGGAGGCCAGAGAACATATCCATTGGTGGGATAGCGTGTGTTCTCCCACGCTGGTCACCATCTCTGCTTGGGCATCCCGGCAGCCCTGTCTGTCTGTCTGTCCACGGCAGGGGGTTGGCTCACAGGCTGGAGCACAAGGTGGGACGTGGTTTGTAATGAGGGCGTGAGGGCAGGATACAGGAGAGCAAGCTTCTCATGCAGAGTTTGGCATTTAACAGGATTGGGAAAGCAGTTTTTCTGAATAAATCTGTCTTGTAGATTTGGCTGAAGAAGAACTGAAATGGGTAGTGGACGCAATTCCATGCCTTTGTAATGCTGTAATGTTAAGAAGGGAAGAGACATGTCTGGCACAGGGAAATGTTTCTCAAAGGCACTACTCTTTTCTGCTCATGTTGTCAGGGACAGCAGCCAGAGTTCCACATGACAGAGGTTTTCTTTTTTGTAAGGCAGGTCTCACATAGCTCCTGTTAGATAGCTGTAAAATAGCTGTGAAAGGAAATGTTTTTAAGGAATTAAAAAAAAGTTTTTGACCTGTTAAACCTTCAGTGTTTGTCTCCTGTGGTTCTTTGTAGAATATCATATCACCGCTGAACAACAAACTGCTACAGAACAACGTGCAGAGTATTGGATTTTCAGATATGAAAACCTCTGCTGACAAGTTCTCTTTATGAACAAAAATGTCATAGTTTCTATTTTTGGCAAAAAGAAGTTGTTCAGAAAAATGAAACCATTCCTGAGTAATGATAAAATGTGGGACTTCCATACCCACTGAAGCCAGGATTTAAAATGAGCATTTAAACACCTTTATGAAGTCTTATTTTAGGAAGAAATCTGAAAAGTGAAAGGCTTGAGCAGCTTCGAGTGCGAGTTTTGTTCATTTGTTCACAGAAGTTTTTAAAGGTTGCTATCCCTGTCAGTGGAGTTAAAACACAAATACAATTTGAAATTTTCTGCTCACCTCAAGCAGTCCAAGGCCATGTTGCTGACAAAATAGGTGATCCCATCATTCCGTGATGCCTTACTTGCTGACCTGATTGCAGGATGTTGATGGCTGTGTGTTCTTGACCATATTATCTGTTTTAGCAAGTAGAATATTTTCAAAAGAAAATAATTTATTGAACTAGTCTTTTCTTATGTCCTGATTAATTTGTATTTGATGCTGTAATGACACTTGGTTCACAAATAGGAGATAGGAACTGATTTTATAATAGAATAATAGTCTTTCACCTAAGTAAAACTTTAATAGTCATTGCTTCTGTTTTCTGCAAATTGTATTTTTAAACTTTGAGACAGCAAATAAAATTACTAGCAAGCCTGTATTGTTTAAAATTTAAAGTACTAGTTTGGTAGAAAACCTGGAATTAGGATTTATATAACTCGATTTAAAAACAAAACTTCTTTATTTTTTTAAATAACTACAAGTATGTAACAAGGAGCTGCACAAACAGGGAAATTGCCTTCCCAGCTACCATTTAAATATCTAACCTCTTTTCATAAGCTGAAGAGTAAACAGATTGTTTTGTCGTAACATTTGAGGGCTTCAGCAGCCTTACAGAAGATTAAAAGCAGGCAGTTGTAGCTGTCAGGGCCCCCAGCTGTCAACTCCTGCGCTGGGTCAGATGTCAGGATTTCAGTCGGTCACAGCATGGAGCACAAGGCTGATTTCATTTACCCGAGTATGCCAATCTGCAGTTTTTCATGGCTGAGGTGTGTACTCAGCCAGCAGCTTTTAGATGTTCTCATTTTTGACATGGTGACATCTGTCAGAGGAGTGGGGCAGACAGATGGGAGAGGAACAGTTTCAGTCCTCTTATCCTCCTGTGTTGCTGTAACCCTGCCAGAGCCTGCGATGTGACTGTACAATGTGTGTGCAGGGGAATGACTCTAACTGTAATGAATCAATTAGCATACTTTCAGGATTTCCTCAGAAAGGCTGTGTGTGACGAAAGCCAGTAATACTTTTTCTTTAATTTAAAAATGCTTACAAAATTGCAAAACCACTTTTTTGTGTACTGTAAAACAACTATTTGATATTATGTAGTTCATGTGAGTATTACCCAATGCAGGTCAACATCCTATGAAATAGAAGTTCTGAGTAAAGCTTTCAAATATATGAATAGTAGGGTCATCTGTCTTGTTTTCTTGTTGATGTCATGGGAATTTATAAATGTAATCCTTTTTTCACAGTTCCAGAAAGATAAAATGTGTTATTTAAAAAATTGTTGGTTTAGCTCTTTTATTTCTACAAGGTTTTATACTTTTGTACAGTAAAAATAAGAGTTTTATTAGTACAATGCATGTGAAGAAGACAAATAGCTATGCTTCTTTATGGTCTTAGAGACAAATTAAACATATTAATTTAAGGTAGATTATTAACCTAAATATTGTTTCTACTATATAGTAGTGGGGTTGGTATTTTATGGTTATTTTTGAGGGGATGGGGTTTGTTTGGGGCTTTTTTCTGGTTATTTAATATGTTTAGCAACTTCAAAACAAGTTTGAAAGAACTGCTTTTGCATGCAGTCACCCCAAACAGACACATTGTAATATATTGCTTATCTGTTCCTTATGCTGATTGATGTAAATCCTTTTTTTTTTTTTTTTTAAGCTTTTAGGTTTATTTTTATTGACTCCTTTTGATATTTTTTAGCTGTTACCATTATTGACAAATTCAGATAAAGTTTACTCTCTTTATAGATCTGCTAGTACAGCTTGAAGGTAGTGTAGAGTTTCATATACTACGCAGTTTGTCTTGGTGGCATTTCCAGTCTGGCTGGAATTGCCCAGGGGAGAGCCTTTTGTAAAGGTGTTCACGTATTCGTCCACTACAGATGAGTGCTGCCAACTAAGTGTAAATCAGGGGTTTCTCTCACTCACACGCTCACATGCAAATGTGCCGTGTGTGACTTCAGCTTAGAAGCCTGCTGCTGAGGAGGAGCTGAAGTTGGTTTTTAGAGAGAGGAAGAGGTTTTTGAGGGGAGCTATCCTGCTAGAAGGAAGAATTGGATGGAAATTAGTATACTGTGAATATTGAGCCAAACTTTTTCATTCGCTGTCAGGAAAAAATGAGAGCTCTGCTCTTGACTAGAATATCTGAGGGAGGTGGTTCAAGCTGGGATAGACAGGAGAGTGAAACCGGCTGCAGAGGTTTGTTTTTCCATGAGACTTCCTGTTGTTTTGGTTCCCTGTTGCCGATTACCGTCATTGAGTGATCCTTGGTTTGTCAGGCCTCAGTGATGGCTCAACTCCCCAGCTCAGTTCAAAAGTTTATTCCCTCCAGGTTTTGTATCAGTCTCACAGTCTTGTGTTCCATTCTTTTATAGACACAGCTCCTACTGTCACTGCACTGCCTCTACCTTTAGACAGTTGGCTCATAATCTGCAACATACAGTAAAGTAAAATTGCCTGCAAACCCAGCTGTTAGAGAAAGAAAGAATGGCATTTAACATTAAAAACACAGGTGGGGTTGAATTTATTATTTTCTAGATTGAAACAGTTTTGGCACACGTAAGCTGGAGTTAGCATTCCCATTGCTTCTGAAAAAGGCACTGTCAGCCGTGGAAATACTAGCAGTGTTTTTCCATTTTTGTTGCTCAGCAAAGTGTCATGTTTTAAAATAGCAACTGGAGTTTTTTTGGAACAAGATTGCATTTGGGAGATTGTTAAATTAATCTGTAGGAAAGTTTATTCTTAGGGTGACAGTGAGATAATACATGAAAAAGTTTATTTTCAGATGTCATTAGAAACAAATGTTGAAAGCCAAGTACATAAAACCACAACTCAAAGGAATGAGGATATTGACCTTTCTTGCAGTGCTTTAGTTACCTGAAACTCATAAAACCTAAAACTGCCTGGTTGTGTTTTGCTCTCCTGGGCTTATGTTTGAATGTTAATATGGCTGGTACTAAATGCTGGCTTTAAAGCTATCATTGGTTTATGAAGGGTATGTTATGAAGGTTTATGAAGTCTTTCAGTGAATATAGTGGAAATACCCAAAAGTCACGCTTTGACTCAAAAACTTGTACCAGAGTTGCTTATATTTGAAGTAATTTGATTCCAAAGCAATGAGGACCAACTCTGTGAAGGTAATATTTGTAAAATAACATTACATCGATCCAGAATGCGTCAGTCTGACATTTGTCTTTGTATCACAATGTATTCGCTTTGGGCTTGGTAGAGCTTGGATATTGATTTCTCTGCATATTGCCATTAGTCTTCATACTCACACTGAATGGTGGAATAAAGTAATTAATGAAATTACCTAACTTATTTAAAACAATGACAATTTCGTAATTTTTCTCCTGTTCAGATATAATCCTCTGATAGACATGGAGCCATATTTTGCTGGTTTTAAGCACATGCAGCAGGACTATGAAGTCACTCTTGAACTTGCAAGTGAAGAGACTCAAAAAACCAAAAATGTGCAAAATTCTAGAACAGGATCTTACGGTGTCAGCATTAGAGTCCAAGGAATCGATGGACATCCTTACATAGTACTGAACAATACAGAAGGATGCTTGCCAGAAAGTCCTCCTCCTCCTGGAAAAGAACAGCAGGTCGTTCCTCAGGCTGTAAACAAGCCAGCCATAGACTCCAGTACTGCTTTTAAGTTGGAGGACAAAATCAGTGAACATACAAAATTTGCTGGAACACAGCACATGCAACCCTCTATGCTTAAAAAACTGAAGATAACCAATGTGGATGAAAAAGAAAGTGGAATGCCAGATTTTAAAGATGAAACTATGAAATCCTCAAATTTGTTGAATTTTCAAAGACATCCTGAACTTTTGCAGCCTTATGATCCTGCAAGAAATAACTTGAACTTGGATAGTTACCAATCTTCTGTGTGCAGTAAATCCAAGTCTTTTGCAGATGAGAAAACTGAAGCAAAGCCTTGGATTTCCTCATCTAAAGTAGTGTCCCTACAGAAAACAAATGCGTACCTTGCAGAGCCAACCAAAGCAAATTCAAAAAAATTACATCTGAACAGGTCAGTAGAAGATCCAAATAAGCAGCTGCTGGATTGTCCCAGTAGCACGATCAACCCCAGTGACATGTGTGTTTCAGAGTCATTTTCACCTGCAGGAGGATCCCCGTGTGTTAGTCCCACTGCTTATCCCGAGACAAAAAAACCTAGACCAGATGTTCTTCCCTTCCGCAGGCAAGATTCGACGGGGCCAGTAATGAATGACTCCCGAAGATCCTCGTCCTCATCAGCTACTCCCACTTCTGCAAATTCCTTATACAGATTTTTACTGGATGACCAAGAGTACGCCATCTATGCGGACAATGTTAACCGGCATGAGAACAGGAGATACATTCCATTCTTGCCGGGAACTGGTCGTGATATTGACACTGGCTCGCTTCCAGGAGTAGATCAGCTAATTGAAAAGTTTGATAAGAAAGTTGATGCTCACAGAAGAGGCAGGTCAGGAAAAAGGAATAGGATTCATCCAGATGATCGTAAAAGATCAAGAAGCGTTGA
The DNA here is from genome assembly GCA_013397755.1 of Cnemophilus loriae. Classification (NCBI taxonomy): domain Eukaryota; kingdom Metazoa; phylum Chordata; class Aves; order Passeriformes; family Corvidae; genus Cnemophilus; species Cnemophilus loriae. Next base: position 2,976,601 of record VZTF01009104.1, on the reverse strand, counting down.
TAGTGCCTTGTCGTTAGGACTTGATGTAAATTCAGATTGTTTAGGTGAATTCAGTAAAAGCTTGGGTAAGTCAACTGAGCACTTGCTGAGACCATCTAAAGTTTGCCTTCACAAGCAGTTATCCAGAGATCAAAAGTCACCTTCCAAAGAGGTGAAGATTTCTGCTCGAAGTATTGGAAAACTGCAAATGCCCAATAAAGACACTCAGAGCGGCAGTTTCAGCTCTTTGCAACACCATAAACAGAATGGAACCGATACTGAGAGCTCGATGGGTAGGTCAGCTACACTCCCAGGACAAAATAAGAGAGAGGAGGGTAAAACAGTAACTTCTACTTTGTTGTTGCCAAACCGAATAACAATTACACCTGAATCAGGAGCCAAGAAGATTTCTGTAAAAACATTTTCATCTGTCCCTAATATACAGGTAATTCTGAATTTATTCTTTAAACTGTCCTTTGCACTCTAGCATACGAAAGCTGCCATATTGTTAATTGTGTATTTTTCTGGTCTTCATTAGAACAAACTCCCATCATACAATACTTCTAAATGGGGTTGTTCTGGAGAAATGTAAATATAAAGTTGTTTTATTTTGTTGTAAGTATGGAAAACCCGGTTTGTAAAACAAGTGATTTTTGTATGGATAAAGGAACATGGTGAGGCCAAACAGATTCTCTTAAAAGATGTTATGATGATTCTTAAGCATGGATGCACAAAAGTAGAATATGAAAAGATATGTATTCAAAATCAAGTTGTTTTCTTTTTTCTTTTGGCATGGAGCATGGTTTCTTATTGCAGTAAACTGAAACTCCAGTGGATCTTTCAGAACTTCAGGTCCACAGTACACAGAAGTTTTCATAATAGGATAGAATGGAGAAGTCCAGTTGTACTGTTTGTATTTACAGCTCTCACAGGATTGTTATCTTTTGACATTTTCTTTTTATCTTTTAGGCAACTCCTGATCTCTTAAAAGGCCAGCAAGATCTTGCACAGCAAACAAATGAAGAGACTGCTAAGCAGATACTTTACAATTACCTTAAGGAAGGGTCAGTGAACATACTTAACTTTTGGATAGGAGACTGTATTTTCTCAATATTTGTCTTGTGTTACATTTAAAATGTGAAACAGTAAAGTGAAAGCTATAATTAAATGAAACATCTCTTTCCCAATTCTGTATCTCAGCTATGTCCTCTAAGGCATTATAGGATCTCAAAATACCTAGGCTATCAGGACTTACATAAGGTATTGTACAGGATATGATTAAATGCACTTGAAACTTGTGAATCAGAGTATGGTTTGTCTTTTAAATACATCTGGAATTAAACTTTGTATGATATAGAGGTTATTGAAGTATTCAAATCGTATCTCATGAAGTTTAAGCCTTTGAGTTTTTTCAACAACAACAACAACACAAGGTGTTATTTCCTAAGGTTTGGCAGAAGTCCTCTTGTTGCTGTGCTTTTAATCCTTTGTGCGCCTGTAACACTTGGTATTTTCTACTGATAACTTCTTGAAAGATAAAGGAAGGTTTAATTAAAAATACATGATGCATTTAAATTTCTTTTCATTCCTGATATAGCAGGTTCTGGGACCTGTTCAGGTGTTATTTTATGGTGCAGTAGTCAGGACTTATAAAACTTAGTGCTAACTACTTATTTCAATATGTCTGAATAATATACATGCTGAATATCTGTCTTTCCACAGCTACAGTCTTACAGAAGAGATTTGCACTTCAAGAGTTCAGTGATCTTTTTTGTTTGGTTGTCTTTTTAGAAAGCATTTGGAATACAAATTTTTAACTCCTCTTTTTAAAGATTTTAATAAATCACAGTTAAGATAATTTCTGATTTGTTTGTATTACTTGGGGGTTTTTGTGGAGATTTTCATTAGTCTGGACACTCTGAATTTGGTTTGATGTTAACAAAATAGTAACTTTGATCATATCATTGCTTATTTGTACTGTATGTTGTAGAAGTCCTGATAATGATGATGCAACAAAGAGGAAAGTGAACTTGGTTTTTGAGAAAATTCAGACTTTAAAGTCAAGAGCTGCTGGAAAGACGCAGGTAAAGAATTTTTAATTTGCTTTGGCTTGTTTCAGAGTGGTGCAGTATTCAGACAGGGCTTTAAGAATCTGAATCCCCTTACTGACTTTAACTAGCTATTCATGTAGTCCCTCAGGAATATAGATAATTTTTGATGACATTGTTTATTATTTTATTCTGGGGTATAATTGGTAAAAATGAAAATTTTTTTGCTTCATATTCTTCTTAATCTGGATATACCTGTGCTTTTTCAGAAGATTTTATTTTAAATGTAGTTGCTCACAGCACAGTTAACATTTTTAAGAAATCTCTTAATATTTGAGAAGGAGTTTGGAGCAGTGGAGAAAAATGTTAGGCACATTCGCATAAAACTTCTTGGGTAAAGATAAAATTTATCTGCAGAGATAAATGTTAATCTCTTGATTGCAGTGAAACAGACATAGCATGAGAAACTCATGTAGCTTTTGTTATTAGTGACAGTATTATTTATTTGCAAATTACATCCTAGGAAATTACCTGAAAAAGGTATTTGAAAACCTATCTTAACATATGGGCATGCTTTCCTTTGATGTCCATTTTGCATATTTAGTAATATCTCTGTAAAATTGGCCCCAAATACACATGATTTGATTCATATGTTGCCTAATTTGAATTTTTCTTTACATTTATATATTTTCTGTTTTATTGTCAACATGCCTCGAGCAATTACCAAGAAGTTTTATGAAAGCCAAATCATGGTTTCTTTGAAAATCTTAGCTTGGCCTGACCCATATGAAAAATCTCTGGTGAGCTCAGGCAGTTGATGCTACACTTTGTTAGTCTTGCTCGTAGCTTTGCTTTAGATTAAAAACAAAGAAACTATTCTCAAAGAATACCTTGGGTTTGTGGGAATAAATGTCTCTATTTAATTGTAGGTTTCGGATTCTTCAGCTGAAGTAAAAGCATTGGTGGAACAAAAAGCAGAACTTGAAAGGAAAGTGGAAGAGTTAGAGAAAAAACTGGATCTGGAAATTAGGGTACAGCACTTTGTTGTTATAAAGCTTCTGACTATTTCAAATATACTTTTTAAAATAAGTGACAGTTGATCCTCCAGCTGAATCCCTTTTGCTTCATATTCTTCTTAATCCAGATATAGTTGTGCTTTTTCAGAAGACTTTTTATTTAAAGGGTGGTTAGTCATAGCATTGTTACCCTTTGTAACAAATCTCTTTTTAGTATTTGAGGAGGAGTTTGGGGCAGTGAATAAAAGTGTTAAGCACATGCAAAAAGAACTTCTTAGGAATCTGCAGAGGTAAATGTTAATCTGTTGATTGCAGTGAGACAGACATGGACTGAGAGACAGACTGTATTACTCATGTAGCTGCTATTATTTTGCTTAACTTTTGGTGTACAAAATTCAGAATCAGCAAAATTCCAAAGAAGAGAGAGATGCTACACGAGCAAGCCTGAAAGATCTTCAGTTGCAGCTTGATCAAAGTATATGTGAAAAGGAAGCCTTAAAAAAGCAGCTGGAAGAAAACGAGAAGGAACTCAGGCAAAACCTGGAGGAGTGAGTTAATTCTACAAAAGTTACCATTGAAATTTGTACCTTTCCTTAAACCTTATAGATTAAAAGTACTTGTGTCTCAGGAATATGTTGATGACGAGTGACATCTGTTACTGTAGGAAGTGTTTCTACCATTTGAGAGTCATGTCTTTAGAATATCTGGAAGGAAGAGAAAGATTGCTGAATTTATAGTCTTCCTTTTAGTGCGAATTGCTTTTAATATTTCACGGTCAGAACATATAGTTCAAATCTTTGAAATGTGGAAACACTTGAATGACTAGAGTACCGGGTGTGAAATAAAATACAACTCTCCACTTTAATACCTAGTTAGAAGATTTCTCGTTTTTACCCCTCTGACAGTTAATTTTTCGGCCTCATTATATCCCATTCTCTTGTGGGCAACGTGGGAATGTGTGTCTTTTTAGTACTTGAATGAACAAATTAGTATTTCTACAAATTAAAAAATCCTGTCTGATTTTTATTGATGAGGCTTTTTCAAGTGAAGATGGAGCAGGAGAAACACCAGACTGAGATCAGAGATCTTCAAGACCAGCTCTCTGAGATGCATGATGAACTGGATAACGCAAAACATACCGATGAAGGGGAGAAAGAGATTCTGATTGAGGTTAGTTACAAAATACCAGAAGGAAGGATCAGAAAAATTGTATGAAAAGAGAGGACTTATATACTGGTGAAAGAAACACATGCCTTTGCTTTTCCTGTGCTATTATTCCAAAGCAATGTACCGTTATTAGGTGACCTAAGAAAGCGTGTTATGAGAACTGCATTAACCCTAAAAAGAATACAAAGTATAAGTACCATTGTTTTATGGTACAAAGAAGAGCAAGAGAATGGATACCTTAAAGGTTGACAGGCAGGTGAGTTATCCACTATTATCAGGTAATAATCTCAGTCAGTTTTAGCAGTCAGGATTTGGGGTCAGAACAGGGAAGATCAGTTTGAAGAATACATACGTATTATCAAGGCCAGGTGAGATTCAACTAAGAAAATTAAAAGAACTCAACAAAGCAGTCTCTAAATTGTTGACTTTCTGTTGGTGGGACCAGGGAGAGAAGAGAAGGGATAAGAGTCTGGAGAGGAACAAAGGAGTTACAGGGTTTCTGTCACCTTGAGATGAAAGAGCTGTACTCTGGTTATACTAATACACTGATGATGAAATAGAGAACACAGCTTATTAAATTTGTTGATAAGGATGTGTAAGAGTATCAGTGCAGGAATATTAAAGATGATTGCATGCAAGATCTGCTGAGTAGAGTAACTACCTTGTTTTGTATGGGTGAGATTTGATTACTCTTAAATTACTGTCTTAAATCTCAAGCACTGTAATTGAAAGTTGAACATAAGTAGGGGAATATCATGAATGATGGTGATAGTACTGAAAAACATTACCTATGAAGGACTTCAACCTGAATGGAGAAGTGAGGGAAGAGTCAAAACACATCTTACAGAATGTTTCAGTAAAGGTGATAGTGATCAATTTTTCTATGTTGTGTTGAGATAGAGTAAGGAATGAGAGACTTAGCTCCAGAGATTTAAAGAAAATGCTAGAAAACTTTCTGTTACTACTGATAATTAAACAGAGGTAGATACTGTCTGAGGTGGTGGTAGGATCCCTTCCATTGAAGCTTTTTAACAGCAGAGTAGGTGATGTGTGTCAGGAATGGTTTAGATGTACTGATCCTCCTTCAGTGCAGAGGAAGCCTGCATTCTCCTTGAAAGTACAATTACTCACAGCTGGAGAAATACCAAATTAGAGAATTCTTGAAGCGGTACATTTTTGATTGTTTCTGTTATTCTGTGTTTTGTAGGTATGTGTGTCTTTAGTCTTCAGATTCACTGACTCTGCAGTTCCTTCCCAGCAATTTGGAGAGAGGAAATGACTTCTAGGGTTACCCTGGTGGGAGGAGGAAGGGTGTGAAGACATGGACTTGGTTGGGATGCACTTGTTTTGTCTTCAGCACTTAAAGAAGCAACTTTATTTGTTCTTTCCAGCAGAAAAGAAAGCAAAGAAATTATCACTGAGTTTGTTTCTCCTGCAGCTGAGGGGAAAATGCTTTGTCTTTGTTCTTATCTACCTCATTGCTACTGAAAGTAGGATGTAGGAGTGACTCCTGCATTATCTACAGATGGCATAACATACACCATTAAAATCTTTTGATGGTTTTGCAGCATCAGATATGTTGACCTATTACATAAAACATCAGCTATATGTTATACTTCTAATAATATTAAGGTTTACAAGTTTTTATCTTACTATAAAAGCTGTGAAACAGATGTCAGTCATATGAAATGAAGTTGTCCTTGGGGACCTTACGTGCTTTCTTTCTGTGAAACATGAACACAACATCCACAGGGGCTATTTGTCACACAGCTGTGTTTAATTTTGGGCTTTAGGAGCTGATGCAAATGAAGCAGGATCTGCAAGAAGTATTAATAGCGAAAGATCAGCAAGAAGAGATTTTGAGAAAGAGAGAGAGAGAGCTCACAGCTTTGAAAGGAGCACTTAAAGAAGAGGTATCCAGCCATGACACAGAGATGGATAAACTTAAAGAGCAACACGATAAAGAATTGCTGGATCTACGACAGAGCCTGGAGAAAGCAACAGAGGTACCTAAGTGATAACAATTACCTCTACAGGGAAAGATCCTACCTCTCTCAGACACTGTATACCAGACGCTTTCAGATACTACCATTTTCTTAGCAAAATAGGCAAAGATTTAGGCCAGGAGATTCTTGGCTGCTGAGAATAAGTATTATTTCATACACATCTAATGTTTTGATTGTTTGTCACAGCTGAAGTTGTGGTCCTTTCTTCGAGCAGTTATTTACTGCATTTGCTTAATTGCAAACTTTGAGGGAGAATAGATGGGAGTATAGTACAGAGGACCTTTTGCTTGTCTTGGGTTAAACAGAATCATCAAAACCTTGAGGATGCCCTTGAAGAGCACCAGTGTGCTTTGCCAATCATACTGTTGAATCAACTTCTAGCAGTTCTCTGCAGGTCTTTGTAGCCCACTGTTCCTACATTCAGCTTCTTGTGTCACATCCTGTTCCTGGTGGCATTGTCCCACCTTATCCATTCAACTTCTCAATATCAGTGTGGGGTTTTGGGTTTTATTTTGTGCCCTTTTCATTTATTGAACTTAGCTTGTTTACTGAATGGTCAAAGGAGTGTGAGCACAAGGAAACAGCAGGGGTTTGGGTGTTTTGAATCAGACAGGAAGAAAACAGAACTGAAGGAATTGCCTCTTCCAGCGTCAGCAGGAAGTCTTTGTGAGAGGGAGAATAGGAACAGATTTCAGATGTGTGTATTTGTTACTGTTTTCCAAAAGATGTCCTTTGTGAAATTTTCTTTGTAGAGACAGCAGGTAGAAATATATTGAAAGATTTTTTAATGTGGGGACAGTTGTCTTAAAGTTTTGAGCCTTCTTTTTACAGTGACAGCTTTTTTTGTCTTTTCTGCATTCCCTCATTTATGTCTCAAACGTTAGAGAAAATTTCTGCAGGCAAACCTTTCTTGACCAATATGTCAGAACTGTAGGCCCAGTTTTATGCTTAGAAATACCCATGCTAATTTATGTCTGTTACCTACACTGATCTTAGGTGGGTTGTAGTTATCCTGCTGGTCGTGACCTAAAACATAACACAGAACTGAGGGAAAATTAAACTTGAAGCTTGAAAGAAGTTTCCAAAGCTTTATATGCTCTGTGAGTAAAGTAGGAGCTTGTGTGGAAGATGCTGGATAGATATTGGATGATTGAATTCTGACAAAAGATTATCCTTTTAAAGGATTGTTTTTAAATGTGCAGTTTTCTTCAGAGATTAGAAAATGTTATAAATGCTGGTTTGTTTATGCAGCCTAGGACTTGTACTTGAGATTGTTCGGCTTTGCTTAAATGTGTTGTTTCTCTTCATTTTACATCATCATGAAGATATTTGACTTGTCTGAGCTGCATGAACTGAATTAATTCTTTTCTTTGAGAGAAAAGTAGAACATTTAAATTATCATTTTTTATTACACAGTAATTGTAGTGACAGCTCAACCTCAATGAACCATCTTTCAAAGTTAGTGCATGGTAATTTACTGTATTTCAATTATGGAACTGTAATTACGACTGACAAGAAATGAAAGAGTAGTCTGTTTGGCATAACAATAACACAGTCTGGGAAATGGCTCTATGACTGGGTTGCTGTGGCTTAGAGATAGTTATAAATAGCATTTATATACTTGCATGACATAGTCTATCTAATGGTAAATTTAATAAGATGTTCAAAAGTGAAATTTACTTGATTAATGTTGGTCTAAGTACCTGCTCTGTTCCCATTTGAGTTGAAATTTTTGTTTTTATTTGAAGTAGAACTTTCAACGTGTTTAATTGGAAGGTAGTGTTTTGTTTCATTTTTGTGTTTTTTAAATCTTGCTAGTATTTGTACTGAATGACTTCTTGAAGCACAGCATTATCTTTATGCCTGCTGGCTCAGATTAGTTGTCGAGTTTGATATATCATTTATCAGGAAAGTATAACCATTCTCTGCAGGAAGTTAGCTGACTGATCTGCTGTGATCTTATATATATTGTTAGTTATTTGGTTTATAATTACTCTGAAATACTCAGGAGAAATATACAATTGAAGCTACTTGGCCTGATTTGTTGGGGGTTTTTTGTTGGGTTTTTTTGGGGTTCTTTTTGTTTTTGTGGGGGGTTTTTTTGTGTGTGTGGTGGTTTTTTTTGTGTTTGTTTGTTTGGGTTTGTTTTGTTTTGTTTTGTTTTAATTACTGCAAGCTGGAAAGATTCATACCGGATGGCAGAACACAAGAAATCTACATCAAAGAGTAGTGGGAAGGGCCATTCTGTTGTATTTGATGAGGAAAACAGGAGTGTAAATGCTGTAATAGTGGTTTGTCATACTGAAAATGTGGATACTGATGTTTGATAGATCAGGTTGGCATCGAGACCTCTATGTACAAGAGTGTTTGTACTTATGTTGCTTCTAAATCATGCAGATTGGTACAATGAATAAAGGTGTTCTGTGATACATAGGCTGTTAAGGAAGTTTTTGCAGGGAGAAAGGAAGTAGTTTTTATGCCAGTGTTAAATCAACAGAATTTTCATCTGCTGGAGGTGTCAGACAGGTTGGCAAGTAATGTGCGGTGCATTTAGTCTGTGTGATTAGAATGCCACATAGATCTGTTTGGAAATAATGTTAGAAACATACTCAAGGTTATCTGATAGAAGAACAGAGCAGAGTTGTTTGTCATTATGATTCTGTTCTCATGCTCACTGATGTGGTGCTAGTTTGGGGAGTTTTTGTTGGGTTTTTATTGTTGTCATTATCTGGTTTCTGGTTTTTTTAATAGAGATGTTTATATAAAGCCACAGATATTAAGATATTATTTTTCTTTGCTGCAATTTACCTTTTTAACTTATTTTTGTGTTATGTCTTTTGCTTATGGTGGTCTTGAGATGGCTGTGACTAATCTTGACTTCACTGCTTGTTTATTGAGACTGAGACCAGACTGTTTCCATTTAACAATAGTAAAAGTTCTACTCTTCCATAGCGTACCTCTGTGGGATAATAATTGCCTTTAATGTAATAATAAATTTAAAAAATGAATGTCTTTCTGATTAAGAATAGAGTTTTTCATAACTGCAAGTGCTAGAACAGAGATTAATATGAATTCCACTCCAGTTTTTGGTGTCATAAAAAAATTTCTGTTATTTAATCTGGCTCTACAACACAACAGTCCAGAATTGTACTACTTAACCATGAGTACTCCGTCACTGTAGATGAAGTGCCACTGTTTCAGTAAAAATTGGAAATAGCTTTTGGAATGTCATGCTGCAGGTAAAAAGGTTGTAGCATATTGCAACTAGTAGTGTTCAAATTCCACTGAAATTGTATCAGCGCAGGAGTGCAGTTGCAAACTGCACAGCACTTCAAATTTACACGTGTATTTAGAGAAACAGTCTGAACAAATGATGTTGTTCAGAAAAAGCTGTAATCATCACGTTATGTGTGAAGAGGCTTATCTAAGCCTGACCTTGACTGATTTATTTGGCGTGTCATATGTCTGACCTTGTTCTCAGAATGATAAAACAAACACTCAGTTTAGAGCCGATTAATTTATCAACATATTTAAGAATGCAATGAAGCTGGTGATCCCGTTGCCATTAACTGCAATGTATGTGTTACATATGATTAAAGACAAGAAGGAATTTTACCAGAGCAAATGTAGGAACAGCAAAAGACAGTGGTTGCCTTCTGCACGTGTTATGAACTAAAATGGTCCTCCTTTAAGATAAGAAAAAAAATAGAAATCTCTGGGTATTATACATGAGAAGGAGCTTTGGTTTTGGTTTTTTGCCATCTTGTTAATTTAGGTGAATCTAGCATGAACTGTAAAGACCTTTGAAATGAAAAATAACGATTGAATCTTCTTCTACTTAATGTGATAATATGACGTGTCTTCCTCAAAGATAATAAAAATCTGCTGCATAGAGCAGAAACTTAACAAAAACTGCCTTAAGCGTTCCAAATGATACTGAGATATACTCTGTATGCCTTTTATGTAGAAATGGCTTGGAATTCATAGTTGAACTGTAAAATGAAACATAACTAAATCTAGTATATTCTGAGAACCTGTTTTGGAATAATACTGTACAGTGAACAGTGGTTACCCAAGTTAATCAGGGAAAAATAAAGATATAAGTGTGAAGCATTGCAGAGCCACTTTGGTACTTTAAGTGATTTAATGTATGTAACGGTAAAATTATATATATATATATATATATATATATATACACACATATATATATATATATATATATGAAAAAAACCCAATAGGATCCTGCAACCTTGTTCCTCTCTAAGGTGAAATCTCAGGGTTATAATAAATCATGCTAAAAACCCATGGTCTTGATAACAGTAACTTGGGCATGGAAATATCATTATGCCCTTTTATCCATACATCCATAACTCATCTGAATCTGCATCCTGAATGCTGTGTCTGAGGCTTGTCTGTTTATGTCAAGCAAGATAAACAACAATTGAAAAAGATTTAGAGAAGGTGATCTAAAGGATTTGAAATGCCACTGGTGGATATTTTCTTTCCTCTGCCTGCTGAGGCACCTTTGCCACGTTGAAATAACACTTTTTTGTTTCAGTTCTAGAAGCTGGTTGGTAACTGATCTAAACTGTGTACAGAGTCAAATAGTGGAGTGACTGGTCCAAGTCAATATTTTGTCTTTCATGACCTAACCCCTCTCCCCCTTTCATTGTCTGCCCTCTTTTACCAGCCTTCTAAAAGCCTGGTAAGATTCTGATTGATTTTCAGTGTGGTACAAACACAGATGGAGTAGGGGAAAGAGAGGAAGGGTACGCAGACAGAAGTGTGATGGTGGAAGGAAAGCTTCAGGCACTCCTTAAATAGGCATCATTATTGGAAACACCTATTTTAGAACTGTGTATGAAAAATTTGGGAGACAGATTTGATTTGTTTTGCCCGATGTGTCTGTTCTGTGTGTGGAAAGGAGGTTGGTAATAGCACCATGCATGTTTTCAGGACCCATTAAAGGAAGTACCAAACAAACTGTGGAATTTTAGTGTTGTCAACAAGAATATAAAATGTGCCTCTAAAGCACTCTGAATATGTAACTTGGTGACTATGTCCTTGAGTTCCAGCTCCTCTGGTCTTTCATTTCCATGCAATTTACTCCTCCATTTATTTGGTGGGTACATGTGTGTGTTTGGGTGCAGACAGTACCATGAAACTACAACTGAGTGGGTTTTATACTGTATGCAGAGTGACGAAAGCCTCTGAGCAAAACTGTCCTGCAAAGTTCTGTTTGAGTTGGATTGGACCACATCTATAGGATAACAAAAAAATAATTCCGCTTATCTGTAATAGTCGTTTAACTATTGTGAACCTCCTCTGCTAGGACTATTTCAGTAAGTCTGGGTTGGGAAGGGGGGTTGTTTGTGTGATTTTTGTTTGTTTGTTTGTTTGTTTCTGAAGCTTGGCAAGAGCTTTTACAGCCAGGTACTTCTTTAATGCTGTCAGGAGGATCTCTAATCCTTGTTAGCAGAAGCCAGTTTATGTATTCAGGTGATTTGTCTCGTGACAGTATATGTTTGTTTGTGTATGCATGGGAAGTGTTTGACTCTGTCAAACAGGAGGGAACAACGTGAACACAGAGTTAGTTAATGTTTTACTCCAGTCTGTCCAACAACTTCTGACCTTCAAAAGACTGTTAGTATAAGCCAAGCTGAGTATGTCATTATACATGGCCGGGGGGATAATATGACATTGATACAGGTACTGGTTAAGAGGTTAATACTTTCCTGGCCCTGGATTTTATAACTTGTGTAAACGTTAGGTCATGCCTAAATTGGAAAATTTTGTTTAATACGCTCTGTGTAAAAGAGGGCTGCATTCTCAGTCTTAAATATGGGTATTTAAATATTTCATTACATCTCATAAATGAAAACCTAAATAGTTTTGGAAGTAATATTAAGGACATGGTACCATTTTGGTCAGTGAAAACGACCTTGTAAGAAAACAAATCTTTTCTCTAAACTGTCACCAGTGAATTTTTAACGAGTTAGTAGAGTGGCTCTAGCTGAAATGAAATGAGAGACCAGTCTGACTCACTTGTAAATTTGTGCACTTGCTTAGTGAATAATCTCTTGAAGTACAGCAGAGAATTTAAGCTGGTTGCAGTGTACCTTGCTAAGAGAGGAAAAAACCACTGACCCTTCTTTATAGGTAACTAATAATAGTTAACTTCCAAAGGCATGGCCATGTGTTAAAGTTGGCTAGGCCTCATTTTGAGATGATGGGAAGAATTAATGTAATCAGTGTCAGACAGAAAAACAGTAAGTGCAGCCATTTAGACTTTTTTCCAGAAGTTTTGTTGTTTCTGTTGTTACCTTTTTTGAGGGAGTAGGGAGGATGGGGTGGGTGGGTTGGTAGCCTAACACTTCATTTTTAAGGAGCTTTCGTACTTCTTTTGTAGAAGTACGAGATTTTATTATCCATGCTATCCAATGTTACTCTATTATTCATCCCAAGGCTTCCAGCTGCTTTAAGAAATATTGTCTGGGGTTAGAAGAATTACCTAAAGGTACATAATGGGTAAAAATGCCAGAACTACAAGCAGAGGTACAAAGAGAAATAAAGACCTGTTATTTGCATTCATGAACTTTGAAAACTAGATGACTAACAGCTGAATAATACTGATTTCAGAAGCTCTCTTTACAGAAGAGCTAATGATGATTACAATTAAAGGGTTGTCCCTATGTGGAGACTCGCTATGTTTGTCTTTTTTTTCCTCGATGTCTGTCTTTGGGTATAGAATGGTTTGGGTTTTTTCTTCTTTCTTTGGAAATCACCTACATGTTAAGGAAATCAGTGTCTAGTAGTTTTATTTAAACTATTTTGTTTATATACAAAAAGAAGAGGAAAAGACAATAGAATGATATTTGATATCTCCATCACGGCTTCCCATTCTAGATGATCTGTGGGAGCTGGGTAGATATGAATCCCCAAAGCCATATGAAACTTCTTACGTGTAATTCAAGAAGTTAAACTAGTCCAGCATCAACCTAAAAAGGTGGACCATGAGTCTTCAGAGCTGATTTCAACAGCCATGTCTTGATACCTGAAGTGTTCTACACAAGGATTAGAATGAAGTGAGGAGCAACATTGTTTCCTTTTTTCAGAAGATTTTTGAGGATTATTGTGTCATTTACTTAGATTCCACAATTATGAATATGAAGAAGAAATTTGAAAATCTGTTACTTCCATTAAAACGCTCCAGTTTGTGCCCCAGCTCATTTTGAATAGAGATTTATTCTTCAAGTGTGGCTGTTAAAGAACAAACAGTTAATTGGTTGAAATAGTTTTCACAGAATAACAGAATGAATTAGCTTGGGAAAGACCTCTGAGATTGAGTCCAACCTATGACCGAACACCGTGATGTCAGCTAGACCATGGCACCAAGTGCCACGTCCTGTCTCTCGTTAAACACCTTCAGGGATGGTGACTTCACCACGTCCCTGGGCAGCCCGTTCCAGTGTCTAATCACCTTTTTGTGAAGAAATTCTTCCTAATGTCAAACCTAAAGCTCCCCCGCTGCAGCTTGAGGCCACTTGCTCCCATCCTGTCGCTGTTCCCTGGGGGAAGAGACTGACCCCCACCCGGCTACACCCTCCTGTCAGGGAGCTGTAGAGAGTGATAAGGTCACCCCTGAGCCTCCTCTTCTCCAGGCTGAGCCCCCCAGCGCCCTCAGCTGCTGCTCATCAGACTTGTGCTCCAGACCCTCCCCAGCTCCACTGCCCTTCTTTGGACCTGCTCCAGCACCTCAATGTCTTTCCTGGACTGGGGAGCCCAAAACTGGAGATGCAATTCCTGATACTCCAGGAAGAATCCAGTTGAACTGGATTCTGAAAAGAAATGTAAAGGTTTTTAGACAAATTTGCTGACTTTTGCCTGATAAACACTGGATTTAGCGAAAATTTAATGATTCTAATACGTGGCAAATGAGATACTTAACTTCCACACGCTTCAGGTCTTTCTTTATTTTGCAAAAGGACTCTAAGGATCCCATAGTGTGTAGTCACTGCCAAAGAGGAGTTTCACCAGCTATAACACTGAAGTCAGCCAAAACTATTTTTTAATGATCAGTTATGCAGCCTCTCTCATGTCTTTGCCAGTGTTGAGGGTGTGGTAAAAAAGTGTGGAGCCACAGAATATTTTCTGCATTCCTATCCAAAAGTATTTTTTTCTGTATTCAGGTTGAAACTGAGCATTTCATTTGCATCTCAAGGACCTTGTTCATGTGTTCTGTCCAGTTTCTTTGGGTTTACAGAATAATGAGTGGTGGAAAAGATTTTGATGCCATTTATACTATCTGTTCACTGCTTGCAATAAAGTTCAGAGTGGAATACTATAGAAATATATTTTACTGAGATTTCTGCAACAAAAGTGTTGGAACAATATTTATTGTTTCATTTTAACTTGGTCTTGACTAAATTTAGTATGTTTTAAAATACTTCTGGACACATATATAACTATATATGAAGACACAAAGCCAAGCTTTATTAGATTAATTTCTTGCTAGGTAGAAAGGAGCAGGATGGAAGGTGAGGGAAATTTATTTCAGTGCTGATGTTCCTTATGTTCCATACGCCTAGAGCTGAAAACCAAATGCCACACGCATATAAATTCCAGCAGCTGTGACTTTGTGGGCTCAGATAAACAGACCTGTGCTAGGTAAAACTTTATAGATCAGGTGTGCATACCAAAACAAACAATGCACACACACAGATATGTATGTGTGTGCATGCATTCATTCGCTTTCTGCTCATCTGTTATGAGTTAAATGGAGCTTGTACATACTATTAAAAACTTTTTCTGGAGAAAGAATTATAGAGATTTTTTCACAAACTTGTAATTCCTTTTCTCAACATAGCTTCCATCTTCTAAGAAATGTTATTCTATGTATCCTGTATTAAGAATAGGAAAGTAAGAGGTAAAGAGATCAGCGTCGAGAGGATCCTTTGGTCGTGCATGTCCAAACTGAAGTGCCTAGGTTAACACTGTTAGCCATTATATAGTCCTTGATATATTCAGGGTACAATTTTTGCTGACTTTAGTTGCAACTGTGCACTCAAGTCTATGGAAACCAAACCTCAGTGTCTCAAACACTGAGGAAGTTAAGGAGCATGTAGTTACTGATCCTCTGGGAAGATTTGGCTGAGTGACTCGCCTCGGGAGGTCTTTGGCAGAGACAAGAACACTCCAGATTCTCTAGGGCTGGTTTTGGGTACCTTAGCTGGGAAACTGTCCTTTCTCTTTATTGTCTCACTCCTTTCTGCAGTAAACTCTTAACTTCTCAAGCTAATTGAGTAATCCTTTAAGCTTTAGTATTAAAATGTATGAGAACTACTGAAAAATCAGTGGTTGTTGAACACCATGGATTATTTTGTGCCATTTATGTTCTGTTTTTGTGGTAAGAAACAGATTTTTTTCAGAGTATCTTTCTTTTAGGATTTGATAACTTGTTTTATTTGGTTGGAGTCCACTGCTGGGCTAATAAGTAAAGTTACTGCATGTGTACTGTGGCACAATGACAGCATCAGAATGCAGAAGCTTATCTTCAGTCAGTCGCAGGACTTTGTATTGTGGGACCTTCTCTGTACAGCTGTGTTTTCTTTCTTCTAGACGAGCTTCTTTTTCTTTATTCTCAGCTTTTTTCAGAAATTCACAACCCATTTCCAGCTCCTTTTACCTTTTATATCTGTATATATCTATATATATATCTATATATATGTATAAATATCTATATATATCCTTTTATGTCTGTAGCTTAATTTTGCTGATAAGGCTTACACAGTCTTAAATCAGGAGTTTAAACAGGACAAAATTTGAGAAATTATAATAAAATATTTTGTGCATTCAAAGGTAATAAATAAGAGGGTGATACAAATGTGGTTAAGAAGTCTCCAAATGATGTGGATATTGAGAGAAAAGTATTTTCCCTTCAGAGATTGAGGAGATGGATATCTGAATGTAAAACAGGCCAAATATAGGGACTAGAAGATACTGAATGCCCTGGAGGACAGAGTGAGGACAGGCAGATCTCAAGGAAAGACAAAACAAATGCAAGTAAATAAGCACAATAAGCAAAATGCTATAGGGTATTTACTTACGTTAATATAATTCTGTAATACAATGCAGTAACAGTAAGAAGTTGGTTTACTAAAATGTGCTGCCACAACTAGTAAGTGGGACTAAAAAGAAATAAACATATTTTCTATATCATAGGAAAGAAACTGCAAAATTGGAATTCACATATGTTAATTTTAAGATCCGAAGAGCCCACTTCCGTGTTTGATAAAATTGCCCCTCTCGCCTCCTATGTTTTGAGGGGCTTGGATTTTTGCAGAGGTGTTTTGGGTTTTTTTTTTTTCCGATTGTATGGCAAATATGTCTGAATATTCAGTATTTCATTCCAGGTTTTGTTGTCAAGAATCTTGTTTAACCAGTTTTGTCTGTTTTGTGCTCTGTATGTTTATGTACATAATCTCCTTTCCTTTAAACTTTCTGAAGAGACTGATCCACAATTCTGTGAACTAAAGTTCTTATATTAACAATGTCTGTTAATGTTTTATATTCAACTTAAATCATTACTTTGTGACCTTCACCCAGTTCTGTTACCATGGGTTAAACTATATAAACTTAGTTAAAATAATCGCCAAAACTTCTCCAACATTCCCAAATAAATAAATGTAAAGGATTTATGAATGGGCACCAACAGGAGTCATTAATTGATGTCATGTCATTAAGCCTTAAGGACCATTAGTTAAATCACACTGTTTATGTGCAGCACCATTACAAACAAGTCACACATGGACTGAGGGAAATGGATCCACAGCACAGTCTTTCCCTGTCTGGCTTTTTCCTCATTTGTACTTACTAGCCCTTCAATGTTCAGTTTTCCTTCTTTCATCCTCATCACTCTAACCCACTAATTGAATGCTTTTGCAAACAGCCTTCAACTCCATTTTTTGAGTGTGTGAGCCAGTCCCTGAATTTTCAGTGAAAACATGCGTCCCTGCTCATGCAGACAGAACCCCAGAGATTATCCCTGGCTGTTAGCAAATGCTGTTGGAGAGTTTAAAGTGCCCTTGTTGTTGCCACTTTCAGTTTTAGCCTATGAAGTGCAGCAGTTGCCATTCAGACTTCATCAATGTACATAGTAATTTCACTGTCATTTCAATGCAGTGGTTTTCATATCTTCTCCTGCTGTGTTCTGTTAGGGAAATTCTGTACAGAATATAGTGAGCCGTCTGTAATGACAGTGTTAAATTGTCCATGTGGTCTGTACATGAGCAGTACTGCCTGCTAGCTGTGTGGGACTGCTGGAGCACGCTGCATGTGTGCGAGGGTTCCGTAGGCAAAGGACACCACAGTCCTTTTGTGCGTCAGCAGTGGCCGTGTGTGATTTGATAGCTGCTGAACCTTACGTAAGTGTTCAATATATGGACAGGGATCTCTCCCCACCAGGTTCTCCCCTAATGGTGTTGCTACAAGGTCTGTCAGAACTGCATTTCAGTGCTTGTATTCTTTGTGTATGCTCTCCAGTGATACCTGGGCTTTTTGCTGCCATGCTCACCTGTCTTCCCAAGAGCAGGCCTGCAGGGGAGGTAGAAGGTAATGTGGCATGCCAGAGAAGACTAACAGTGGAGAATACAAGAAGGCAAGAGCTGTGGAGACTTTTGATACCTTAACTTTCAGTGGTAATATGCTATAGGATATGGCATATGTTGCCAAAAGCTCTTATAATCCAGAGACTTCATTTGTGCCAGTGAAGAGCTCTGCATGAAATTCTCAGTACTCTGGGGAAAAATGAATATAAGGTTTTTTCTGTCTAAACCCAGCTGTGTGATTTGACTCTTGGAGAAGTGATGCTATGTGTGCTTTCTCTTACACAAAGAACATCTAAGTTGTATTTGTATGGCTTGACTTTGTTTAAACTTCACTATCGAATTGAAGATACTTTTGTACTGTTTTGTCTGGTATCCTCCTGAACAATATCCTCAGGGTGGTCTTCCGTGCTTATGTGTGTAGTACAGTTGTGTAAAGTAAACTGATAAGATAGATACTCCTGTGTTTCTTTTCAGTCTTGTCTGAAACGAGTTGAAAAGATGTTGAAACAATAGTGTCCAGTGAAACCACATTGTGAAGAAAATTCCTTGTACTCTCCCCAGAATATAAGAAAGATGTTTACTCTCCAACTACAGTACAGTGTAGATCCCAATATATACCAAGAGAGTTTTCTACCATCTTGAAAAAGTATGTGTGTGTGAAAGAAGGGAATTTTGTACCTAACATGTTAGAGAGTTTGTTTGGGCAGATGTAACCCTTGTAGTGATGCCAAGGTCGTTAGAGACCTGTGAAGATCTGCTGGCTAAGTGCTGGTCACTCAATCAGCTGGAACTTTAGGAAGGTTTTATTTATATATTCAATTTATTTCCAAGATTTTAAATTAGGTTAATAAAGATAATACTTACAACTTGTCCTTTATGCCTCTCTATGTTTTACATGTATTCACCTAACTTCTTGCTAACTTACTGAAACACGTAGTGGAAAAGGAGAGCAAATGATAGTTTAGTTGAATGTTAGGGTCTGTATCCTAAGATACAACAAAAAGCAGGCTGGACCAGATCTCTAGATATGACAGCATCAGTGTAATCTGAACTTAATTTTGAACCTCTTCGATTAAATCACATCTATAGATAGATATTACTTCTGTGTTTATTTATGTATATAGATCTCTCGGCGGGGGACAGGGGGTTTATTGGGTTGTTTGCTTTTGTGTATGTGCATCCACTTTTAAGTAAATACTGTTTCCTGTGTTGAAAAATTGGAGCAAGCCATGGTAGATGTAGTGGAATCTCCAGGTCTGATGTGGGTCTGCTGCAGTCCTGTCTTACTGTGCAGCCCTGTGGAGGCAGTCGGATGAAAAAGAACAGACAAATCAACATTCCTTTCTCTGAACTCCCCAGCATGCCTCAGCTGCTTTCACTCAGCTCCAGAAAGGAGAAGTGAGACTAAAAGGAGCCACTGATGGAGTGCTTGCTAATTAGTAAAACTTTGCTGCATGCAGAAAGCAAAAATTAAAGGAATATATAAATGCTATTGAAATTTCAGTATATGAAAACTTAAAGCATTAACTGAGATTTATTTCAGAGCTTTTACCTAGTCATGTACTTAGAAAAACAAGTTTTTTCAGTATTTTCAAAAGACAGAACTTGTCAGCCTGCTTATGCTGCCAGTTTTTGTATAATAAGTTCATTGACCCTGTAGACAGTCTGAGTGTTTTCTGAGTTACCGCTTTATCTAATTTGCATGATTTTAAAGCTGTTGCTTGCTAGAAAACAGTCTAGTGAGGGCACTCTTTGTAAACACCCTTTTATATAACTTTGCTTATTCCTTTTGGGTAAGGAGAGGGGAAGATCAGGAGCAACAATCAAAAATAGCATAAAGGAAAAGTGACTTTCATGCTTTCATAAAATATTTCACAAAACAATTTCTGAGTAGTTTGATAGGATTTCTTTTGTTTTCACCCAGATAAACACAATTTCACATGCAAAAATGTTGTGCTTCAGTAATTAATATGTAATTACTTAGTGTTACCAGGTAATGTAGAGGCCAGAGGTATAAATGGATTTGAGAAGGATTAGAGAAATGAATGGGTGATACATTCATGGAAGAAAACCAGTGAGAGCTGGGAGTGTATAATGAGGAAAGGCTTGCCCCATAGCTGTTCATCCCCTTTTTGCCTGTAAGCATCAGCTGTGGCCATGAGAGAGAATCCTGGTCTAGATTGATTCCTATGTCTGTTCTGGTGTTCTTGCTGTTGTTTAAGGTCTTGGTGTAGAAGGCAGTGGGGCTGCACTGGAGAACCAGATCTTTGTACAGAGTGTTGTCTTGTATCAGCCCCTGAACGCCCAGGAGCAAGAACCACCCATTATATCCTGTGTTCTTTTATGTTCTTTGGAGGGGATTCTGAATGAGAAGTCAGTGAAGAGCAAAGATTAAACCCTTCCAGCTCTTTACAGAATTAAATGTTTATGAGTACATACCTGTTCTGTGTTACAAGAGCATGGGTGGTATAACAGTATAGACAGATACTTCCACTCCTGGTTTCCACAGTAAATGGTAGGGTGTTTTAGAGGGTAAGTGGTAAGATGATGATTAGCTCTGAAAAGTTACATGCTGCAGCCAATTGCCGTGCAAAAAAAATTCAAAAATGCATTGCCACAAGTTGTGATGCGTAGTTCATTATAATTTGTGTTTGTGCTATGTATAGATTTGAGTTTCTGAAAAAAAAAAAGTATCTTTTTGAATACAAGTTGAATTCAGTATTCAATACAAGTTGAACCCTCACTGTTTTTTTAGTGTCAAGATCTCTTTATGTTATCTGTCATTAACTCTGCAGCCCCACAAATAGCTGCATGGATGTAGTGTGTTGTATGTTAGGGCTTGGAATCATCAGTGGGGTCAGGCTGCCTAAATTTTGTGTTGCTGTGGAAGACACTCTTCATAAATTAATAAATATGTTCTTCCTTGAAGGTCCATATGGCTTTTCCTGTCTATTAGATGTTTCAGTTTACTTGGAATTACCTAACAATGGGATTTGGTAATGAAATATTTTAGGGCAATAAAGAGGAAAATGTTAAGGTGAAAATATGAGATGACAAGCATGAGACTGTTCAGGTGTCATATATTACTTTATCTGTTGATATGCCCAAGGAGAAAAAATGCTAAATATTAAAGTCTCTGTTGATATTTTAATGTTATATCCTAGCTGTATTTGCTGTGATTCCTTGTGGAACTCCTGTTGGAAAACAACATAAATTCTTTTTTTTTTTTTTTTTTTTTAAAACATGCCATTATTTGTTTTCACTAGAGTGCTGCTGTCCTTGCAAGTGAAAAAAATGCTGCACAAGAGGAGCGAAATAGTATAGAAAATCGAGTCAAAGAGCTGATTGAGGAAAATGAACGGTTGAAGAGAACAGTTACTGAGCTAGAGAGGAAAATCGAGGAGCTGCACAAACAAATTGATAATATGAAAGGAGGAGAAAATTCAGTGAAGGAAAAATTAAAGACATATGAGGTAAGTTAAGAAAACAAGCCCTTTAAATAGTCTTCCCATTTTCAATGGATTCATTATGGAATAAAAACTGACAAAGAGGAGGATGGACAATGTCATAGGAAAGGGTAAGGAAAACCAGCAGATGTCAAGAAGCAGGATGCAGTTTGCTGACATGTGTAGGAAAGATTTTCCCATCAAAAACCAGAGTAAAACCAAGTCACACCTTGGGACTGGGGGAATCAGTGATAGGCCAGAGTGAACAGACTTCATAGCTCAATTTCCTTGTCAGATTAAAGGCCTGGCCGCTGTTTCTGAATGTATCAAATTGCATCATTGCAGGAAGAGAAGCGACAATTAGAAGAAGCTTTGAAACATGCTGAAAAGGAGGGAAAAGAATTGTTGGTGTTAAAAGCAGCTTTGGAAAGCCAGCTAGAAGATATGCAGGTAAGAACAAGAAGAGTTTGGATAATTTAAATTTTAAATTTTCTGTTTATCTGAGTCACTATTGCTTTCTGTAGAGTTAGGTCTCATTCTTTTTGAAGTACACTTTGTTTTAAAGTTTACACCTCACTTCAGTGTTCAAATGCATACTGAAACCATAGCATCATCAAATTAAAATTGTTTTCTTGCTGAAGTCTAAGTCTTTTTTTATTTTTCTATTTCCATGGATCTAGCAAAATTTCAGGGAAATGAATTGCCAAATAAACTGCCTAAGGTTTCATAAACCTATTATTTTCAATGATCCTGCAACTCATGAAGGTATTTACATGTAAAAGAATAAAAAGCTGTTCTTGAATATAAACAAAAAATACTGTTGATGGACAAATATCAGGATGTTTGCATCTCTATTTTTATGAGCCTGTCTTATTTGCAAATGTTGCTTGGAACTGGAATATTTAATCACAAAACCAGAGACGTTTCACACGTATCACTAGGATTTGCAGCCTCTTCAATTCTGAATGAAGTCCTCTTTCCACCTTGCTCCTTAGTCCACCCAGTGTCCAGGAAAGGATATGCTTTCTCTCAGATTAGGCCAGAAATGAAACATGTGGAGGATGCATCTACTTCAGAGCAGTGGAGAGAGACATTGGCACTGTTGTGTATGAGTCAAGACTGGGTGATTCAGATGGCATGAAAATTCAGATCTATTTAGTGACAAGGGGAATGTGTATAAATCTTGAAACTGTTCTTACTGACCTCATGTTCTGTGTCTACAAAAGCTGCAAACCTAATTTTTCTTCTGTGATTCACCTTTTACATGAACCAAAGAAGCATTGATTTAAACAGTATCAGTTTAGAATTCTTAGTTTTGCTTCTAGAAGCTAAGGTTTCAAGTGATTCTATCAAACAACTCAGACTCAAAAGTGAGGTACATGTAAATTGCTAGTGCCACTTTTTTAATTGAATAGATGTTTTCCCCTGTTGTCTTCAACATAAATGTTACATTACTGTTCTGAAAATCTGAAAATGAAACTTGTCTCTAACAACCAAGGAAAGACTGTGTTAACCAGCACATTCTCATGGTTCAGTTAATTATGGTAAAAAGAAAAAATAACAACAGCAAGAAAATACTTCTATGTCTTTGGAATTGAATGTGCTTCAAGAATATAAGGTTTTAACCATACGGGTGAGTGAGTTTTGTTTCCGCAAAATGATGTTTTAGAGCTGATGCTCCTTATAACTACATGAATAAGTGTTTTATCTGAGGCTTTTGGTCAGCCTAGGTTTTTGGTTGCCTTGGTTTTGTTTTTTTTTTTTCATTTTAAATCTGTTTATCTGCTCTACCTCACTGATTCTCCTCATTTGCTTGTCTGCATTGCTGATAGTCTGCACAGTCACTGTAGGGGCACATTGCTCATCACTGGCTTGCATTTAACACACTCCCCTAAGAGCTCCCTTCTGTCACAGTCTGACTTGACCTTGCTGTGTAACATGGATCAATGCACCATACACATCTCCTGCATCTTGATTAGCTTTGGGTCAAGATGCTTGAAAAGTGTGTTCTTTTTTTTTCTGTTTATGCATCCTTCAGGGCATCGTGCCAAATAATGCTGCCTCCAAGCAGGGTCTCCAAATGAAAGAATTTTAGGGAAGGTGACAGAAGAGTCGGTCTTGACATTTTATTCACAACTTATGTCTAAATTCTGGCACGCTAAATTTAATCCTCTTTCTGATTCCACATTCTTGTCCACCGGATATGAGCACTAACAGACCTCAGGATGTAATCAGCGGCCCTTTTGTTTAGAGCAATTCAGCCTTTCTGTCTTTAGAGTTGTTCTAATGAATAATGTTGTGCAGTAGGTTGATTTGGCCTTGTGTTACCATTGACAATTTAGACGACAAACTCTGGCTCCATAATAATGGGCATCTCAGTGGAAGTGTAATTCCTCACTGTCCCATCTTGCTTTTTTACATAACACAAATTACTTGTAATGGTGGACTAGCACAAGAAAGACAATGACAGTACGAATAGAACTGTAACAGTTACTGCAAACAGCCGAGTCTATTCCTCCTCCATTCTGGATTTCTAGTCAAAAAAGTTAAAGCTGATATGCACTTAATTGTAATAGACAGTTTGCATTAGTGCTTTCATCTAAAATCGCCCTCAGTATATATCGAAATTTTGTTTATGGATGGTCAAGTGAGGAGTATTTTTGTAGCATTTCGTGTTGTATTCTAACCTCTGTTTTAGGGTAGCCACCTCTGTACAGGGCAGTGTGTCAGGAAATGAAATACATTTCAACATTTTTGCACCATTGAGAAGGGAAATGACTTAATTATTATGCCCCTTAACCATAGCATATATGGTACTGTAATATCTTAAAAAATAACAATTATACCAACATTATGGATGGCAGCATCAAGTAAGCTGTGCTTTTTAAATTAGACAATCAGAATATGGGATCCTTTCAATGGGTGGAAAAATAGGAAGTTTATCTTTTCATTGTGGTACATAATGGTAGGCATCTAGAATTAGCATTGCAGAGCATTGTAAGTTGAAATACATTCTTAATTTTCAGTTATCAGTTGAGATGAATTACTAATTTTGTAAAGAGAACATTCAACTAGTATTGTTTGGAAAAACAGAGAAATATGAGAGTAATCTTTTAGGTTAGTGTGAAAACAAATGACTCCTTTGCATTTCCCCCATTTTGTTCTCTTTTCATATAATAACACTTCACAAAGTAATTAATTGCCACTAACGATTGGCTTTAAATTGGCAACTGACAGGCTGTTGGCCTGACTTGCAGTTACACTGTGACAGGCCAGCCAATTGAATAGTGCTCAAGGATTTTTGTACCTGAAATACCCTCAAATTAGAGATTATACTTAAATTGACCCTTGAAGCTGTCCTATAGGGCATCCAAATTTCAAATACTGAAATTCAGTGTAGTGTACTGAAAGGGTAGACACTGAGGAAACTGCAGCATTTGGATAGTTGGTAGCAACATTCCCATTGCATCATGGTTTTAATACCTGAGTTAAGAAGAGAGGTATAAATGGACATGCAGTTGTTTCTAGCATGACATATCAGGGTTTTTCTTACACTAGCTAGCAAACTGTAAAACCTGACATTTGTCTTAATTTTACAGCAGCTGCTGCTGTTACTGTGTTAAGTAACATTCCTTTAAGGCATTAGAAAAGATGGTCTACATTTCATTATTTTATTAATTATATGTATTTTTAATCTACTGCAGGAGCACATGCGTTGCATTTCACAGGAACGGCAGCAGTTAAGTCAGCAATTAAAAGATGAAACTCAGCAGAAGGAGCAGTTAAAGCAGATAAAGAATGAAATGGAGAATGAACGATTGCAACTGAACAAGACTGTTGAGAAGTTACAGGAGGAGGTATGAGTTCACCCCCAGGACGCCACAGGGATCTGAATATCTAACAGACAGAATAAACTGGCAAATTGTAAAGAGCTACATGTTTTTAAATGTGTGAAAGAAAGTAAAATGCAAAGTTTAGTATTAGTTTCTTTAACCTAGAGGCTCTTACTAAAAGCTTTCAGGGCTGGAACAGTGATTGGAACACCACTATCTCAAAATGGCATTGTAAACCAGTTCTGTATAAACCAGATCCCAGATCTGAGTTCAGTTCTCATGTAAAGTACAGCAATATTTCAGAGTTTGACAGCTGATTCTCAAAACTCTTCTGCATCAGATTTATTGTGCCATCTGTGTGTAAACTGTACAGCTAATACTGACATACTGAAGTGTGACTGTGCAGTTCATTGTGTCACTCAGCTGGAAGAACTGCTGACAGACAAAAAGAGAATAGTCTTGCCACACATACTATTAGAAATTAACTGTAGTGTTCTGTATTTTCCCGCTTCTGCATAGAAATTAATATATTTGGGAATGTTTGATAAATTTTCTGTTTGAAAATACTGATCTGAATACTGAAGATGGAGGAAAAAACCTTTTGTTGTATTAAGCACAATAGAACCTTTTGTATATGTACTTTTTGCCCAGATGTCTCAAATGGTAGAGATCTCAAGAACGTCAACTCTGGAGCTTCAGAGCCAGCTTGATGAATACAAGGAGAAAAATCGCAGGGAATTTGTAGATCTGCAGAGGCAATTAAAGGAGAAAAACATTGAGGTAGAAAAATCACGCCTGATGAACATAAGAATGCAAGATGAGGTAATGACTCATAAGTTCAGTGACAAATTCTCACCTTTGACCTAGAATTCAGTGCAGATAGTTTTCAAGATAATGAATGTTATCATGCTTTTGTGTACTCTCATGTACATCGTGAGAGGCTGATCTCACCATGCGTTTGAGTTTGATTTTTCATGGTGGTGATCAGCATGTTATTTCTGCGGGGGAAATGGGGGTTCCTGTTTAGGACAGATAAATGCAGTGTTTGACAAACGAATGTACTTTAAGTGATAGGACAAGGATTCCATTGATGATCTGCTGCTCTTTAATGCCTGCTACTGAAGGAATTGAGAATTTAGAAGTATTTTTGATTAGGAAAAAACCCACCAGTTATTTAGGAAAAACAAACAAACAAACATATAAACATACATGCTCATCTTCTTTCGTATGAGACAAGTTGCAGCTTGAAATGACAAAGGTTTGTGTGCAACCAAGAATCAACCAGTGTTGAGTGTCTGCCTCGTAGTATGTAAATTTTGCCATAAAGACAATCCAGTCTTTTAAAAATCTGCATATACTTGCTCTGCAGTTGGAAAAACTACAAGAATACATTGGTCACAGATGTTTCCTCCATATGGAATGTTTTAATAGTAGGATTTTTCCTGTTTAGAACTTCTCTTATATTGCCTGCTCCACTTAGAAAACTTGTTTTAAATTTAAATGCCGTTTAAAAGAACAGCAATAGAAGAAAGAGTAGTTCCTGTATATTGTTGTGTCTTCCTTCTATATTTATTCTATTCAGTGATGGAGAGCCTTTGTAAAGGGATGAAGAGTCATGATGAAAAATGAAAGATAAAATGGTGATTTGAAGAACATAGCTCGAGTTGAGTGAATGTATGTAGATACCTACACTAATACATACATCAAATATGTAAATGTATGTTTACACAGTGTAAGCACACCGTGTTTGCAGTTACGAAAAATACTTCTTGTGTTATCTATTACAATTACAAAACAAATACAGAGAAAAAAAATTAAGAACAAAATAAACCATTATTTGACAAAAAGATAATACAAACAATATATAAAGGACAAAATAGTAGTAGTTGTGGAATTTGACATCTCCATGAGGCAATATGCTAGGGCTTTAAAATGTAGTATGGTAACTACCTGCAAAAGAGGAAACAAAATACAGGAAAGGCAGGTTAAACAGCAGACTTTCTGGGAGACTAAATAGTTAGGACAATTGAAAGTCATTATTATCACTTCTTCCTTTGTGTTTAACAAGAAGTACAAATTGTCCTTCCATTCAACATGAAAGTCTGTTGTCTATTAAAATTCTCCCAGGTAGCTGTCACAGAGCACAAAACTTTCTTTTTGAGAGTCTCATCAAAAGCCAAGGATTGTAATGATCATGGCAACATGAGTATCCTCTTGGTCCAGCAGAAAAACAATGAAACAGTCTTGCAATGCAATATGTGAGTTCTTCACTGCTGCATCTCTTCTGGGTTCTCTGTGGATACACAGAAGATTCCCATCTTGAAAGCTGACAATTCAATGTCATTCTGGAACATTAAATGCATATGAAAGGCTATTAATGTACAGATCCCTGCACTTAACTAGCTGTTCACCAAATCATGCAGGTGTCAGGACTTAGCAGTAGGTAGCAAACTGTGAACGTTCACTAATACATTATTTTATCTTAATTACTAAAATAAGCACTTGAAACAGAGGAAGAATGTGGAAAACTGTTTAAGAAAAAGCGCTCTCATCCTATATCATGTATGTGTTACAAGTTAAGTTACAAGCACAAGGAATGGTCATGATTTCACCTAAAACCCCTCTCACTTATATATATGTTTAAAGTACCATGAAGGTTTTGGATAATATTATTGAGGATATGCAGTTGTTGAATAGGGAACTTCTGTCCTCAGCAGATAACCGCACTGTATCTAATACTTACATATATATATATATATATATATATATATATATTTATATTTATATTTATATTTATATTTATATTTATATTTATATTTATATATATACATATATATAAATCTGCAGTTATGTCATTGGTAAAATGCTGTCATCAAAGTGCATCAGACATATAAACTACATAGTTATTTAAAAGCTAAAGTATTTGGAGTCTGAAAAGGAAAAGAATACTATTGTAAAAGTTCCAAAGAGAAAACCATTTAGAAAATTATCAAAATCTTGACTTACTGTAACTTTGTAAAAAGAAATAAATTTGAAGAACCACACTGTGGATAATTGTCAGTGTAAAACATGTAGTATGAAGCATCTCATTATAGGTGATAATCCAAGTTTATTTTCTTGGTGCCATCTTGTGGATAAAACAAAAATTACTGTGAAAAGCCAGTAATTCAATGGAATTCCTGTCGTGCTTCCAGATCTGTCCTGTTTGCAGTGAGTCCCCTTTGCTGCCATCTCTTGTTTGTAGGAAGCACAGTGTAAAGTGTATTCCCATGATCTTATTGCTTCAGATGCGTCTGATGGAAGAAAACCTGAGGGACCACCAGAGAGCTCAGGATGAGGCAATAACAAAAACTCAATTACTGGAACAGACTGTGAAAAGCTTGGAGTATGAACTGGAAGCCAAAAACCACTTAAAAGATGATCGGGCAAGACAAATCAAACTAATGGAGGTAAAAGACATTCTTAAGGGTTTGTTTCTTTTTTGAAGAGATTAAAATAATTTTGGGATTTCACATGGATTCTGCTTGGAAGGAATCAAAATAGCTTCATGTTGCTGAAAATCCTTGTAGTATTACTGCAGGAATTACTCTGGTATATTCTAAAGGTTATTTGTTAACATATCTATTGTAACATGATATGTTCTAAATTACAGTTTTCTCTCATCATTTTAATTAACTAATTTTAAATTAATTTTATCTAGAGCTTATCATGAAAATTTGCATTATTTTAATTTCTAGGCCCATCATTTAGAACTTCAAAAGTATTTAGAAGTGTAAGTTCTGTTTAGCCCAGTTCATTTCAAGAGTCTGAATAACATTGTGACTCTAACTAACTTGTTACAGGGCTTCATAACTATTCAGTTCAACTAGGCTGTCATTTGACTTTCATAAATAAACATCTCTGTGTCATTGTACTCAGATAAAAAGAAATTTGTCTTCCAAATGTATAATGTAACGCAGACACGCAAAAACAGTCTCTAGAAACATTACAGAATTTCTCTTATTTTCTTGAAATTGTTGGGAGTGCATAAAAAAAGGAAACAAAACGTTTCTTTTACTTCTGTCGAACAAATTCACTCTAAAGGCTTATCTACCTGCTATCTCCTTTGCTGTGTGTTTTAAGTGGCATTTCAGTTTTCAAGCTTAGTCTTTCAGACACTTTGAGTCCTTGAAGTTTAAGGAAGAATGCCCTGTTAGCAATCCAAAGAGGATGGAAAGTAGTGTGTTGAGGTTGCTTTTCTTTGTTCCACTTAGGACAAGTTATCTCACCTGGAACTTGAGCTTGACGAAGAAAAGAATAATTCGGATTTGTTGTCTGAGAGGATCAGCAGGTGCAGAGAACAGGTACTTGAACAAGTTTTCCAGCTTTTGCTTAATGATTCTGTGAAAAAGTGTTATTAGGATCATAATCAATATTGATCAACTAAATAATATTTAGCAGTATGATTTATGTGCTATACTTCGGCAGAGCATGTAAATCCAAAAAACCCAAGGTTCATAAACATGATTTAATATGCTCCCTCCACATCATCACAGACCATTTTTTTCCTGGTGTTCTAACTGGGAAACAGACACAGGATATATATAAAGACTGAAGACCAGTAAGCCTGTTGTGAAGAGTCTCTTAAATTGAGAGATCACAATTTCAATCTTACTGAAAAGTAATTCAGCATAATAGACTCTTAATTTCAAAGAAGGAAGAGGAGGAGCTTTATGATATTGTGGAATTATTTAGTGAAATCAGCTGAACCAAGAGTGCTAGCTAGTTTCAACAGAAAGGAAGCTTTATTTTCATTACAAGGATAAAAACTGATTAAGGTGTAGCAAAGACAAGACAAGTGGAAGGCATTTTCCACATAAAAACATCAGTCTTTTGTTCCAGAAGTGTAATATAAGTTGATAGCCTAGAAAGATGGGAAGAAGGATTTATCAGTGAGGTTATGTCTCATGGAGCAGCAAATGTAAAGATAAAGTGATACTTGCCAAGCTAAGTGAGACCTATCAGAGTAACTCCAACAAGTAACAAAAAGGTTTTTGACTATATAAGTAGAGGAAAGAAGTTGTGGAGACTGTATGATGAGGCCTCTGTCAAGATAAAAAGTAATCTAGGTATGCCCTCTCAACTAAAGGAACATTTTACCTCTGTCTTCAATAAGGCACGTCAGCATGCAGGTGGGGGGAAGTGGAGTGAGTGTATTGGAAATGAGACCATTGAGTTGGAAATTACCAAGTCTTAGGAGAATTAGGAGCTCATTGGTTTGAAGACAGAGGCCTTAATAATATTATTCAAGATTTCTGAAAGAACTGACATAAGAAATTATAGGTCTTGTAACAAAGGTTTATAATAAACCAGTAGAGTAGAGTATGGGGCCAGATTACTGCAAAAGTAGCCAAACATCCATAGATGAGTAGTCGGGATCATGCAAATGTTCTGTTAGTTCATGCAAATAAATACAATGATGTGGCTGTCTTGGAATATCATGGCCTAGGTAATGGTCTTTGCCTTATTTTTGCCTTCTGAAAAATGTGAAACTGATGCATAATTCATTCCAGCACATCTGCTGCCGTAACTCCACATGAAGTACTACAGCTCATAGTAATTTCCTTGAAGCTCAGGGGACAATTAGCATTGAGGTACCCACAATAATCTGTTCTGTTCTCATTTCTCTTTCTCTAGAAAAAAAACCTGCTGACATTCTTTTGAATAGCTGTAGCTTCAGATGGAGAACAGAAAATAAAATCTTAGTCTCTGTGTCTTTGAATGAAATTGTGTGTTCCACTGAGACAGCTGGGGAGTTTAAAGTGAGGTAGAGCTCAGCTTTCTCTCACGCATCCTTGAAGCATCGAGGCACCATTACTACTTTGTTTGAACTCAGCTTACTGAGATTCTATTTGATTGTAATAAAGACTTTCTGCTATTGTTGCATTGATATTGTACAGACTCTGAGTCAGTGGGTGAAATAGAATGTAAAGGACTCATAATGATGTGGGGTCATGCTATTGTTAAATCAGGAAGCCTTCAATACTGGAGCCTGTGCCAGCGTTGTAAACCTGGGATAAAAGTGCTTTAGTCATAGCTGCACTAGTGGGTACTATAGTAAGTTAATTTGCTAACTGAATGGAAACCTAAAATACAGTTTGGTGACTAAAATGTTACATAATGGGTAAAAGACATGTTTATTTTGAGGTCTGGAATTTTTCATTTCACACACGAGTTACAAAGGTTGCTTTGTTTTGATTTTATGCCAGAATGACTAAGTAGTCAAATTACTAAAGAGTATTTCAGGGTCTGCTAAGCATTTATAATGACATGAGAAATTATAATGGATTTGTTTTGGTAATATCTGTATTCCCCTACATTTTTAAAACTATTATTATAAATACGTTATTTTAACATACTGATAATGAATTATAATACTGAAATTTCCAGTAAAAACAAATTTAAACAACTGGTTCTATTTTACATAAAGATGAATGTTTGAATAAACATTGGCAAGACTAATAGTTCACATTTCACTTGCCATGAAATGTTATTCTTTTTTAATTTAAACACTCTTTTGAATCTGAATGGCTGCATGACACACTGTTCTCATCTCCTCTTGCCTTGTTCTTGAGAAGTGCCACAGCAGAGTGGAAACAGAAAAAAAATTAGGGAAAAGTGGGTCATATCCTATTAGTTTTTAAATGATAAGGTATTAGTAAGTCTAGAAAGACCAAAATGCTCAAACCACACACACACACACACACACACACACGGAAAGCTAGAGCACTCAGTTGCTCTTTGAGTCTTAAATGAGCAGGGACAGGACATATTTTAATACATGAATTTTTTTTTCCTATGAACAAGTGAAATGAAGTATCTCTTGCCATATTGACTTTGCAAACATAATTGAAAAATCCTTAAGATACCCTCATCAATTCTTGTGTTCTGTGAAAATGCGAGCAAGAGTCTATTGACTCCCGAGTAGTTTCCAATAAGTGTGAAAAATGGACTTACTAGGTTTCATGACAATTTTAGAATAAATAGAGAAGGATGAAATTGCACTGACCTGCATCACTCGCTTCCTTTTGGTAAAGTGTTCCCAGTGGACAGCTGTATACCTGCTCTTTAGCTGGCACTGGCTGTGGGAAGCAAAGAAATGAAAATCTGGATATGAAGGTTGTTTTTCAATTTTGAAGCATCAAAGGGATTTGTTTAGCTTTAGCTTTCTTCTTCGTTAATCATTGGGTTTTTTGTCACATCTTGGAAACTGCCNACACTACTTAGGAAGTAACAAGAAACATAGGCTGCAAGCCTGCGAGATGGTGAACAATACTGATGGCATCTAAATTATTGTTGGAAATCAAATTGCTTTCACTAGTAATGAACTCAACAGCTGCTTTTAATCCTAAAGCTAGCACAAAATGATAAAGCTTCGTAAAATCTGATACAGTTGCTTTTCTCAATTCTTTGTTGTTAGCATTCTTCAAATCCAGCTGTGATAAGTGTTGCCTTAAACTGTGGAAGTAGTTTATTCTTTTAATACAATTATAATATATTAGACGTAGGAAAAGTAGAACATGGAACGTGAAGTTCCACATGGTACATATGCAGAGTATGGAGCATGAAACTGGTACATCTTACTGCTATGAAATAAATGGAACTTTGAGGGCATTTTGGCAGATATCTGCTTTTCTCCTTTGTGCATGTTAACTATGTGTTTACTACTGAAAAACACAAGAAGATAAAGCAGTTTATATCTCCTCCAGCAAGAATTGTATCTGCTGCCCTTTTCTTTTAACAAGCTCTTGTATATACTTGCACGTAGCTTTCTGATCATAATCAGATATGGTGCTTTTTCTCTTTCCTACTACCTTTCTGTGAAGTTGCTTTTACCAAGAGGTGTCCAGCAACAGTAGCAGTTATCTTGGAAATATAATAATTGTCCTCTAAATAATTCCTTAGTTTGAAGCTTGGGAAGGCTGCACAAATTTGTTACAGCCTCTGAGCACAGTTAGAGCACAGTGGAACCTCAGAGTGGTCCATTAAGCAAGTTCCTATGCAAAACAAAACCCCTTTCTTCAGTTAACAGCTACATTTTTAATTAGTCATTCATTTCACCACAAATTTAGCTGTATTTTTTCCTGTGTCTATCTTGCTAAAGCAATTACAGCCGAATAAATTCTATGTAATCCCTCACATTATAACTTTTTTCATATATTTCACTAATAAATACAGCTATTGTACACATGTGATTCTAATTTGTGTCTATAAAATAATACTATATAATAGTTTACTATATAACTTATAAAACATTGTTATTATTAGGCTTCCATGTGACAATGAGAGCTTTTAAGAAATTACCCAGCTGTTGAGAACATAGCCACATGCTACCATTGGTATTCTAGTAGCCATTATGACCTTAGTTTTCAGGAATGCCTTCCACTCTTCTGACACCATCCTGTGACATAACATATGCAACTGCATGTGTTGCTGCCATTATTTGTATTCATATATCAATTTCCAAGCTCCAGAAACAGTGCAAATTACTTCCTTTAAACATGATTAACTAAAAATGTATCTTTCAATATTATGATGTGGTTAAAAAATAAGGCCTAGGTAAATTTTCATCTGCTGTACTTGTTTAACTTTCACATTCTTAACATTGCTTTTGGATTTTTTTATGCAAGAATTCCCCATGACTTTTGAAAGACCTTTACTGAGATGAATCTGTAACTGAGAGTTGCTTAACTGCAATGGTGTATTTATGCAAGTGCATATGTAACTGGTGTAAAGCAGGGAAAAATGCCGTGGCCACTGAAATCTTTCTCAGTCTTTGTTTTGCAGGTACAGTAACTGATATAGATATTCACTGTACTCCCAGATGATATCTATCATTATCAGCCCTGTGCAGGGTAAACTGCAAATGCTGTGGTAACATTTGCTGTGCCTGTAAAAGCATTTTTAGAGATTTGCAGGGAGTCTCAGTAAGATTGGAAGCAAGAAAAGTATTTCAATAACCCTACAAACTTTGTTCTTTAGCACCAAAGCATCAGTAGCAGCTGTTAGGCAGTTTAGAGTTTCTCTTTGAGCTCAATTTTTTTTCCATTCAAGTCCAGTGGTGAGGTAAAACAAACTAATTCTGCATTCTTATCTTGAGTCTGTATTGATCAGGTAGATTTTTAACATCTTTACACATGGAGAATATATCTTCCTTGTGGTTGTTGAATATGGAGCAGAAATATTAACAGAAACTGTAGAAAAAGTCTTTCAACAAACAAGCAAAACCCACCCCCTCTCCAAATCTAGAAGTTGGTGCCCCTCCAGTACAAGAGACATAAAATTGACTGGAGGAGGGGAGCAGTGTTTGTATCCATCATGCAGCAGAGTCTGTTGAAAAAGAGCTTTTACTACTCCCATACATATAGAAAACTGCAGTTGTCTGTGGAGTGTTTCACTGAGTTCTAGGCACTTGTCTGCAGGTACCAGTTTGTGTTGAATAAAGTGAAACTTTACTTAGACTAGTCAGCAGCTTAAAGGTAAGGTGCTGTTTCAGAGGTTCAGACTTAAGTATGAAGAAAACAACTGGAAAAGATGCTTGAAAATGGATGTGAAGTTCCAGAACTCAGTGTCCTGCCACATGATATGTCTCTCGTATAACAGCTTAGAGTACAGTTCCTTGCTACAGAATGTATATGGTGAACATCAGTGATATCCACTGTGGGTGTGAAATGCCTAGAATGAGTACTGGGAATAACATGGATTTCCTGAAGCAGAAGTTTTTGTCCAAGATTGTAGCTGTAAAGCTCATCTGAAATCCTGTGTATGTCTTGAGTTCTGAGAAAGAACATATTGCTTATTGCATAGGTATATATAGTTTATATATATACATACACACAGTATCATATAGATAAATGTTAATTAAGTCTCTTCTTAAAATGTCTGTCTTCTTTCTCTAATAGATTGAACAAATGAGGACAGAGCTACTTCAGGAAAGAGCTATAAAGCAAGACTTGGAGTGTGACAAAATTTCATTGGAAAGACAGGTGATTATGTCTGGTTGTAAATGTTTGTCTACTTTTGGAGGAGCTGTTCTGCCAAGGCTTAACAGTACTTCAGAAACACTGTTGAAGATATTATTTCAAGTAACTGTGATTTTAGCTTAGTGTTTTCTTCTGTAGTGGTAAACAATTCTTCTGCAGTTCAGTGGTCTTTGAAAGCAAGATTACTTATCACAGCCCTTAGCTGAGATCCAGAGGAAAGCTCTCTTAACAAGTCATAGCATTACTGACAAATTCAAGAACATAAAACAGATTGTAATGGGAATTTAGAGAACATATTTGTACAACACACCTAATTTGGTGCCTTAAATTATGTGACATTGATCTCATCTTCATTGTTGGAGAAGAAGAATGCAACTTACTGGTATATACTATGTACATTCTTACACTTTAGTTCTGATTCTCCTGTCATAGTCCTTTTTTCTGTGTTTGAGACCTGAGATTATGCTTTGAATTTCTGTAACAAAGAGCTTTATTTTTCTGTTCATCATGTAACTCTTTATTTGTTGGGGGTTTTTTTCTGTCAACTCTTTGACTAGGTCCCCATTGAAAATATATATTACCTAGTCTCAGAAAAATGGAAGTGTAAATCTTGGCAAAAAGTCTCCTTTTACAAATCTTTTTCGAACTATTTTTGTAGTAGGAGTAGCATTGGAGAGTTAAGAAAGGCAGGGGGACACCCCAGTAATAGCTTTGATAAAGTAAAGTGGTACTGGATGTAAATAATTTCTTTGTCTACTTGTTCTAGCCATACACCAGTGATTTACAGGGCAAGAACACAGAATTTTGCAAAAGAATTGGGTGGAGCATAAGACAGATCTGACAGAGTATTTGAAAAAAAAATTGGCATATTAAAAAGTACTGCTGGAAGGGGCTTGCAGCTATCTGAGGTTTAAGGGTCCATTTAATCCTAAAACTTTCACTGAAGCTGAACAGTAAATTCTTCTCAATAAGGCACAGTAATAGAAAATTTGTTCGTAGTAAACTGTAAAATCTCAGTGACTTTCCATGTTTACTAAATACTATACCGATCACTGTACATACTGATTCGTGTTTTCCTGGAGACATGGATTTGGTTTTAAGGTGGTATTTGTCAATCTGAGTAAGTGTGTATTAACCAAGTGTGTTCCAACTATAGAACAAGGACTTGAAGAGCCGAATCCTTCACCTGGAGGATTCTTACCGATCCAGTAAAGAGGGACTTGTTGCTCAGATGGAAGCAAGGATCACAGAGCTGGAAGAACGACTTGCAAATGAAGAGAGGTAAAACCAGTCATGTTAAGATCAAAACATGCATGTTTGTGTTTGTTACTATGGCCTCTTGCTAATATTAAATCTCTATTGCAATTAACTTGGGGTTTTATTTTCACCAAATTAAAATGGTTACTGTTTCATGAAAGTATTGCAAATTTTCTTTTTGACTGCAAGCATAGTAGAAGTTTGTCTTAAAATTTGAAACTGGGCACAGTGCTAACATGGTTCCTTAGCTCCTTATTTTATAAATGTCTGGTATCAGGAACAGGCTTAGAAATATTAACTGTACTATGAGACGTTCACTTTTTGTTTAATCTTGGAGGACTGTATTTTTTTTTCCTAAATGTTGCTGTGGTGACAGAAGAAATTCTCCTTAGTCATTCCCGCTTTTGAACAAATTTCTCAATATGTTGCATGGAATCAATAAATCCAAGCAGGGAGCCTTAGTATTTATTTAATTCTTAGAAGATTGTTAAGGAATTATCAGGATTGGGAGTATTTCAGTTCCTCTTTTACAAACCTGTCTTTTGTTTATTTTTGTTTTTTCCTAGGGATAGAGCTAATTTTCAACTAAGTAACCGCAGACTTGAAAGAAAAGTGAGGGAGTTAATGTTGCAAGTAGATGATGAACATCTGTCATTGACTGATCAGAAGGACCAGGTAGAGGGAAAGACTAATATGCAAATATCTGATATTAATCCTACTAGCATAAACCATCATGTATAACAGATATGAGATGAATGTAGGTAGATTCTGGTTACTCTGTTGTTTATGAACTCGCATTTAGTGATATTTGCAGCTGCCATTGCATCATGTGCTTTTGTCTAGTACTAAATTGTTATTAATTTTGAAAATTATGAAAAGAAAGCAGTTACAAAAGCAATGCTAATTTAAGAAATAAAGCAGATAACAGACAGTAATTGATCCTATAAATACACCAACAAGTAATATATTTTGTTTTGCCACCATAAAATTCTGTTTAAAGAAAGAAGCTGTTTACTGTTAAATATAGGCTGTAAGTATTAAGCATACACTAATGTTGTAACAGCAGTGTGCTCTACCATTACTGTGGTGTTTGTTGATTAAAACATGGTTTGTTTTAGCGCATGAGCCAGCAGTTAATATTCTGCCTGGAGAATGAACAGTGTGTTTCAAATTGCAGACATCCATTACAGGAATGATCTTAAAAAATCCTCTGGGTTTTTGAAATGTATTTTATAGTATCTGTCTGTTAAAGTTGCTTAACTTAGACACACATAACTCTACTCTGTCCTAATTGATAACCAGCTCTTGCTATCACATAATACTGTCTTACTCTACCGAAGCTCTCTTTGCTTGTTGCTGGTTTTTCTTTGTAAAAAAACCATATCACATTATTTTTCTTAAAGTCTAACGCTGACTTTCAAATATTTCTGAAGCAGAGGATTACAGTATCACTACACTGGCAAAGTTTTGTCTTTATTCTCCCTCTCATAGATGCTGGAAGAATAAAATTCCTTTATTAAAATAGTCCTCTAATCAGATGACATGTAAATATTGCAGTTGAGTTTGCGTTTGAAAGCAATGAAACGTCAAGTTGAAGAAGCTGAAGAAGAAATAGACAGACTGGAAAATGCTAAAAAGAAACTTCAGAGAGAACTTGAAGAGCAACTAGACATAAATGAACAACTGCAAGGACAGCTTAACACTGCAAAAAAAGAATTAAGGTAGGATGAATTGTCAGACCTTTCAGTTCTGTATCACACCACTTCTCACATTTGACCACTTGCTCCTGTAGTCCATAAACTGTGAGCTTCCTCTACAAGTGTGTCATAAGCACACACAAATTTGACACAGACCTGTGAAACTCTCTAGGTGTCCCAGCCTTCTTTCCAAGATGTCCCTGCTGAAAAGTCATTGAGGCAGAGAATATAAAATGGAAAAAAGTGGTGGGACTTGACACTCTTACCATTTGTAGTAGTAGAAATTTCCCTAATGGCCGAGAGGTACAGTCATCCTGTGTTAGTTTTCCTTGGCCATCCGTGAACATCCCAGTGTGCAAAGTTTACAGTTTCCTCTCTCTACCACTTTAGTTAGAGGTGCTTGAAAATGAGACTGCTCAATCTCGTGCATGTTTCTTTCATGTAAGATGTAGTCTAAGTAAACTACCCCTGCTGGAGCACTTTGACATCCTTCAAAAATGCAAATCCGCCTGTCAATGTTTTAAGCTTCGTATAAGTGTTCTGTGTGTAGATGTGCTGTTTTAGTAGCAAATATGTGCATTTTTGTTTCAGTAGATTGAAGAAGTCACCAAGTAAAGTGTTGGCTGATTCTGATGATGACGACGACGACGACGATGATTTCAGCACGGATAGTGATAGTCTCTGTGAAGTACCGTCAGGAAATAACTTCTCAAAAGATGATGACACAAAAATCTAAATAAGTATGGATGCAATTCCTTGAAAGTACTGGAAGAATAACATAAATTATCAAGAAACTGGATATTGTAGAAGCCAAATGACATAAAGGGATTTAAGATTTGGGAATATAATGTTTCTATCCATACTGTACCATTTTCTTATTTAGATCTCCACTGTTTATTATAGAAAACAGGACTGCATTATAAAACAGCTATAAAACTATATATATATATATAAAAATAACTGCTACTGAAAATGTGGGGATAATGTTTCACATTGGAAATGGGATTCTGCTAAAATTCTGTTCAAGTAAAAAGCCATCTGGTAGTAATTCAAAATTAGATTTTAGTTATTAAAAGCTTTTCCCTAAAATTAAGGAAACCATGGAAGATTATTTAATAATTGTAAGTAAGGGGAAATTATGTATAAAATGTAAATATTTTAAGTTTGATCTTTTTATTGACTACTTTAGTACTATTTTGTAAAGTTTCGAATATTATATAAATCAGTTTGATATGTAAAATTTTAAAATTTATATTGAATGCTATGTTTGGGTTTTCACTAAGAGGAAAACAAATGAAAATTAATACATTTCATGCATTACAGAGCAGATTCATAGTTCCTGGGCCAGGAAGTACATTTTAAAACCAATGTGAGTTTTATTGTATGTGTTCTGCATATTAGAGGTCAAATGTTAATCCTGCCTGTTGACTTTAAAAGGATCATCGCATCTGCATGATGAGAGAGGCTCCCCTTCAACTTCCTTGTAAGCTTCATTTGGGAAGCTTTCTGTTCTTAGTAGGGAAGGGTGAGAGTGACATCAGTTATTACTTGGTATCTTTCATTTCCTGAAAGGAATTCAGTTCTGCCAGAGGCAGAATGTTACAGGCCTGCTGATTTGAGGACATTGGGACAGTCTTACCTTGCAAGTTTCTAAAGAGTCCCATTCATTCCAGTAAAATTACTTGTGGTCTTTGAATGAAGTACATGCTCAGTCTCTTGATTGATATGAAAATTTTATGCTGCTGGCAAGAAATTGCACCTAGGAAACAGAAAGCATGTAATCTGATTTTTCTAAGTTCTTCTTGACCATCTACTTGTGATATATTGCAGTGTATGGTCATATGTGCAGATACATATTAGTATTTTAGTTTACAGAAGTATCTGTATTTTGGGTTATCCATCTGTTGAACGAACTTCCTGGGAAATTTAAAAGAAAGAGCATTGAAGATTTTATTTTAAAAACATCTTCTGTTTAGTTGCTAGAAATTTTTTTGCTGTTTGTTTTACACCAGACCGGTTTTGCTCCTTTGCAAATCTAGAATTCTAAGGAAAGGGCATTACTACAAAATTTTATTAACAAACCATAGTTAGGTCCTGTCTATTTATCAGTATTTGTCCTCAGTTACAGGTTAGCAAGCACTTCTTCATTGATTTGATCAGGTAATCATGGAATTGTAAAAAATACTTTGAACTGAAGTTGCTAGGAGCTTCCATTATTCCCACAAAGGAATCCGCTGTGGAGAACAAATTTAACAGCTCTGACAATGAGGCTGACAGATGTGGTTAAGGCAAAAGTCCTGACAAGGGCAGTATCCATTTTCATACAGTTACATGAAATGAAACTCCTGCCTGCGAGGTCAGAAATGTATTCCTGCATAGCACATCACAGACTCTTTGCCATGTAATTCCCTTCAACTTGCTTTTGATCATTTGAGTTATATGGGAAGTAATAGGAATGGCATAGTTGTAATGCTTTATCTCTGAATCTTGTCTCTTTTCCAGTAGCATATGCATGGGATTTTTTGCAGTATTAGCATTACTGTTTTGACATCACAGAAACAGACTTTCGTCCAAGAAGACCTGTGCTACACTGTACTGACAATCATCATAGAAACTGCTGTGATTTATTTGTTGTTTCATTTGCATGCTTATGTAGACTTATCTTCAAGCAACTGATTCCAATCCCCAGTACTCTATCCTATAATGTTCATAGATGACTTATTTCAAACCACTGGAAAAAATCACTTAATGTTGCATCTACCTCCAGTTACACTAAACTGTAAAAGAAAAATTCACTTAAAATAAACAGTCAGCACTCTCAGTTCTACTTTGTGCATATAGCTTGATATGACAATTGAATTTCATATAGAAGACAAGTATTTAAAACATAACAAGAAAATAATTATCTAGGAAATACTGATGCTGTAAACAAATTTCTGCATTTTCTTCTCTTTGGATAGCTACTTTCTTTGTGACTTGCAAAGCAGGTGGCAGGTGTAACATCTAGAAGACTCCTCATTTGATCTTAGAAGGAGGAAGACAGTATTGTTGCAGACTCCTACTGGCAGCAATCCTTCTTAGTAAACCTCCCTCCCACCTGTGTTTTCAGAAAAAGGACTTGTATTTGGTTTGTTCATTTAGACTTGCCAATGGCATTTCCTCTTTAGAGTTCTCAAATAATATGACTAAAAGTCTTAAGACACTGAAAAGGATATTTCAATTCATTCACCAAGCAGTTGGTAGCTCTGTTTCTTGATACATGCTAGCTATGGTGATGGTAAAATCATTTTGATTGCTGCAAACAAAATTTATAATAGTTTACGGTCATCTTCTTTGTTCACTCCATATCCTGTTTGCTTTGATCAAAACTCATCTGAAGTTAAAGTTTATTATTTAGAAAAACTTTCCTGTTTTTTGCATGTAATCTATTTTTAAATGAATTTCAGAAGAAGCTCTTGATCCATAAAAGGAAGCAAGAGAGGGGTATATGTAAAGAAACATGCTCACAAGACATTCAGTCCCTGGAAGTTTGTATAAACATCAGAGTTTCCAGTGTATTACAGAGACATGGCTTGAATTCTGAGCTGTAGAGACCTTCAGTTTTCTTCCATGGATATTCAAGCTAAACCATGTTTTCTATAAGCCTAAGCTGATGACTTTTATAATGGATGCTTGTCTCTCAGTGTAAGTAATCTATGGTGAACCATGAACTTTTTGTCCTTTCTGGGGTTAATGACCTTGCTTTTCTGAGTCTGTTTTTGTAGATAGGAGAAGACAAATTAACAGGAGTTTTTTTATGTTTTAAATCACCAACATTTGGCAAGTGCTCCAAGATCTTTACATGGCAGCTTCTATACAGTGCAAAATATGTAAATGCTAAACAAGTGAAGAAAATCCTCCTGTCCTCCAATCCTCACTCACTAAGTAATGAAATTAAAGATACTCGTCACAATAATGCATTTGAATGCCCTTGAGTTTGGAAGGCATCCCTTTTCATAAAAGCATTAAGATCTTTCAGACATCATATCTCTTGTTAGTGCCTGAAGAAATAAAAAGGAAAAGTTGTCATCTTCTTGCTGTCCCCTGTACCTGTTTCCCTGCACTGCACTTTATTTAAGGAAGCTCCTGTACTGTGCAAATACTGTAATTCATCACTGTGCTTTT
Organism: Cnemophilus loriae; assembly: GCA_013397755.1. NCBI lineage: Eukaryota > Metazoa > Chordata > Aves > Passeriformes > Corvidae > Cnemophilus > Cnemophilus loriae. Next base: position 2,934,360 of record VZTF01009104.1, on the reverse strand, counting down.
TACTGTTCAATCACCAGGCACGTTTCTCCCCCCTAGCTCTTGGTGGCGAGACTGTAGCTTGTTGATTAATCTGTGTATTCCTCTGATTTATCCTCTTTCTTCTCAACTTAATTCTTCCCTTTTCCTGATTAAATAATCTGTTCTGATTTATAAATGATTTTCTAAACTATTCCAGAAGCCATGTGTTTTCCTCATTTTTTATAGACCAGCTGTGTGCTTTGCTGAGTGAGCTACACAGTGCAATAGCTTCAGCTTTTAAGCCTTTTCTGGATCACACAGCATATTTTAGTAATTAAATGCTGATTCTTTTAGCTTACTGGAGCTTCCTATCCTGTGAGTAGAGCTACATATTTCAGCTGCTTAATTTCTACCAACTGCACTTAGCAAGTAACATTGCAAAATGTTCAAAGACTTTGCTGAAAGAGCAACATTCTTTAGAAATTGCCAGGGTTTCTAACACATTTAATTTCTTGGTTTTTTTGCATAAAGTTCTGACTAGGTCCCATGTTTAACCCCCTGACCCTACTATGTTATACTGAAGGAAATTTCACTGTCATCTCAAAATTTACTCATAAACACTGGGCTACTTAGAAAAAGGTATAGAAATTAATAGAAAGAGGTTTTTCTTTTAACATGTAAGAAAGGAAAGACTTCAGAAGAAGGGGAGTGAAGTTCAACAGACCAGGCCAAGTGCAGTAGTCAGTTTGCCTCACCTACCTCAGTAGCAGCATGACAGCCCTTTAATGGTTAGTACCAGTGAACCTTTATGTGAGGTCAGCAAGGACTGTTTTATGTAAGCTGTAACATTTGATCTTTTCTCCACTTCTAATAACAATTTACTGCATTATTTAGATCCTGAAGCTTCATGCCATTGGCAGAAGAACAGGCAATAAAAAAATTTACTGAAATTCAGAGCACAGGTAGATGATGAAAGTTTCAGCTCTCCAAGTTGTCAGTAGGAAAACTGTAGGAACACTTCTGTGTGAGTGCAGAGGAGGAACTCATTACAGGTAACCTGAGTTTTGCTTTGCCTTCTGTGTACTTCTGCTCTCTCAGCAGAATGGGCTTTCTGAACAATGCTTCATAGATTAGGTTACAAGGCTATTTTCACTAGTTTCAAGTACTCTTTTCATCTTGGCTGCATGCAGGCTGGCTAGGGTGGACCCTACCAAAAGGCATAATGGGAAGTAAGGAAGAAATACAGACAGCAGGAAAGATTCAACTCAGGATCCAGTTCTGATTAATTTGATTTTGACCTTCCCTTCACTCTTAAGGATCCCGGCACACATCTGAGATTGAAAGTCTGGCTCTGCAGTAACCAGCAGGCTCTGTGGAGTGTCTTTTCTGCAGAACAACAGCCTTAAGTATAGATTTCCTTGGTTTATGGGGAGTTTTAAATCTGGTTTTCTTGTTTTCTTCAAACAAGAAAATGGTTTACTGTGTAACAGGTAGAATGGCTATGAAAAGTGGAAAGGCAAAAAGTAAAGTGACTCCGATAAAACTATGTAAAAGCAGTAAAATCAGCCAACCAAAGAAAGGAAGCTTCCTGAATTAGGCTGTGTGTACTTTAAACACAGCCCACTGTGCCTTGCTATTTCAGTACATATTATGTATGGTGTCCAGCTATTTTAGAGATAAGATCAAATTTGTAACTTAGATCAAAATGTCCCTCCCAAATGTGAACTTCTTAAGCATTACTGAGTCACAATGGAAAACAATGATCTATGTGGATGTAACAAACCCAACTCAAAATGTTCACCAACTTGGAAATCTGGTTTTTAAAACGAAACAGGTTCCATTTAGAGACCCTGCTGGGCCAGCTGCTTACAACACAGCAGCCCTATAAAGGTGCAGGTAAGTGTCTCAGGACTACCAGGCTGTGCTGTGCTGTGCTTTCTGACATAGTAGTTGGCTGATGGTCTCTATTGCCTTTCCCAGTTGTGGGTCTTCCTTCATCAGTGACAAGTGCAGACTCTGTTGGAAGTGGCTTAGATGTATCAGGCCAGAGAGGAAGTGACCTGACCACCAGACACGTGGGAAACAGAGTTAACATTAGCTTATTCACAGCAAGTACAGGTTCCCAGGTGCTGGCAGAGAGGTGTGGCTGTTTGATAGGTGGCTGTTGGGACATTCTGCTTTTTTTGGTAAGTTTAGAGTTTTGGGGTATTGGTCAGAGGATAGGAAAGAAAAAAGCAAGTGAAAAGAAAAAACCCTCTCCTGGTTGTACTCTCCAGGTGTCTGCTGGGTCTTCTCTTTCTTGTGGGTGAAATCTGTACTATATGCCTGGGATTTTATTTTACTTCACTTTTTGCTGCCCATGTGTCCACAAGTACAGCAAGAGGCAGGCAGTGTCTGAGGTCTACTGTGGTGACATTGCCAGAGTGGTAGCACAGGAAATGTCACAGCGCACTGTGGCCGTGACATTAAACACCTGTCTTTCAGCTTTATTTGAGCAAAATAAGGAGCTTTTTTAAACTTGTGCAGTATCTGCTAACCTCGCCTCTTGGGGAATGTTTGTATTCACCTGGTGGTTTGTACTGTAAAGCCTCACAATGCTTTTCCAGGGAATGCAGGTGCTTATGACTTGAAGCCGATTACCCAAGCCTCAGGAGGCTGTGTCTAAACTGCAGCACCTATCTATGAGAATATGCCGTTAAATGACATCAGCAGTTGCAGCTGAAGGGCAGTGCAGGTGGAGAGAGGGAACTGGATGCCGGGAAGCTCACTGGGTGGTGCAGTCCGCTCAGGTCTGTTCTGTAGGGCGTCAGCACCAGTGCACAGGGTAACTCCTGCATTGAATAGGTCTCCACACTGAGTGATTAAATAGTCCTGTACCTCCTATGCCTGCCAAGCCTAGAGCACTAGATATCAGGTAACTGAGCTTTGATTCCACAAACTTTTGTAAAGTCTTGTCATTTTAGCTTTTCTACTCAAGTATATAAAAATACCAACCGGGCACAGAGGAACTGTGCCTCTTACCACAGTTGTGAGTGTGGCCAGCTGCCAGCTGTGAGCCCTGGGAGGATGCTCTGAGGATGAGCTGAGTGCAGAAGGAGTCAGATACGAGCAACACGTTTTAACTTTGACCGGCACTTTATCTTGTCAGTGCAATTTTTCTTACCACCTTTATCATTTTTACGAATTAGAAGTAATATAGAGGGAAAATGGGACATTAACACCCAATTAACTTTGCTGCACCTCTGAAACTATTCTCTGCTAAGCAGAGCTTGGCATTTCTGGCTCTTGAGAAAAATTATTGGTTTTCGACGGAAAACGTTTGGAAATCTTAAGTTTGGGAGCTGCAGTGGAGACCGAGATGCCTCGGAGAAGTCGCGGGGGAGCGCGGCCCGCAGGGGGCAGCAGAGAGGGGCGGCTCCGGCCTCTTGGGCGGTTCGGTGCGTCTTCGGTGCCTCCATGGATATCAATGCTCCATTGAAATACAAGACAGAACAGCCAGGTTTCCCTTCAGGAAGTAGTCTGTTCGGAAAGTGACATGCTGCTCCACAAAAAACCTTTTCAGTGTAGAACCACAGTCAAAGTAGCATTAAAGATGTTAAGGTGCACAAAGTGACTGACGTGAGAAGGAGGATGGTGCTTTCCTATAAAAATGCTGCTGCTGTAAGTACTCAGACACTATTGTGTGACTCTGTGAGAGGACAGAAAATTGAGTGGTTCCAAGTCTGAAAAATTAATTTATGAAGGACAGAAAAAGCTCAGAGTATCTAGTCTCAACTATTCAGTGACACTGTAACAAGGTGACGATCTCTAGAATAGCGCAAGGAGAATCGAAATTGGTACTTTTTTTTATACAGCATGATTAGACACACTGGTATTGATGGTGATAATTTATCAAAAATCAGAAGTTCACAGCTGGTAAGAACACCCATTACTCACGAAAATGTTGGCTGGACTTACACCAGACAAAGATCAATCTAACCATACCATCTGTATATATGCTTGGGTGCCTTTCCTGCATTGCAAACATCCAGCCTAGAGATGTGGAAGTTTATGTCAGGTTCCCATCAGGGTTAAAACTTCAGCCAAATATGTTTCAAGTCATTGTTTTTCTAGATGCTTCTGTTGTTGTCAGAAAATCACCTTTAAACTGAAATGATTCCAAATGATGATCAAATCCTGCTTATGGTTACTGCAGAAAAGGCATCCTATTAAACAGGAAGTTTGTCTGTCTGAGTAGGATGCATAAAGTGTTCTAGTTAAACTCATCTTCCTTTGCAATTTACGCCCACGTTGGGCACTGTCCTTTGCATAAGCCAAGGAGAGGAAAACAATGTTCTATTGAGAAATCTACTTTAACAGTAACAGAAGTGTTCAGCAGGAATACAATTATGGAAGGCACTTTACCATTTTTTGTCCAATGTTGAAATCTCTCAGATCTTTTTGTCTAAGTATGTTCTCTTCTCGTGTTAATCCATCAAAATACTAAATGTGTGTATTAACAGAGGAAAACCCCAAAATTCATAGAGATTCTGTAACTCCAGTCATATGAGAAGGGGGAAATGTACCAAAATGTCTCAATAAGAGCTTGCTAACCTGTCTGCTGTCAGAATATTTTGGTGTATTTTTCATTCTAATCCTTTAGCAAAAGCACACTGTGTGTCATAGGACAGTGGATTAAGATTTTGAAAGTGTTTGTTACTCCTCCAAATGGTTTACTAAAAACAAGCTAGAAAATTAACAGCCATCAGGTGTTTTCAATGTATCCAGTGCAGGCTATTAATATATTACAGCCTCTGTTCTACAGATGTAGAAATTACTGGGAAATTGGCTAGTGATTGTAGAGGGAGGAGGATTAGATCTTATGTTACTATATTAATCATTGGGTAAATGTTTCTCTAAAAGGTAGGAATATAGAAATTTCCAGGGGCAGAGTGATGGTCTAACATCCTGTTTTCAACAGTGGCCAATTCCCAGGGCCCCATAGGAAGGCAAATCCCCTCCTTTCCTTCCCCCCATGTCAGTTGTGTCAGAGGCTACTGTCAGACTCTCTCAGGTTAGCCATAAGGTAAATCTGGTTGATAACTCAGGCTGGTTTAATGCCAGCCAGCTCACCATTCTGCCTGACCCAAACCTGAACCTGTAAACCCACCCACAACCGCGTGTGTATCAACCTCTTCCTTCAGTGCATCTTGACTCCGTGACCTGTGTCAGCAATGGATCTCCAGTTTAATTATAAAAACCAATAAGATACTTCCTTTGTGCTACTTTAATTCTATTAACCCACATTAATATCCAGAGCATCTCCGTTTACTTCTCAGTTATTATCAGACAGATGCTAGTAAAAAATGAGAGCATAAGTAGGGCAATCATCTTGTCATGGCTTTTGGTGTCTTTCTGTTCTTGTTCTGCACCAGGGAGAATTGGTGTTCCAGACGGGTCTGTTCTAAGCACTCATTGCTATCCATACCCCTCTCGTATCTGTTTTCTCTGCTTACATCTGAAGAACTGTTATGCATGTGACTGTGTATGTGTGAATCTAAAAAAAGCTTTGAGTTCTTCTTAGACAAAACTAATGGGAAAAGAATACCCCTTGCAGAAGCTGCATTTTGAAATAAATACAGCAGCCCTATACTGTTTGCTTTCCATGCAAAGCTGCAACAGAGAAGAATTTAAACACACCTCTTGATATGCCATTTCTGTTTACCCCTGCAAGGTGATACAATTCTTCCCCAGCAAGAAATATAGGAAAATGTGCCCTATTAGGCCAGCTCAAGGAGGCTTAATAGAATTCCATGTGTTAGTCAGTCCAGCCACTCCGGCAGCTTTTCAGTTCTTGAGTAACTCCTCTCAAAGATTTCCTGAGGTGGGAATGGTGCTCTATTATCCTATTGTAAACTTCTCGGAGAAGTAACCTGGGTAGGCCAGAAGTGCAGCAAAACGCCTAAGCATGGTGAGGTTATGAGAAAAAGAATATCAGCTAATTGTTCAGGGAAATGCAATTTTCAGGTTAATGCTAATGACAGAAGTCTATCTCCTTCTGGGCTGCAGCATCCTGAAGGATGACACATGGGAAATCTGGGGAGTGGCCATCCAGATTTACAGATACAGTGTGCGACCAAGTATATAAGTGGTTAGGTGTGTAAATCCATTTCCTTCCTAGGACCAACGTTAGAGGGGCAGTCCCCTAAGTAATATTTAGTCATTGTGGCTCAGCTATTATTAAGTACCTTAACTATTTAGTCCTTCCTACATTCTCTCCTAATAACTTTACTCCAGTTAGACCCAACATTATCTTCTGTATTGATTATGACTTTACTTTCTTCTATTATTATGATGACTTAGGCACAGAGGAAATGAGATAGTTCTTGGTGACTGGCTAAGAAAATTTCATTATACTGTCGATACAGAGATGTCTGCTAGAATGTTGTTGGAGCTGGAGGAACCAAAGATTTCCTGATGAAGGTCCCCTGATTTCACGAGTCAGTACGACCTGATGTTTTATGGTTAAATACCTCCCCTTCCTTTTCTTCCACCTTATTTTCTTTTTATATGACTTCTAATAAACTTTTTTTTACTATGTAGAAAGGAAATAAATAATAGAACAAACAGATCTTTCACTTAAACTAAACAACTTTTATGGACAGCTCCTGGTCCCAGCTGTGTGTGTGAACAGGCAATGGGCTGTGAGCATCCATTAAGAACTTCTAAATTCCCATGTACATCATTCTGAGACGGGAGAACATCGAAGTCTTAAACCAGATCTGAAACAAGGGAGAAGCCAAACAACCGAGAACTTCTGCAGCATCTGTGCAGATGTTCTAGACAAATGCCGGGTTTCTTTGTTGCTTTGAAAAACTTTCCATCGTCCTCTGCCCTGAAGCAGGGCTGAAGTCAACCACTTGCCATTCTGGTCTTCTATCATAAGATACAGCTGAAGCAGAATATAGTTTTTGCCCTTCTTACTCTTCTATGTTTCCTTCCCTGTGGAGAAACCAAGATGAAATGTTTCATCTTCCCCTTTGTAACTAAAAGAAATCAGTCAAATACATGTAGTGATTTCCTGTCTTTAATGCTCCCACTCCCTGAAATATGTACACTTCTCATACTTATAGAACTTGCACTCCCCAGTTTATTTCTGCCTCTGAAATTTTCTTATTTCCTGCCACAATGACAATGCTGGAATCAGAAGAGATCTATCATTTGCTATTATCTCCAGGAAGTGGAGTATGATTTTAAATCCAGCTACCTGACAATAACAGTGGTGCTAATGGTGGGTGTGCCTGTTTTCTACTCTCCTATCTACCTTAACCAGTTCCATTGCGTGACCTGGCCAAGCCACACCTCTGTGTGAACAATGCTGCTGCTCCTGTGCTGCATTATTTTTATATGGCATCTATGTTGAACCGTCCTGCTTGCATGGAATGACTAACCCAAACCTACTGCTGGAGAATGAGTGACAGGCTTCCAGCATTTCATGTGCATCTCGAGCCACATTGCCGTGGGCTGTGACCCCGTTGTGAACTGAATGGGAGACCTACATGAAAAAGGAAATGGTGAAGATGAATCAGGGGGTGGTACTTTTTCTGCTGAATCAGAACTGTATTGATGCCCTATATGCTTCAGCAACATCTGAAGAGATGCAATTCAAATCCGTAAGAATTTGTGACTGAAAAATTAGAGTGCTGTCTTTTCATTCAGATACAGACACATATGATAAATTAAACTGTCCTATATTTGTCTCAATACATTTCCTATTTCTGTTGATTTTAAATTCCAGACTTTTTTTTTATTTAATAAAATAAAAGTCATGACTATAGATGTGTAAAATTATGATTTATAGAAATGCTTAATGAAAAGCCCTCCCAAATAAAGGTGAAAATACCTTTTTATTGAAAAACATGCCCTTCTAGGGCTTTGCAGTCTTCTTTAAAATCTTAGTAGTAGTAATTCTTGTTTCTCTATAAACTGCTTTTAACAGTCTGGCTCTACAGATCACATCTACCAGGTGTAATTCTCATTTTTCCCACTGCTTGGGGTACAAACTGTGTGAAATGCTCTGACATGGATGCATAAAGGTACATGGCAGAATCCTGTAACTATTGTGATTACCTGCTTGGCTTCAATGGACTTGCTCTGTGGTCATGCCCAGATATGGCTTTTCCTGACTAACCCATTCCCTTTTGTCCTTTCTGTCTGTTCCAGGGGAAATTACTGTGTACGTATTACCGTGGCATTGTATTATTTATTGAGCTATCAAGCATTTTTTTACTTTGTTGCTATATAGTTAAAAAGTACTTTGAGAACTCAACAGGAAGACGGACTTTAAGTAGAAAGTAGGACAATAATTAAAAGCAGAAGATATTAAAAGAAACATTTTTTGCAATTCCAGTCTGTGACTCTATCAGTAAAGATGGAAGCAAGGTATTATTGCAGGTAACTCCAGGAATTTAATTTTTATTCAATTCAACCATAACTGAAATAATTACATAAAATACATACTGAGAGGTTTGCACAAATAAAATGTGTATTCTGCCTTTCAAACTCCTGGTGTGGGAATTTTTAATTATATCATTGTGTGTGAGATCAGCAGGAAAGGCTCTGAGTTTTTGTAGTAGTCTTGTATTAGCCGTGTACCGAGTGTGTTAATTGAGAGCAGTTCCATGAATAGGTCTGAGAAGTGATTTGATACTTGTAGCTAAACCAAACTGGACATTGGTAGCTGTATGTGTTATGGCAGTTCGAAAGGGTAACAGTAGCTGCAAATGCAGCAAAGATGTATTTGCCAGTGAAAGACAAAAAGACTCGAGGAAAACTGCATAATAGTATACATTGGTTTGTATATTGCATACAAGAGCACCTATAGCACCTGACTTTGGGGGCTCAGTTTCTGATATGTGTCAGTCTGTTTTATGACCATTAGCAGGCTAAAATTTTCACATGAGCTGTAATACCCAAAAAAGAGAGCCTGATAGTTACATGGTGCTGAGCTAAGTGTGTGTTTGTAGAATACAATAGTGAGAGCTGGCAGAAAAAAGAAACAGCTTTGAGGAAACATTGTTGGTCAAGCCTCCAGTTCTTACTAAGTCTGGTTCTGAAATATTTTACATGCATCTGTCCATTTGATAATCTCTGCTATAAATGGGTTTCATGCCTTAGGGATGATGAAGGCAGAATAGATCTTAATCCCCCTGGAAAGTGAAGGCTATTAGAAGTTAATTATAACCTCATTTTTGTAGCAATACAAATGGGACTTTATAACCTTAATGACTACAGGTGTGAGTTCTTGTACAATTTGTAACTGCAATTATTCCCAAATCTCATAGGATTAATATTCCAGTTGATCATGTGTTACAGAAACTTTTATTTTTTCCTCTGGACTGTGTCAGCAGTTAGCCTGAAGGTGGACAGGAGATTTTGATTTAAAAAAAAAAAAAAAAAAGCAGCCTTTTACCCTGTCCACATTTAGGCAATTTGTTACGGTAAGACCAGGCTACCCTCTCCTGCTGTTCTAGGAAGGCAGACCTTCTTCCTCCTCCATGTATTGCATGCTCTGTGTCCATCTTGTGATCAAGGGCTTTTCATAGAAAGGCCTGTTGATTCTGTGACATCCTGTTTCATTTTTACCACAGCATAATGGTTTTTGGGCCTCCTGGGAAAAAAATATTTCAGTAATGCTGGTGAGGGGAAACAATGTAGTTACAAAAAGCAAAGAAGGTGCCTACATTTTAAATGTCTTGCTGTTTCTATGTAATTATATTAGCTTTTTCACAATAACTATTGCTTCAGATATTCATACTGTACTGTCATTGCGTAATTAACCCACTGTGCCTTTGGACCATTGTAGTCACAAAGCACTGGCAGGTTTTGAACTGAAAGCTCAACATCCTGGTCTAATTATGTTCTGCCACCATATTGCATATTGTCTGTTAAGCAGTCTGTATGATTATGTATACCTTTTGGGCAGTCTGTCCAGCTGTAAAAATCAGCAGAATATGGTTATTTTAGTCAAACCAATTCCCAAGTAGTGATTTACTTTCTATTCCCCCATCTTTTTCAGTAAACTAGTGCCAAGTCCCAAGCACAGTATGAAATGCTCACAACAGTGTACAATGACTTGCAGGAAAAAAGAGCTGTAAACAGTGGCAAATCTACTTCAGATTATCAGAATCGAGGTAAGGTCATGGGGCCTGGCAAACAGGGGCAGGCTGAAACCAAGCAGAGACTTCTCCCTGAGGTCTCAGAGAGCGAAAGAGGGAGACTGTGGAGAAAGGGAGAGTGACTGTGTTAAACCTCCACAGCGGGCAGAGAGAATGGCAAACGTGGAATAATGAGCTGCAGCCATGAATACATGCAGAGTGTGCCCAAGGCAAGCAACAGCTGGGCACGGGAGCGCCTTTTCAGAGCAGAGGAGACCTGTTGCTTACTAGAAGCCTGTCACCTCTGGTACTGTTGGTGGGGAGTCAGTCCTGCCCAGGAGCACAAGGGAGTGGTCAGAGGTCCTTTGACTGGGGAGCTATCAACAAAGCAAACCCACACTTTGGGCACCTCCTGAGTCTGTAGTTGTAGACACATCTTCATGTTTCATAGCCCTTGTAGCTTGTTTTCCATAGGCTTACCCAGCTACTTTTTGGGAGCATTTATACTCTTCATGATCAGTGATTCTTCTGGCATAATTTCACACAGAAATGTGGTGCCTAGTTTTCTTCAAATCCACTGTTCTCAAGGGTAGGAAATAATGAACAGCTATTCCCTGTTCACTTCTGCATACCAGTCATGATCCTCGATGCCTCTGTCGCCCATTCCCTGCCATTGTCTTTTGTCCAAGCCTAAGACCACAAATCTATTTATCCTTTCTTAATCCAAAAATAATTCTAGAGCTCTTTTTTTTCAGCTCTGCTGTGTACGTCTCATATTGCTTCAACAGCTTCTCTTGAGCTTTCATTATGCCACCTGGGGAGTACCAGATGTTCACTCCATACAAGTGGTTGGCTCCATAATCCCTGTAGTGTAGGCAGAGCTTTGGGGATGAAGAAGAAGTTGTTCCAAATGTTGCTTTCATGCAAAGAGGGGTCACACAGGATACACAAGGGCTGAAGAGACTGCAAATGGTTGCACAGTCAACTAGCAAGGCAGCAAACAAATTATTCTCATTACTACACTTGTGCATCTTGCTGGCAGGGGAAGGGAATGAGATTCTGAGAGCATCCAAAAAAAGGAGACTACTAATCCTGCATATAGGTTACTCCTTCTTGGAGGATATTAATTTGAGGATTAAATAGAAGATGCTCCTTTTCAAACAAATATTGGTAAATCAGGTAAACATGTCCTGCTGCTATTTTCCAAGAAATGGGGAGAACTGCTACTAAGACAGACATAGCTGAGAAAACCATATTTTTGTTGTCTGTGTATTATCCATGGATAAGTCTTTTCCTCATCTGCACTTAAAAGATTTCCATCAATAGTATCAATATTCTCAAAGTTGATGCAGACCTTGCAAATTTTCCCAGAGATCTGATTATTGTGCCTTACTCTCTCATGCCAATGATTATTGTGCCATACTTTTGTCATATAGGAAGGGAGGTCGTTTTCCATAGTTCAGTACAAGTTTAGTCTCTGTGCCTGTTCTTAGAAAAGCGGTTGTGTTTGTGCCTTGCAGTGACTGGGCAGCCCCACATACACACCTTTTTCCAGAGGGAAATACAGTCCAGAAGGCACAACTTGTAACTAACCGGCAATCTCACAGGTCTGTGAACTTCTTCTCAGCTCAAACCACAAAGGTCACCAGCTGTCTGCATACCAGAACTTAAACAGACATTTCTGCTCAGCAGAATGACCAGGAACAAGTGCTAAGGGATAGCCCCATTTGTAGACAACATACTTGTGAAGGAACTTGTTCCTGTTGATGATGACACACCTATTATCCACCTGCAAACCCACAAAAGCAGCATTACAACCAGGACTTAACACAGAGGGTGATTCATATGGAAATGCAATTATTTGTAGGAACAAGACACCTTGCCACAAAAAGAATCGTGTAACACACACTCACTCTTGCCTTGAGAGAAATCCAAATCCAAGTGTATGTTCTAATTAATTTGCTTTGGGCTATATTACCTCCCCCGGGAGGAGAAGAGAATAGTAACTGGGAAAACAACAAAAAAGATGCTGAATACTAAATGCAGACCCTTCATTCATTACTCTGCGCTGGGCAATGATTTCTTCCTCTCTTCCTCAGATCCTTGTCATGTCGATAGCTCAATATCCTGCCCTGGGGACAGAGAGCTGAGTGGCAGAAGGAATAGAGGCATTGTACACAGAGAGGGTGAGGCACCCATAGTTCAGTGCAGTTTCCATTTTCCCAGTGCAGGTTTCCTCTCTTCAACTCTGGTTGTTAACATCTTAGCGGGTAAGGGCATTGCGTAGCTATAACTCTGTTTTCTCGTGGTCTTAATTTAATTACATGGAGACAGGAGATAAATTATTTTTAAAATGCTGTGTAAGTTATTTGTTCTGCCATTTCTTTCAAACAAAAGCATCTCCTTTGCTTATAACTCTCTTGATTACTGAGTAATGTAGTGCTCATGACAGATGCCCAAGGCTGCAGATGAAGATGTGTGCCTAGGCCGTGTAGGGTGGAGTAGGGTTATGGGTTCCCTGAGCCCAGATCCGGAAGAACTGAGCATCTGAAGTGCTGAAGTCCACACCTGCAGTCTGGCTCGGGGCCAGCCGGCTAGGGCAGACCACACTCACCTTCTTGGACCTTTGGCACTGAGCTGCACCGGCTTTGTGCCTGTCAACCCCGAGGCTGGCTGGGACCTGGGCGCCTTCTGATGAGCCTGGTATCTATTCCTGGAGCACGGATAACAACAGACAGACCTGGGTGGCTCACGAATTGCTGTGGGAAGAAGGGGAGGACAGTGTGTAGCTTTCACACAGCACTATCTGCTTACAGTGCTCAGAAGTGGGTGCCGGAGAACGGGACTGAGTGGCTGCCAGTGGCTCCTGCGAGCCCTAAGCCCCGTTTTCCTTTGCCGGGAGGTGGCTGTGTGGCAGATGGACCTGTCTGGGTCTCCTCAGGCTGCACCCCGACACCCAATGTGCCCGTGAGCAGAGGGAATGCCACCCTGCACTGGCACCTCAGCGTCCCACAGCGACTTTGCCCAGTGTCACCCTACGCGAAGATGTCGAGCACTTCAGCGGCCCGAGAG
>VZTF01009104.1:2856950-2921132 GCA_013397755.1 Cnemophilus loriae | reverse complement strand
CCCCCCATTTTCGGTGTTTACAGGTGTAGCTTGCGCTGTGCGAAAGCGTCTTTTTGTGCGTTCTTTGCAGGTGTGGGGAAGGGAAGAGTTTTTGGGGAGTCCTGCAAGGCTTTTGTAGTTCTAAACCCTGGCCTGTTCTGTAAACCTGCGAGGAAGGTGTACTTGTGTTGCAGACTTCCCCTGCATCCTTGAAACGTGCTTGGATATTTACAATTGCGAACTCGCCTATCGTATCGTGAGAAAGCTCACCGTAATGATTTAGATGGCAATAGTAATTTAACTGTATAATCAGTTCCTCAAATGCAGATATATAATTTGCTGACTTTTAAAAAATTTTCGTAAATGTATTAAATAATAAACATGTATTAATCTGTTGGGCTTCTAAAAAGTTGTTAAAACTCAGGCAGGTATGAGAGGAATGTCTCTACAGCCACCCAGCTTTAAATAGCTCTTTTCTTGCTGCTGTAACTACACTGCTATCATTGTGAATGCTGATTCCACATGTGGAGAAAGAAATCAAAATAAGTGATAATCTTATCCTTACCAAAAATACATCCATGTGATCATGATGTTTCTTGAGTTATGCAGTTATTGTTTTGATGCTTCAAAAATATGCGTTCATAATTGAAAAACTGAAGAATGTTGTGTTGCTCCGGTTTTACATGATAGCAAGAAGATCAGAATGGTCTTCCTGAGAAAAAGATTCCTGGTCTTCATAAAAAATGAAATCGCTCATGTTTAAGAAAAATTAAGATGACTTGAAAATCATAGTTATGTTCCCTATATGTATTCTGTGTTCCCATTGAGTTTCCCTGTTCTAGTATTTTTTAAAGGAGTTACAGTAAGGGAACTTCTGTTCAGGTGATAAGCTTCTTATTTTAATCCCCTTGATAGATTTCCTGGGAACGATGAACTGTATTAGATACATTCTTTTAAGAAAACTGGTAAAAATTTAATTTGCGACTACAACCCACTGGGAAGCTGTTGTCCCTTTTTTTAGTGAAGTGTGACTCCCTTATCATGAGTTGTCAGAAGAGGGGAGAAAGACAGCTAGAATAACTGCTGAATAAACGAAAGATGTGTGTCACATTCCTGTGTGCCTGTGGTCACAGGAAAAGTGCCCTTTAATTGTGTGTGGAATCTCATGGCAGAGATTTCATAAATGGAACAGGCTAATCAACAGATAAATGACCAAAGAAAGTACTTTCTTCTTTGCTTTTGAGGACTGAAGTTAAACATGCACTGTTTTTCTGCTTTCACCTTCAAAACTCTGAAGCTAACACTGGACCTTAGGGAAATGAAGTGATTTTTGGCCACTGAGCTGATAGGGTAGTAGATAGGTACTCTACAAACATGTTATCCCCATTTCTTTTATCAGTATCAACAATATGAAATTCTGATGTTGTTGAACTCCAGAGCTGGTTTGAAGCTAGATCAATATTGAACCACATCTTTTTCCTGTAGGGCTCCTATAAAATGCTCAGAGACTGGTTGCTAGTAGAACAGCTTGTATTTTTCTGTTGCTGTACTAGTAACTTTGATTATTCTGTAACAGCATTGCTCATTAATTTAACAATTAATTTTAATGAAAAAATCTGTAATTATTTCAGCCCATAGTTAACTATGATTAATGCCATTCTGGGTGTTTTTTGGAAAGGGGGAAGAAGAGGCTGAAGAACATTACTTATACTGAATCTGTCGTCTGTATTTGTTTTAAGTTGCACCCTAGTGGTTTGAGAAGGATGGTAAACATACACGTGGATTGTGGATCTGGGCCATGAATTCTCAACATTTTAAACTAAGCTAGATTGGTTTTTTTTTTTTCCTTAACTGCCATATTGCAGTTGCTCTTCTCTATGCTGTCCCACTAGCCTCTTAGAAATTTGGTTAAAAAGCCTGTTTTCACCTGTTACTTTTCACTGCAGTCAGGAAACTTCTGCTGTCTGGTGTCGTGTTGGGGCGAACCTGTCAGTCTTTGTTTTCCTGTCTGTGTCTTTGTTTCACAAATGATGTCAAATGAGCTTTGGAAATGCCACTCATGCGTTGTTGGTGTCAAAAAGCCAGGAGTGAACGTAAAATGTTGGCACAATTAAGATTATTTATAATGTTGACTTGCCAAAGCTACAGATGCTGCAAATGAAACAAAAATCAGACTGTCTTGTAGGATTTTTAGAAAGATACCTGATTCTTCTCCTACCCAGTATTTCTTTTTAAAAGTTATGCTCACAAAGTTACAATGTCAGTGACATAAAGGTAAGGTGGAAGTCATATCTGCCCTGTTTTTTCTCACTGTTTGTTCTTGCTGTCAGTAAGCAGATGAAGGAAATTGAATTGCAGCTCTTTCCCTGTTAGAGTAGTTCTCATTCTCCTCCCCGTTTTCTCTCTGCATTACCCAGTTTGTTTCTGGAAATTACTTTTTCATCCTCAGTTGCACGTTATCCTGCCACTGTTTGGCACTGAGTCGAGGCTCTTCCTATTAGGATTTCATTTCCATTTTAAGGCATCACTCCAGCAGTGTTTGCTGTGGGAGGAGGGCTTGCTGTGATTTCCATGTGAGCCTGCTCATTGATTTGGTCAAGTAAACTCACTGACGAATGGCACAGTATGTTGTTCCTTCAGGAAGCCCTGCAGAGCAAGAAGATCAGTGTATGTACAGTGTTCAGAACTGCTTCTGGGGGCTGGAGGAAAAAGCAGTGCCTATTGTTTTCCCTTTCCAATCTCTGTAGTGTTTCTGAATTGTAGCAGATGGGTCTGCAGTGCTGTCCTTAGGTAGAATGCATCATCTGGAGCTGAGGAGGAGCAGGACTGCATGGCTACTTTATACATTTGCTGCTGTTTCCCCAGGGATGCTGAGGAAGTCCTATTGTTGTAAACAATAGCACAGTACAGCCTGTGTAAGTTTGTTCTAGCAAGGAACTGGGTGGTACTTTGCCACTGCTGTACAAGCCTTTACTGGCACAACTTTAAGGCTGGAATCCTTATGATTGCCAATTGGGATGGGGTAGGGTAAGTGATTTGGGGGTAATAGATAAGGCATGGTGAAAAGAGCAAGAAAAAACAGCTTAAATGATAACAACCTTTTGATTATACAGTGGTTTTAGTCTCAACAACTGACTTGTTAATTTATATTTCCAACTCAGCTGCGATGACTTGACTGCCATCTGTACTGGACTTCCGTGATTTCCTTCACAGTAGCCCTGTAACGCCTGTGATGTGAAGGGCAGTCATGGTTCACTCACTGGTGTACTGGTACAGGGATAATTACTTATTTACAATCACTGCACTGTGAATCTCTGTTGGCTGTAATTAGCCTCGTACTGATTAATAGGCAAGTTATTTGCTTCAGAGAATCATACACAACCCCATTTCTCTTAACTTTGAGCTGCCAGTCATTATCTATTTCTAGTTATTTCAGGCAGTTTTAATGTTTTATCCTAGCAATACGTTCATTCCTTTTTGTCCAGTTTTCCCTTGTTCAAAATCACTGTAAGAAAAAGTTGGCCTCATCTATCACTTCCTGCGCAGCATAAATTCACTTCTATTTCCTATTTATGGCTCTGGTCTTTGTTTGCCTACATGGAGGAATGCCAGTCTCTATTTCCCTTCTTGTTGTAAACAGGCATGTTTTAAGAGGAAAGAGCCTTAATAAGCTAATGGGAGGAAAGAGCAGGGGGAAATAGATGAGCAAAGGTGATGTTAATTACCTTATGAATCAATGAGTTCCAAAGATGAGGAATTTATTATTAATATATCTGGATAACTCATCTGTAAGTAGGAAGTACCACCAGCTTCTGTAGTATATGGAGACAGTCTGGTGTGCTTAGAACACACATAGCAGCCAATCAGTATCAAAAGCCAATGTAACAAGTTTCCTAATTTTTAAATGCATTTCATTGTTTCAGTATTCTTTAGCAAATACGAAAGCATAAACTGCTTTTATACTAAGTTTGGGGGGCTTTATGTCACTTTATGGCTTCTTGTTCTAGATTTTCTAGCATATGGATGAATGATAAATTAACAGCGAGGAGGCCACTGCACAAAACATTGCTTTCACAGATATGTCTAAAGAGTAGGTTTTATTTCACCTTGATCCTCTTACAGGCTTTTTTTCCCTTCTTATTCTTTATAGTACAGACACATCTCACATATTTTATACGAACTTCATCTATCTCAGGACACTGTTTCTTACTGGCCTTGCAGACCTGAAAGACCAAACTGAGAGGAAGATGGAAGGCAGTACATAACATTTTTAAAATACAGTTGACAACATACCGGTAGTCTAAATGCTATTGATTTGTCCTCTCAACAGATTTAAAGAAATGCCAGAAGAAAAATAGTGAAGTTGCAGATAGTTCTTCCATTTGTTTTTGCTTGGGAAGAAGAAAAAGCCAGTTTGGAAAGTTGAAAAAGGTCTTTTGTCTGGAAATGGAAAATAGGGATCCTTGTTGTGATGCTGAATAGTGGTCTCTGAGGCTTGAAAATGCAGTCAAGGCAGCTTAAATGATACGAAAGACAGTTGGAAGAAATGAATTGTAAAATGGTAACATTTGGGATGTATGGGAAGGGCTTTGCTGCAGTGCTCTGAGTGCAGTGAGCAGAACATTATTGCCGTTTTCAAGGCAAAAGGAGGTGCTGTAATGACGTGAGCTGGGAGCTGGGACAAGTGCAGTGGGAACGTGGGTGTGAGAGGGAGACACACATTCAGCATGACTCCAGGAGAAACTGGAGAGATCTAGATCAGATGAGATGCTGGGCTATAGAAGAACAGTGATGATGGCCCACAGTAATAATGAAAGAGATATTTCAGAGGTTTTGAGGAAGAGCTTTAAGAGCTCTCTTTGTTGCCAACAGACAGCTGGGATTTTACAGGAAGGTATTGCGCAGCTTTGAATTTGGACAGCCAGATTTCTCATTTCATCATTTGCTGTGCTCTGCTTAGAGTTGTTTTCCACAGAAATGTCTCATGAATAGGACTAATACTGAATGTTTTAACCAAGTTTCTTGTATGAAATGTATTGCTTGGGAAACGCCATTAAACCGAAGATGTCTCAGCCCAAAGCAACGCAAACTGCAACTGGGGACAGAAAGGTATCATGCCTGTTGGCAAGAGAATGGCTGTTCTAAAATCAGTTAGGAAACAACACCTCTTAATTTTTTTCTGAAGTGTTTTGAAGCTTAGTATTTACAAACCATTTGCATGTATCAGATTTCAATAATACTCCTATTTCACATTTAGTGGACTTGCAGTACTAAGGTATCCTTGGATCAAATACTTGGCTATATGCTGAGCAGAAAAGAAGCATTTACTCTAAGATACACTCTGTGTTTCTAAGTAATCCCTTTTGAAGAATAAAAGTATGCCAAATCAGCAAACAAAACTCAGAAAGCAGAAAATTGTGTTCATTGTTTTGTTATCTCAGCTCTCAATGTCATTTATGAATACGTAAGAACAAGTTGTTGATTGAAATGGATTTTTGCTATTTCAGGTATGTAATTATGGGAATGCCCTTGAATTATTTTTTGGCAGCTAAAACCCCTCTAACCTTTAAAAAATAATATTTTGCCAGCTGTGTGGTAGAAAACAGAAAATAGTAAGTTCAGATTTGAATCTCAGAACAGTTCATTCTGTAAAGCAAATTATTAAAATCATTTTTGTAACACCTAAATCTTGTTCTTCTTTCAGATGAACGTGTGTAGGTTACGCTTAACAGTACCACCTGATGAAGTGTCACAGCCTGAACAGGGACCAAAGGAAACTGAGAGGAAGAAAAGTGTAAGTTTTAAGAATCAAAGTTAAATTCTCTATAAATAAGAAGTAAATACTGCCCTCCACAGATGCTGATATTTGTTGTTTTGGCAGCCCAAAGCCCAGTCATCTCAGAAGATTTAAGAACATGTGGAAGGTCATCAAGTTGGGTGTGAGATGTGAGCCTAAGCCTTGGAGGGATGGCAGAACTGCATGTAAAATAGAACAGTGGTAGAGGAACAACAGAGATTGTAGGTGATTTGTGACTGAGGTACCTTTAAAACTTGATTATTTCATATTTATGTATCAAAGAGCAGGAAACTGTTACCAGGAACAGGGTTCTGTATTAAACAGTATCTTGATCAGGATTCCCTTGATCCTAAAAGAGGGCTTTATATTTCACATAGGCTTAACAGTGTGCAAGATTTGAGCATTAATGTAGTTGGTGTGCTGGGGACCTTGATGTTTGTGTGCATCAGCTAATTTCAGTAAAGGGTGATGTACAAATAAGAAATACAAAATAAAGAATTCAGGATTGTTCTGAAGTGAAAGGGATTTGAAGGTCATGTGCTTAGAAGGTTCAGAAGGGCATTCGTTTTGCAGAAGTGAGTAGTGTGCACATGGAGAAAATTTTTCAGTCTGCTTTGGTGCAGAACTTGTTCTTTAAGAGTTGTTTCACAGCAAGAGATGATGTTTAATTAGTCTTAAGGATGAAGACTAAAAAGGGGAGCTGGGCAGGCTCCACAACTTCACCACATTTATACTTTCATAAACCAAAATCAAACACGATGGTGAAGTTTGCCAGACTCAATGTCTGAATAGCAGTATGACAATAGGAAGAAAAACAATAGGATTTACTAGAAATAATTTCTTAGTGATACTTAAAGGCAAAAACGACTGAAAAATTACTGAGAAAGACAAACATTCTAAGCAATAAAAATAAATGCAAAGTAAAATGCTCAAGATAAGGATTCCTTATCAGGTTTTTTTTGTCCTGGAATCTTTTTATACACTCAGGTTTTCACACACTGGTCTGGCAGAGTAATTGGTTCTTCAGGATCTAGAAATGTTACTTACAGAATAGATTAGATAGACCTTAATGCAAACTATATTTGGGCCACCATTAAATAGTAATAATTCATTGTGTACAGAGGTGTTTAGCTGTAGCACTTAAGAGTTGCTTCTGTCAGTCTCTCGTCAGCTTGTATCTGATTGCAGCAACCCTCAGACTGGCCTAAGCTTATGGGCCCATTGCCCTAAGAGGAATCTGAGTTTGCTTTTGAGGAGGATAGATATTTACTCATGCCTTAGTCACTTTATGGTTCTGAGTAATGTGATAATGAGAAAGAATCGTTAGTGATTAGGGTTGGACAGTTTCTAGTGAGTTTCTTACGTGACCGATGTTTTTCTCTGTGGGAACTTGTTATTTAATGAGCTGTTATTTCCCCCATAATACAAGTAAAGGCAAGTGGGTTTTATATCAGAAAATGTTAAGAAGAGGATGTGAAGATAATAAATACATTATTTGGCTCAATGTGCAAAACAGTGATGTTTAAGAGATGAGTCCTTATTAGGTGAGACCAGAAAAAAACATGCAATTTAAATATTGTATGTTCTGAGTAGTTTCTAAAGTTCAGTACTTTTAGACAAATTGAAAGACTTACAAAGTCAGGCTTCAGAGCTAGATGGGATCTACTCAGCCAATTTCATAGCAATTAAAAAACAAGAGGAATTGTGCCAACTACTTGTGTTTTATAGTTTCTGTGTGATTAAAAAAAACATCCCACAGATAGTATAGCCATAGTTTATGGAAGCAGTTACAAAAAAATCACTGTTCATGAACTGTTTTCCTCATGTCTCTAAAGCCAGCCAGCAATTATTACCTGTAGATTTTTATTGTCTTTGTAATCGATTGCTTTATATATTCAAATCAGTTATATAGTAACTTACAGTGCACACATGCCTCATGACTGGTCATGCTGTGATGCTTTTACTGCACAGTTTAATTAAAAAAAAAAATCTCCTAAAAACAGTGATCAGGTATGTGCTGATCACCTGTGTTCTGCTGACTTCATGTTAATGAAATCACTTAAAGCATTTTGAGAACAAGTTTTACAAATGTCAGATAATCCTCACACGGTCCTCTGAGAACTGTGCCCCCTTTTTGGAAATAGGGATAATAGAAATTAGAGAACCACTCTGTTTTCTGCCTTGCATTTCACAATTTAAGGTCAAAAAATCCAGCTTCAGCAAGAATCAAATTTAACATCAGATCCGTTGTTGGAATCTAGAGCTCTGTGCTGACTTCAATTGCTGACTCCTAAGAGCATGGGAACATGAAAAATGCTTTTGGTATTTAAAATATATTAGTGTGACTTACAGAAATGAACTGCAGGGATAATCTGTGGGATTGCACAGTTTTTGCTGGAGTGCTCAACCAAGTCAGGCAGTCAGAGCCTGGCTGCAGGTGCTCTCCTCTTTGGGCAGGACAAGTCTCTGCCTCTGCTGCTGAGGGAGGAGAGAAAAGACCTTGCAGTGTCAGAGGGAATGCCAGAAAACTATAAATACACCGTGGTGTGACATTTGGTTGTAATCTCCTCTTTCAAATCTTTCATTAGAAGGAGGTGATTTTGAGCTGCCCTAATGTGACACGGTGATGGCTCACTGTGTTTATTACTTTTCTGCATCTCTCAGGCTCAGTACCATTAAGAGGTGCTTCAGTTTCAGAATCAGCTAATGAACTGCACAGCAGCTCTTGCTAGGGCTGATCCTCCCAATAACTTGTTTTGCTGCTTGATGTCAGGCCAGAAGTGATTCTTTATCAGTTATGTTGGTAGCTCTTGCCTTAGCCTTTTTCATTGGAGTCCAAGTGTCGCAGGAAATTTATGCTGTATTTCATTCAATCTGTATCAGTGCAGTAAATTTCTAGATTAACTTTTTTACTGCTATGCATCCATGAAATAAAAATGAACCCGTGTAAGAGATTAAAATGAAGTGATGGATCTGGGTGGTTTTGTTGCAACAAAATTGCTGCAGGCAATACTGTGCTAGGGTGGCCTCTCCCGGCCTTTTGTGAAAGGCTGGCAGATGGTACAGAGTTACAGACTGATCTCAAAAACAGAAGGGGGAGTGAGTTTGTGTCAGGTTGGATTTTTATACTCATATTTAGGATATGATACCCTGAAAGAAGCATATGAGAACTTAACTCACAGGTAGAGGCTGGTTGGTTGGGTTGTTTGAATTAGTGCTTTAGGTAGAGAGAATCACAAACTATTCTGATTTTGTTCCATTATTTCTGTCCATGATAGACAATGGGTGACAGTAGTGTGAGGCTGTTTACTTCACCATGAAGTACAAAGGAATATTGTGCTTGGCAGATTGTATGCAAAATCTGCGTGTCCTGAAGCCTCTCTTGGCTTGCATAATAAAGGACTACCAGACAATTGCATTGCCCCTGTTTGGGATTGGGCTTATTTTTATCCATCAGTCTCTTTCTTCACTGTCATGGTTAAATTTGGAAGTGTCATTGGAAGCTGCAGCTAAGCTTTTGAGGGCAGAATGTGAAGATATGTATAGACAGACATTTCTTTTTCATTTGGATACGTGGACAAGAGAATGAAAATGAGATAACACTCCGGAAATTTGTGTCACTTTACTGTCTGTGGCTTTCAGCCAAGTTTGAGCGGTGTTTAGTCTTAAACTCAACTTCGTACTTTGGCTGAATATATCCTCAAACACTTTAATTTTCTTATTTTTTTTAAGCATCACAACTAAGAAGTGAAATTCTTTTTACTTCCTAAGCAAGAATGCAGAAGCATAGCAAACATTTTTTCCCAGCAAAAAAAGTAGGCTGTAAGGAAGCCAGAAGGGGAATTTGCTTCTGTATGTCATGGTGAGAATCAAGCAGAAACTTGTGTCAGGCCTGGTTCAAGAATATGAGAGCAGTGAACGTGGGGCTGTGGTGCGCATGGAATCTAGGACAGTGTCTATTTTCTCTGCTGCTGCCAGCCCACTCCCATCAGCAGAGCAGAACTTGTGCCTGAAAAAATGTGGTTCATCTGCTACACGTGATGTTACTATTTCTCAGTCTCTCCAGCACTGATCGCTTGATTTTTGACGTTGTACTAATTAAGCAACACCTTTGTTAAAACCAGCACTACATAAAAAATACAGAAAGAATTCCACTGACTTCTGAGGTTACTGCTGTGTTTGTTGTATTTTAGTTTCTCAATGTGTAAGCACTGGTATTCTGTGTACAGATTTCATGGGTTAGATATGACTTTGTATAGAGTCTGGCACTTCTCTTTTGAGATGGACACCTAAACTCTACACCCAAGGAGCTTCAAAGTTGGAATGTGTTCAGCGATGCTTCTTGCATTCTTCATGAATTTCAGAGCACTCATGTCTGTTGTGGCATATTTTCCCTATTGTAATACTGTTTTAATGTAAAACATTCCTAAATGTACCATGATTTTTCCTGTAGAGGAATATGAAAAGTCGTAAAAACAGAGCTACCTTTTGTCAGAGCACAGTAACTTTTCTTGGTGAGCTCAATGTTGTAAATGTGTCATTTTACTGAACAGAAGATACATAACCTCAGTAACTGTGAATATTCTTGTTCCTTGTGTAATTAGTGAGCAGGTAAAAGATAACTGGATATTTTAGAAACGTCTAGAATGTGACTGTTAAATAAAAGATAAAGCCTCACTTAACTGATACAATTCTTGTTAAAAGTTTTTTGATGGTGTAGGTAAGCAGAATATCATGAGTCAGGAATATTTAAAAAGGCCATGGGGTACTAAACACAGACTTGTGTGTAGCATTACACTGGATGTCCTTTTTTCTTCAAAAAAGTTGTGTCTTCTGTGCTTTTCTTTCAGTTTTGGGGCAGTGAGAAGTATAAAATATGAGCCTGACTTTCATTTATAAAACTGATAGATTAGGAAGCAAAAAATCCCTCAGTGTTATTTATATCAAGCAAATAAAACCATGGGCCATCGAAAAAACAGCTAAAAACTTAAATTTAGGGTTTCGTTTTGTAATGTCTTCACCTGTTTCATGCTGCTTGTGCTGCCTCCTTGAACACAGACATAAACAGGATGCATGGTAATTATCAAGACTTTTGCAACCTTGGGGTGTAGGCGTCTGTTTTAAATATTTATTAGTTAAGTGAACACAGTCAGTGTTTCTTTGGTACATTCTGTGCGATCACACCAAGCGCAACTGTCTGTTGCAGCAACACAGACAGGACATGTTCCTGGAGGCTGATCCGGGACGTGTGAGCATCCACACGATGTGCCCTTGCTGTCACCTTGGGCTGTCGTAGAACTGACTGTAGGTACAAAGAAATATTCACAAATTGATTAAGCTAACTCTGCCTTTTCAGATCATTAGCTCACATTAGAAGGGATTTGGCTGATATTTTGACCTTAAACAGCAATGGTTGATTAATCTAATGAACCCTTCCATCTTAAAGCACTATTCTGGTTAGCTTTACCATATTTACTTGCCTGTATTTACTTATGCTGTTACCTTCACTGAGATGCCTCACTGTAGGTAAGAGTGGAGACCATTGAGGACCTGCTTGGAAAAATATCTGAGTTCTGAGAGTGGGTATGTATGGGACATAGAGGAGAATAATGGGAAGTATTTGACTTTAAAAAACTGTTCTGTAGTTCTTGAGGATGTGGAAAATCCAGGATTTGTGAAAGAGGAAGCATGGGAGAGAGGATGTGTCAGAGGAAGAACAGAGTACAAGGCAGAAATGGAAAAAACAGTGAAGAGAGAAAAATAGACAAAAGTGTGTGGAAGTATCTTAAGAGAGAAGGCAAACTGGCAGAAATATACTCAGTGCATGCTTAGTGATGCAGTTCTGTGGAGATGTTTGAGAACTGAGCTACTCAGCAAGGCCTCCTTTAGAGGCAAAGCTGTATTGAAAAAGTAGTCAGCAAACAAAGCAACCCACCCACCTCTCAGCCCTGCATTCAGAGTTTTCTGATGGTAATCCTTCCCCTAAGAGGAGACTGCATCAGGTGAGCCCTTTTTTGCCTATTTATACAGAACCCTGAAACTAGTGGTCACTGAGTAGAAATTAAGAGTTACTAAACAGAAAAGGGTGAGTAGAAGATAAACATGGCTGGAATAGAACAGCAATGACAAAGGTTAAGGAAACATGAGAACAGTTACTTATGTAGCTGTTGGCTCACACATCTTTAAAACAAGCAAGAACTGAAATTTTGACAGGCACTTGTCTGGGGATTGTGATACGAAGGAAGAATAAGGACAGAGTAAAAACAATATCCGGTATTTTAAGTAACACATAGAACTGGAACAGTCAACAGATGATGGAGATTCTTTTAATCTTCTGAAAGAGAAATAACAAAGGCATCTTAGGAGGCTTGTGCAAATACAGATAATAGGCAAGTTTAGCATTGTTGCAAGAGACATGTAACCAGTCTGCCTTTGTCCATACCTAATCCTGTATGTACCGTCCATTATAATGTAAATTTAAGTCTGTTCATCTCTGAAATACATATGTAAGTGCCATGGCTGATTCTTCAACTGCAAACCCATTGGTCTGAATTTGTTGGTCTTTCTTAGAGGGAGGAAAAATCCTTCAAAGTATTCCTTAGGAATGTGTTCATAATACTCTAAAAATAAGGAACTTAGAATTTTTATTCCAGAACTCTGCAAACAGCACTTTAGACAATTCTGCTAATGTTTCAGAGGCACAAAGGACCTTGGTATTGCTGGTATTCAGCTGTTCACCTCATTAAAAATGAGTGATCATGGGCAAAGTGTATGGATTTATGAATTCAGTGTCTGGTGCCTTGGTAACCTCTAAACAATCAAAGTGATTATTCATTCTGTTATCAGGAAGATGGAAACTTGTGTGTAATCCCTTTTTCCAGATGCAGGGGAGGAGCTGCAATGAACTATGAAAGAAACTGTACAACCCTGGAAGCAAACAAACACAATATAATTTTGAGTCATGTCCCCATCTAGTTTCTGTATTTCTCTATTTCTAAGTATGAGGTCTGGGGCTTTTGTTTGTGCACATCCAAACAGCAAAACAAAATCCCCAATAATACATAATTATGAAACGTCTCATTATGAGGATATGAAGCTTTGCATATAATGTTTTCAAAGTGCAAAATTATATCATGTATAGGTAGGGCTGGTTGCCCAATGTTTTCCTCATTAAGTGGTTTAAAGGCTTTCTTTTCAAATGAAGGCTTACAGCTTTGTTGTTCTGTGCCTGAAATGTTCTTTATCAGGTGTCTGCTCTGTGATTGTTCCCCTCCCAGCCCTGCACACACACACACACACCCCCAGAGCTTCAGCAACATGATTAAGCTATTAATAATGTGATAAAGAAGAGCGTGTAGGATTTACAGTGTTGAGGAAAATCTGTCGGTGCCATGTGGGAAGGACACAATAGAAAACAAATGTCTATCAATTTTTCTTAATACAAGTAAATTTTCCTGTTCATTCTCCCCTTACCTAAAGAAGTATTTATTCTTATATTGCTAGCATAGTTGTGTTGGTTTGGCTCCTAAAAACTGAGAGTGCTGCTGCTTTAGACTGCACAGGGTGTCCTCTCTTCATCATGGTAAGGACTGGAGATCTCTAGGATGCAGCTGCAGATGGATATAAGATGCTGAGCTTTGTCTCTTTAAGCCTCTGTTTGGTGTCAAAGAGAGGATTTAGACAATGCTTAGAACAAAAAAACCAAACTAAGACATATTCTAAAGTCAATGTAGTAAATGTCCTCAAATGTACCTGTATCTGGATATATCCAGCATAAGAAAGTAAGTTCAGTAAAACCATCTATACCTGGTTTTTCTCTAGAACTGACCTTTCAAAAACAATATGCAAAGCTTACCAGTAACAGCTGTGTTTCCAGACTTTTTATTCCAACTTTCCATTCAGAAATCACTGTTTATTTTTAGGTTCCTAGTTCGCAAATATTTCAAATTCGATAAGACTATTTTCCCTTTTTTAAAAAAAAGTCACAATAGTCACAATGTGGATGTCTTTATCTAAAGTACTTGTTTAAATTGCTTGTAATCAAAAAGAGAAATGAGTAGTTCTGAGGACTGACTCATTTCACATGCTTGCTACTGAAGAATGTTTCCCTGGGTCGATTAGGAGGGAGGAGAGGTGAGTAGTCAGGTCAGGTGTTGATCTGACCTTGCGGATATTCATTTACACGCAGAGGGAAATGATTCCTGCTGCTTGCATGAATATTTTTCTTACTAAATGTATTGAGATGAACGAGAGGAGACTGTTGTGAAGGGTGCCTTGAAGCAAGACATGCAATTATTATGAGTATGTTTCACAAATTTCTGCAGATCATTAAAATCAAAAATGTCAGCTCTTTAAAACAACCTCTATTTACATAGCAAGACCTGATTCAGAAGGTTTATCCTTCCACAGTAGTTAATA
Source organism: Cnemophilus loriae (assembly GCA_013397755.1). NCBI lineage: Eukaryota > Metazoa > Chordata > Aves > Passeriformes > Corvidae > Cnemophilus > Cnemophilus loriae. The sequence continues at coordinate 2,906,938 of VZTF01009104.1, read as the reverse complement.
ACACTGGAACACCCACATAAATGCTATCTCATAACTTTGCTTTAGCTCTTACAATGTCAGTTCTGCAACATCAGTAAAAGAAATGGAGACCTGAAATGAGTTTGATTGCTTTGGAGGTTCTTACTTAGCTTTAAATGCAAACTGAAATTCTGCTTTATCTTCAAGTGAAACAGATATTTTCTCTTTTAAGGAACCCTGTCTAAAAGATTTTAATTTCGGTTTCTTAGAACTTTCTATATTTTTTGAGTAAACTTGTGAATTTTTGTTTCTTGCAGCAGCAAGTTTGGGAAATGAGGGATAATTCAGTGGTTGCAGGAGTTTAGAGGGAACTACAGACCTGACAGTGCTCTTCAAGAATGCAGCAAAGTAGCATATGGTGGTGAATGAAAATAAGCGAGGATAATCTTTTCTTACATGACTCTACCTCTCCTTGTACAAATCCAGCCTGTTGTCTCTAGCTATGCCTATATGACTTCCATTGAAGGCTGTGGTAATTAGACATCTCCATATCAATTATAAGTTGGTCATTGTTCCTTCCAAAAACATGAAGGCTGACAGGTTGGCTCCAAAATGCTTGGGAGTTAGTGTTCATATGTACTGTTGTGCTTTCACTATAGTTGGTGTCTTTACTGGCCCTAAGTTACTGTGGTTTTATTTATTTTTTAAATTCTAGTACTGATTTTTTAAATTTTTTTTTTTAATTTTTAGGAGCTCTACCATATACCAAATGGGATGTCTCCAGGGAAGCTCTCTCATGGGATGGTGTATGGTGTTGTGCACCGAACTGACAACAACCATAAGAGGGAAATGGTGGTTTATGGCTGGTCAGCTGATCAGCTGAAAGAGGAGATGAATTACATTAAAGAAGTGAGTTACACTTTCACCTCAAAATTTGTTAAATACGCTTTCCATATATCCACGTAGAGCTGTGAGTGTATAGTGGGATGTCCAGCCCAACACCTGAGTTTGAATTGGGAACCTACTCTCAAACTAGAGGCTGGCCTTGGTAGTATTTGAGTTGGGAAAAAAGCATGCTCTATACCTGGGACCTGTGCTTGCTGATGGAAGAAACTATGTAAGCAGACACCTGAAAGAATAAAGTCTCTCTCTTCCTCTGCTTCCCCCGTCCCCAAACCCCCCTGCTTTGAAAAGGCTTCTAAATTAGGTGACATAGTAAAATCACTTGGGTATATTTTGGGGCAGCCTTAAAATAGTCAGCCTAATAAGGATGTCTTTGTACTACTTTCTCTGTGCCTGCTCATTTATCACAGACGGCAGAAGATCTTCTGAAAAACAAAAAATGTATTTCTGATTCTGCTTGAAACTTTTCTGTGCTTGAAACTCAGCATCTCTTTGCCCATCAGTCTTTGGCTCTCAGGCTGTGGCAGTAACACCCTAATTACCTCAGGGCAAATAATCTGCCCTCTTTCCATCCACCTTCACCACCCAGGAGGCTGTTGGTCAGTGCGTATCGTGTTACACTGATTCAAGTGCAAACTGGGTTGATAGAAAAGGGAGGAACCGTGAGTCAAGCGAGCAGTGTAAAGCACTGGAATCATGTGTGCTCCTAACGTCTGCCTGGTCTGTGGCTACCAGCACTTGCTTCTCTCCCTTGGTACTCCTAGTTTGTCAGCACCCGGTGTTCACCACTCTCGAGGTGCTGAGCTTAGGGACTGGCAGGGTCTGTCAGTGCTGCAGTGCTGGTGAGGCACACAAGCTGCCTGGGCTGATGTTCTCCTGCCTGGGTAGTTTCTCTGCCCTGCCGGGGTGGTGTCAAGGGACAGGTGAATTGGCACACAGCAGGGCCAGCTCCCCAGACTGCACTGTCTGTGGTACCTGGGGATTGCTTGGGCTGGGACCATCTCCCTGCCCTTTTCTGTCCCTTACGGAGGGACACGTCAGACCAGGTGAACTGCATGTCTTGCTTGTGCATTCCGGGTACTGATGCTTTCAGGAAAAAGTGGGAAAGACCTGCGAAGAGACATGCTGGCTCTTGCTCTTCCATCTTCTGTTCAGCTCTGCTAATTTGTGATCTTAGGTCTGCCAGAGTAGTGTCCTCTTTGAAAGCAGAGCCTTAAACAAGAGTCCTCAGCTTGTGCTGTGTTTGTGCTGACTCAAATAGGCCAAAAATGATGGGCCATGTCAGAGCTGCTGACAGCTTCCTCTGGCTGCGTCAAAACTGCATCTTGCAAGAGGGTGTGTGCCTGTGCCTGTGCGTGGGGAGGCACAGGGCGAGCGGTGCTTTCCTGAGGTGACGGGCAGGAGTCAGCTCCCTTCCCTCTTCCTCATCCCGAAGGGAGCCTGTGGTTAGGGAGCACTCCTTGCATAGGTTTGGTGGCCAGTGCCCCTCTTTCTGGGAGGCAGTGGGGGTATTCTATGCAGAGCTGCTACAAACATCCCCTGCTGAAGTTCACCTCACCCCCCTGTGCAGAGACACAGTAAATTCACTGCCCTAAATGATCTGCAATCAGCCTGTGTTTGGTAGAGCTGAGGAAGGGAAAAAAGGGGGTTGATTTACGTAGGCTGTAGGCAGACATGGTTGCAGTGGTGTGTAAAGCCGAACTGGAAGACAGCTTGGGGGGTTTTTGAGTATTTTTTTTCCTAGAAAGGCAAGGAATAATTTGCATCCATAGTTCTTGAAATCAAATTCAAGTCTCTGTTCTTCAGATTTGAAATTGCATTGGTAAATGTAAGCTAGCTTGTTGTTTAGTTAGATACAGGTCTAAAAGACTGAAATTAAAAGTGTTTATCTGCAAAGGATACCCAGGGAAAACCAACCACTTTTAAAAAAGTATGGAGGTGTATTAGGTCCATGCAATTTTTTCAGAAATAAAACAAGATATGATCAAATTAATTTTAATTCATTTAGTAATTGGGTTAGAATGACTTATGGATAATTTAATTGAAATAAATTTATTTAAATTATTAATTTACAAGTGTTTAAGCGTGTACAGAGAATTTTAAAATTACTCATAGTGACAGTAATTTGTATCATCCCTATGTAGACAAGTCTTAAGTTTTTGTCTTTTTCTTGAGAGTAAATTCCTTTATGCAGAGGTAAATTACCAATGGAAATTACAGAAAGTAACAATGAAGAACATAGAGAAAAAAATAATGTACTGCTATATAAACAGTATAATCCAAAACTTTGATAAAGGCATTTGATTTTTCTGACACCAGGTGAGAGCAACTCTGGAAAAAGTAAGAAAGAAAATGTATGGTGAATATGATGAAATGAAACGAAAAATACAGCAGCTTACAAATGAACTAAAAGTAAGTATCTATTCATTTGCAGGGAAAGCGTATGGGAATAACTGTCCCAGTGTTATCTAGAGACTTTTCTTTTGCTTTAGCAGAACAGAACTAATCTCCCAAACCACCCCAGCTCACTGTTTTATGGGATATCCATAGTTTCCTTTCTTTATTTTTCCATCCAGGAAGATAAAGCAGGACAGAGATGCTTTTGCATATGAAATTACTAACTGGCTGGAAATTCTTGGAAATAAAAGAATGATCTTGTTACCATTGCCTATGTGTATTGGTAATTAGTGGAGATGTGTGTAACAGCTTCCAGGTGAATGGAATAAATAACATTGATGATTAGGGGAAACTGATAACTTGGTGTCATTTCAACACTTTGCTCTGTTTTACTGACTGTATTGCTTAAACACTAAGTAAAAGAAGTAGCAATATTCTTTAGTATTAAAGTGCTAAAAAATTACTTTCGGTTTTTAATGGAACATTTCAATAGTCATTCAATGACCTTTCTTCTCACATGCTGCTTTAGCAATAAAAGCTGTTGCACTCTGTAAAAATAGCCTTCATATTAAACTGCTGAGTTGTTTGATCAAAAAAATCTCCCTGAAAACTTGCTTTGAATTTATGTTCAGCATTGATTTTCACAGCCCTGGTTCAGAGGAAGCTTTGGCAATTAAATGTATTCACACTTCAAGGGACTGGGACCTTGACTTGTGCCCTTCTGCCATCCTCATGTGGAGGCTGGCAGTTCCCTGCATGCTGTATTAGGTACAAAAATCAGAACTTGCTGTAAGCTGATACTTTCATTCTCAAAAAAAGAGAAAAAAAATACCCCTGAGTTGAGAGGAAGAGAGAGAAAACTCAATGTCTGCAAACTGTGTTAAATAGTTGTAACGCTGCCAACAAGACACTCTTCCCCCCCAGCAGGCATGTAGGTAAATGCTGATTCAGGTGCAGCTTTGTTGTCTTTGCTGCTGATCTTTACTGAATAGCAGTGATGATATCCTGCACTTCCAGAACTTCTGTCAGACCAGTAGAAATCCTGCATGAGTCAGAAATTCTTCCTTAATTAAGGGTTTCTGACCAGCTCTGACAGAATATCGAGTTCTGCAGCAAATTAGCAGTTCATGAAGCTTCCTTCTGACATAAATGGCACATTAGGAGACATCCTTCCCTTTTTTTTTTTTTTTAATACTCTAGACTGCCAGAAAGGAAGCACAAGTGCTGTTCTTCCTAATAACATGAGCTTTTTGTTTGGTTGGTTATTTGGGGGTTGATTTTGGTTTTACATGACTGTTGTCTTTTGTGCTACTTGCAAATCCTGTTTAAAATCCTTTCTATACTCTTTGCTTCAGCTTTCAATCACTGTGCTTTTATCCTATCAATTTCCCAGACAACTTTTTGTTCGTAAAGTTTGTTTGAAATTTGCTCTTCCAATATCCTGCCCTGGGCTTCTTCATACAAGTTCTTATCTTGTAACTTTCTGAATCCATCCAAAGCATTTCTGCTTTCATTTGTTTTACATGAGCACACATTTATGGAAGGTTAACAGTGACTACTTGGCCTCTACTCCCTATGCTGACCTAATCTGTGTATGGCTTGGTTGCCACGCTTGTCCCCTGTATCAGTCCCTGGTGTTCTTGTGTTTTTATCAAGAAACAAATCTGGTCCATGTAAGAATGTGAGCTGGGCTGGCCTCCATTAGTAACACTCTTTTCTTCTTTATTATTGGATCATTCGTAATTATTTACACTGTTTGGGTTTTGGTCTCTTCTTGAATGATGTCATTTTGTGCCTTTTCCCCCCCCTTCAGTTTTTAAGCATGTGTGTGTGTACATAACAGAAAATGACTAATTTTCACACAACAAAGCTCTCTGGCTTCCCCTCCCTGCTTTGTACTGTTTCATCCTTACGTCTTCCTGATGTTGCTTCTTTATGTACCTGATTAGTCAGTTCCTTCTTAATTAAGGCTTTTCTACAATTCACAGTTCTAGATTTCCTTATTTCTTGCATTCTTCTGCTTTTCGCTCTGAATTTTTACAATCTGCCCACTCCATGTATATAGTCTTTCTGAATAGACAGCTGCCAATTGTCCTCTTGTCCTTTCAAAAAGAATAGCTTATACAGTGATTGCAGACTAACAATAAACTTAGATACTCATGCTTTATTTCTGTTAGATTATTTTGATTTTAAGTTTTGTTTGTTTGTTTGTGAGGTGCGAGAATATACTTTGAGGCCTGTATATTTTAAGCATCCTAGTGCTGTGAAAACGACCTTGGCGTCTTTCTCTTCTGTAGCTCCCTTGGAAAGAATAGGTAAACTTGATCATTATTCTATATAAAACTTTTTTTTTTTTTTCCTGCTCAGGTGAAAAATGCTCATCAGGAATCCTTAGAGAATCATGTGCGAGTGCAGGCTGCAGCCTTAGATAGCTTTAGCGAAATGAACAGCTCCTTGACATCAGCATCAATAGACTTGCAGGTACATCTTCATAGCTGCTTCCCAGCTGACAGCTGCCTTTTCTAACATGGATCTCAAAGCATACAGAAATCATGGATGACAGATACAGATTCTAACACTAAGCAACACCATAAAGTACTGTCTTGGATATCTAAAGCACCTAATTTAGGAAACAAAGAAAAACATTCCAGAAATTCCCGTGTTTAAAAAAACATTAAAAAATAGTGTACAATAAAGAGATATAAAGAGATACTGATATGCAGCAGACTAATACCACAAGTCATGTCTCTATGAAGGATCTAAGCTGAAAATGTGATTTGGTCTGTATAGTGCAAAATGTTGCATCTCCTGACTTAGTTCTGCCTTCAGTTGTTACCAGAAATGGAAGTGGCATGTTTGGATGCCACACACTTGTGAGATTTTACATACCTGTGAAATTCAGGGGGAGGGACAAGGTGGGAATGAATTTTCTTTTTTAAAGACTTCTAAATTCCCATGTATCTGAGCTGAACAACATAATGTCCCTGCTTTCTTGTATGTCACAGTTGTTTTCAGTCCATTGCATTTTATATGCATGGCATGGCCCTCGGAGAGAAGGGAAGATTATTCATACTGAAATGTATCCATGTTCCTTGTTTTTTTTTCCAAGTGTTCCAGGACTTGATTTCACTGGGTACACTCTTCATGGAAATACCTTCTAGCAACAACAAAAGCCATAATTTTAAATGTTAAAACTTGCAAAACTGTTCACACTGCATTAATATGTCAGGAAGCTCTTTAAATGTGCTGTTTCATAATCTCTTGACTATATTAATTCGTCAAATTATTTCTGATTTTTAATATGTGTTTTGCCTCTTTCTTCTAGAAAACTCTAGTGGATGTTACATTGGAGAACACTGATATAAGGGAACAAATAAGGAATTTAAAACATACACACGAGCAATCTATGGAAAAACTGAGAGAGAAGCAAAAGCAACTGGAAACAGCACAAATTGAAAATCAGTTACTGAAGTTAAAGGTGTGGTATATAAACTTTTCTAAAAATACTGGACAGTAAGGGCATTAGGTGGATGTTAAATTAATTCCTTGGCCTTATTTGTAAAGGGTTCTTCATTCTTCGTGCCCTCGTCATGCCCTCGAGCTCTCTTACTCCTGTGGATCAATTCTGGTTTAATAACAAAGAATCTCAGCTGGTGACAGGCAGTCTTCCCATAACATGGGATGTAACCTAAGAGTCAGGGATGTTGAAAGGTGAAAATTCAAACCATTAAATGGTTATTAGCGTCCATTCCTATGAAGTGAAGGAACGTTACAACTCTACACATTGCTACATAAATTTCTTGGTGTTGAGTTTCTTTGGTATTGCACCATTTTTAATAGGTAATCTGTTAAGTCTTATGAGCATGTGGTCAGCAGATATGAGGTGTAACAGCAGGCATCTTTGACAGAGAATTAAGCTGTTTCTTTCAGAGAAATGCAAGGGAATAAAACACAAACTGCAAGGTTTAATATGACAGAAAGCTTAACTATGTTCTTCCCTCATCAGTCAAATGTATTCCTTTAATCTCAAAAAAACCGAGCCCACAAAAAACCCAGATAAAACAAACAAACACTCCCCCTCCTCCACCTTTCTGGAAACCTTTGTCACTCTTAAAATTGCTCAAAGTAGACTAATTTGGATATAGTACTGTATCAGAACTTGTCAAATTTTGAAAAATTTATGATTTTTTTTTTGTTAAGTTTGTGAAATTAAGGTAACTGCAGCTATATTCATGTTTAATTTTGTCGGAGAAGGTGTTTCTTTTTGGCTGTCTAGTGACTAGCACTCATGCTTAATGATGAATGGTTAAACAAGAAAACATTAACATAAGTGCATTTCATGCCCTGCTTTCCTCTCACAGTGAAGCTCTACAGGCTATAAAAGTAGCTGTATTTTGCACCTGCTGTTGTCAGCAGGAAATAAAAAGAGGGAAAAACCAAATAAAAGAAGCAAAGATGATGCAATTAAGATTTTAAAACAGAAATTTGGGCTTCACTGTAATATTAAGGACGTGCCCCAGCAGGTCAGGGGAAGGTATGTCTGCTTCTAAGGGCAGGGAACTGCAGCTTAAGTCTCAGTTCAGCTGAATGCAGAAGGATTTGTTTATCTTCAAGCATCAAGCTCTGCAGAATACATGCCCTCCATTTATACAGAAGAAGTGTAAATTTTGCCCGCAAATTTGCAGTTTTAGTACCAAGTTAGTGAATAAAATACCTCATTACTGTCTTTGACAGTTAAATATAAAATTGTGTCTCAAAGGTGCCAAGATATCTGGGAATTCATTCTAGAGGTGAGAGGATGGTGTGGCATCTGGGAGGTTAGTGTTGAAAAGCAGTAACTACTGTATACCATGATTACATTCTGGGTGGAGAACACACCTTTGAGGCTTATTAAGGAGGTTTGGTTTATTCATACATCTGTAACAACTTAGAGTGGAGATGTTGCTTAAGTGTATTATAGCAGATGCCCTGATACATCTACTTTTTTGTGCTTGTTCTTACTGTCCTCATTGCTCAAGGTGTAAGGAAAGGAACAATGGAGATAAAAGGCCAGGGATCCTATTCCAGTTCAGTGTATCTTAAGGAATGTGGGGTTTGATAATTGGCTTTCTCTAAATGATACAATTCTTTCAGGCTTCCTGAAATGCAGAAGGTTCATTTAGCTCCACGCCCTCTCATAAAGTGCAGGTCACTACCTGTGCCATGGGGTTTGCCTAGGTGAGATGACAAAGGGGACAATTGCAGTACAAGTGGAGTCCTTCAGAGCTCATCCCTTTTCAAAGAATGGAACTCATGGTTGTTCTTCTGCAGGGTACTAAACAAGCTTGTTTCTGCCATGCAAGATGAACCCAAGGGTTCACTAAACATTTTGGTCCTTGAAATAGAAAAAAAATCCAACCCAAAACCTTAATCATCAGAACTCTGTATTTTGTAGCTGTGTTAAGTGTGGTGATCAGCAGGGAACACTTTATTCCTCCTCTTCCTGTCACTTTTGTAGCACCCACAGCATTTCACTGTAACGTTGGCTGATTCACAGCCTCTCTAGGAAGAGAACTAACTCCTGGACTAGCTGTTTTACTTCACTTTTATTGTGGTTTACATAGTAGATGGACTTCAGCTGTGAATATTCTATCTGGTGTTTAATTACTGAGGGTGTGGTTCAGCCAGTGTTTTCAGCCAACAGCAGGAAATCCTGTCCCTGAATTGCCATTCTGCCCTCTTCCCTGTAGCTCTAGCAAAGTTTCTGGTTCTGTTGTTAAAAATTAACTCTTCCACACACCTGAGAGTTTTAATTTTCATTGCTTTGCTGTATGGTTACCCCAGTTCTTGTGCAGAGCAGAATGTGAAAAACCAAGAGAGAGCAGGGAGGGTACTGCAACAAAGTATTGCTTTGAGTGTTCATGGTCGTATAGAAACAGGAGTTGAGTCTAGTCCGTCTCTAGTCTGTGCTTCAGTAGAGCAGGGGGAGACAATATCGTTTTGATGGGGAAACAAACCAAGTGCCTTGGAGGCTGTTATGGAAGGGTTCAGTAAAGAGGCAGGGCCTGATCTTGGATAAGCAGTGACTAAATGAGCTAAATTCAAACAACATGGAACTTGATGGAACAGTAACTTCTACAGATTCAAATTATGTGAGTACTGGCAGAATGCTGTAAATGGTCTTGATACAAATGGAAATCTACTTTTGCAATGTCAGACTTATAACAAGGTGGAGCTTAACTTCAAACTCTTATTTTCTCATCATGTGAACTCTCTTTCTCCTGCTGCCAGCAATACTGTACTTACTGATGGGGCAACCTTCCTCTCTCATAGGTGGAATCATCGCAGGAAGCCAATGCTGAAGTCATGAGAGAGATGACCAGAAAGCTGTATAGTCAGTATGAGGAAAAAATGCGAGAAGAGGAACAGAAACATAAGGCTGAGAAAGAAATGCTCCTAGTATGTACAGCCAGTCTGTAAGAGCGGTGCTTAGCTTCAGTGTCGTTTCTCAATCACTTCATACTCCGGAGTTGATGCGTGTTCCTTCCCTTCTGTCTCTGTGACTAGTCGTGCCATAGTTACTAAGCCTTCCAAACTTTTGGTGTTGTAGGACTAAGAAAAGTATGTGTTCAAACATAGTAATGTCAATGATAATGTAGATTTCAAATTCGAAATAGGGTAATTAGGTTTTTTAAACTTCTGATTCTCTAAAAAAGGAAAATATAATGTTCAATTTTAAGTGACAGTTTAAGAAGGAGAAGGGGAAAAACTTCACTGGATGCAGCTGGAGCAAGAACTCTCCTGTCCCCCTATTTCCCTCCACCTCCAAGTTAAACCCTTCTATGAGCAGTCAGTTATCGTATTTTTTTAATGATAGAGTCAGATAATGACGGAGATTGAAGATAGATGCCCCAGCCTCTTTTTATTCATATTGCTTTACATGTGTGGAGAGTACAAAGCTGAATGTGGCCAACTATGGTGTTTAAAAAGCTGTCTTTTGCAGCAGCATATTTTTCTCATGCTGTTATTTAACAGCATCCTCAGAAAGGAAATCAGCTATCTGAGAAATGGGTAGAAGTTTCTCTTGGATTGTCATAATGATGCTTTACTAATACCTGTGCATTTCAAAGTACCCCCAATCTTTTGCTCTATATAATTCACTTTTAGGGTCATAACTCTTCAAGGTTTCTGAGCAGGAGTAGTGAAAAGAGCTCTTTAAAAGAGCTATTAGCCTGGCTCTAGAGCCAAAAAGAAGAAGAAATATTCCTCATTAGTGGGGAATTAACCCCTCACTAATGGGGTTAGATGCTAATGTGACTGTAAATGTTCTTATTTGTAGGAGGAAACAAATCGGCTTCTGAAGGCTATTGAAGAGGCAAATAAGAAGACGCGGATTACAGAAACAAGCATACAGGAGAAAGACCAGAGAATTGGTGAGCTGGACCGGCTGATTGAACGCATGGAAGAGGTATGAGAGCTGATTGCTGCCTTGAGAGGAAATGCACAAGTGCATGGAGGAAATGTCACTGGTTCTGTTGCTCAGTTCCCTGCTCAGTGACACACCATTGCTGTTTGCATCTTAGTTACTGTATTTATATCAGTAAATGCACATGGACTGCCACAGAGACACTGTGATTAAGATGTGGTTCTGTCTTTCTGATGGTCCTTACAGGGCTAAGGTGTCAGCATTTATTTAGGAAATGAACCATTACTTTAAAGAGAGAATTTAAAAACCATTCAGTGTCCCTTCAGTGTGCAAGGTGTCCTAAGCTGATAGAGTAATAATCATAACTGACCCAGAGTCTCTTAGAAATGTTGTTGTGGTAGGTCCGTGGAGTGCACAGGGCTCTGTCTGAGGATGGGTGAGAAGCTGATGGAGAACTTACAGGTCAGGATTAATGGGAGGACAGGGACAGGTGACATTAGAGTGGGGGCTACCCAGCCAGGAAGACTGAAAGGATGAGGCCCTTTACAGACAATGAGAGCAGCCTCTTGTTCATAAGCCCTGGTCCTCATGGGGATTTTCAACCACCCTGACATCATTTGGAGGGACAACACAGCAGAGCATAAGCAATCCAGGTTCCTGGAATGTGCTGATGATAACTTCCTTCTCCAGTTGATAGAGGAGCCAGTGAGGAGAGGTGCTGTTCTGGACCTTGTTCTCACCAACAAGGAGGAGCTGCTGGGGAATGTGAAGCTCAAGGGCAGCCTTGGCTGCAGTGGCTGTGAAATGGTCTTGGATGTACTTTGGCATTTCTCATTTCATTCAATAGCAAGCATCTCATTATCTTTGAAGATTCGTGTCTCACTATCTCAAATGCAGAAGCAGAGAGTTTTAGTCAGTGGAGGGAGTACAGTCTTCTGCTCTTACAAATGAAGTGGGTTTTCCCACCAATTTTACTTTAGTGTAGTACATATTTAATATCAGTATCTACTGAGAAATAGATTTTTATAAGCCAGTCTTCTCAGCTTGACTGGCTAGTCTAATGTGCATTGAGCCCTTTTTGTCTAATGCTTGCAAATCCATTAGTACAATTAGTGATTACACTGAGAAATTACTCAGCTTAATATGCCCCTGTAGTGGCTCCCTTAACTTCAACTGGGCTTCAGCCTACAACTTTTAAGTATTATGCAGTGAATGTAGGATTGAATGTAGTACAGTTCACAAGTACAGATGAGTTCCTTCACAATAGTTCTTTAATCTGCTCTTATCTGGCTGATACTCGCCCAGTGAGACTGAATGCCTCTTAAATTCCCATTAAGGTGGATAACACTCTTACACTTCTCTGTTAAATTGTTTGACTCAGTCCCCAAGTCCTCATAGATCTTCACAAGCACTGTGCTGGTGTGCACTTAAAAATAATCAGGAATACTCTGGGGGAAGAAAATGCAGCAATACCTTTTGTCTCAGTCTTGGACTGGGAGATCTTTTTACAGTGATAATGTGGACAATTTGACATTTATGTAGTTAAAGATTTTGATGACTCATCTTTTTATTGAAAAAATTTGGTTTCAAGTGCAGCCGTACATCTTCAAATAGGAAATTGAAAACTGATTTTGTTTCCATGCATAGCTGGGAAATTGTTTTTATTATTATGTATTCTGTGCTCCTTGGCTATAGGAAATGCATGAATTTTGTTTCATCAGTTTCTATTTTAATTTCACAAATGATGTTTTGAATTGCAATGAAATATGCTTTGTGAAGCCTTTACATTTTGGTACGTGGAGAACTGAAAGATAACTTTTCTTGTTTAGGAACGTCACCAGCTGCAAAAACAACTTGAATTAAATGAAATACAAATATCTGGAGCAAAATCTGAAAACAACTCCAACAGTGAAAGGTGAGATATGACTTGTCTGTGGAACTTCTAGTATTGCCAGGAAACTTTAGGGGTTTCCTTTGTTTTTGAATTTTACCTTTTCTAACTTTAAAACTATGGTCTGGTAGGGATTGTCCATCTGAATGTAGGTTTATTTACGTGTAAAATATCAAGACAATTATTTTTGGCAACAATAGTCACCTTCATGCATCTTTTCTGAAAAGTTGTTTACAAATGTGCACAGTACATTGTAGATTGGAGTACACTGAGCTGTGACATATCTGTGGCTTGCATTTTTCTTAAATCTGCATTCCCAAATTCAGAGGAGTATGATCCTGACTATGAATACTTTCACTAGCTAAACTCAAAGGTTGATATGACACTGCTTGAGTGGGTAAAGATGAATTATAACCAGAGACTGAATAATTGCACTTGATTACTACTTATGGTTCTGTGGCACACAGAAATTCAGTTTTAAGGTTTCGGGCATCCTGCTGTTCTTTGGGAAGCATAAACATAAAAGGAGGTCCCTGCTGGGAGCTTCTCAGTGCCTTGTATTGATCTGTGACCAGCTTCTCTGGTTTCAGGGGAAGAGTGGCTTTTCACAGCAGCCTGTTAAAATAAGAACTTCAAGTGAACAGATGTCGCTCACATACAACATAGAATATGGAGATGAAAGATAATTGCTGTTTTCCTGTACCTCTGAATCACACAGACTCTTCTCGCTTCAGTGAATCCTTTTCAGCGTCAAAAGTTACGCTGCAGTAAAAAGGGTAAAGGCAATGTTCAGGCAGGATTTGTGCAATGCAAGCAAGCTCACAGTTGCAATCTCTGCTATGCAACAATTAATCTGTGGCCAGATGATGCTGGTTTGTTCTTAAGTTGTCTTTACCTGTCTGTATCTTATCAGACACTCGAGCTCCACCTTAGGAAGGATGTCTGTTCCGTTTCTCCACTGCTATCAGTGCTTAAGATCCTGAATTTTCCAGTGAGATGCCAAATATGTGCTACGATTGCAATCAAAATATAAATTAAAGTTTTGTGAGACCTTACTATACACAACTAAAAAACCTGCAGCAATGCTTTGAATTTTTTGAGTCCTTGTCAAAGTGCTGCAGTTACATTTCTGCAGAGTACTTCAGTGTTAATAGAGACTCTTTTGGGGGGAAACAGCCTACAATTCAGTCATTCAATGGAATCATGTCTTACAGTTTGCCATCTGCTGCTTTGTCTTAGAATGGTTTTTCTATTTGCAGCTTTAACAGTTTTTTTTCTGCTATGCACAGACCAAGATGAAAAAAGCCTTTTTGTTTTTGATTCCCCTCCTCCTGCTCTCAAATTCTGTCCAGTCCTGAACCTAGGAGTACCACAGTTTATTTTGTAAGCAAGTGATTGCATTCTTTGACAAATTTTAAGAATTGGACATTCAGATAAAAATGGAGACTCCCATGGCCAAAGAGACAAAAACCTACAGAAGAGCTTCACTCCTGTTTCCTTGCATATTCTAAAGCTACTTTTCTGACAAGCTGACAAACCAAATTATGGCAGGAGTACTGTGGATGTTCACTTCCTGTATTAAACAGGTTTGAAGAAAAGCAGAATCTATCCGAAGAGTTGTATGCACAAATTCAAACCATTCACAGCATTCCTGCTGACTGTTGAGGAGTTAATACTATTCCAGTTAGCATTCTGCTGCTGTTGGCAGCTCTGCCAAATTCTTGACTCATGGCTCCCCTGCAGTAAGACAGCTTTAAAAGCAGACCTGCTTCCTGGCTTTTGTTTAGTATACATTTCCAAAATATTTGCAGGTAGTAGTAAGTCAGGCTAAATGTGTCTCTCTGAAGCTAAAGATCTAGTTGTCTAAAAGCCTTTCACTTAAAGGAAAACACATCTTGAGATGAGTTGTGTGCACATTGTTTAACTGTCAGCACTTCAGGCTCTGAGGAAGCATGTCAGTATGCAAGACAAGGGTGAGTTAACTTGGGTGGAGACGGCCACTTGGACTAAGATCGCATTAAAATGTACTTCGGACAATTTGACATCTGTCAGTGCAATTTGACTTGCCTGTCCTGGTTTATGGTGGATTGTGGGGGTTGTTCCTGTTCTGCTTACACTGCATAGCTCCCCACTTACAGGCTCGATTCTTGCATGTTTTGCCAGGTCACAGCATTTGGAGGAGGTAGCAGCCAGCCTGAGAGAGCGGATCAAGCATCTGGATGACATGGTCCACTGCCAGCAGAAGAAAGTCAAGCATATGGTTGAGGAGGTGAGATGTAGTAAAACAACTCGGAGTCTTTGGGGAGCACTGATTCTTTTAGTATGTAATCCAAAGAGAACTGTGTTCTTTGTGCAATTGCCTTATGCCACCTCAGTTACAGAGGAAGTTGAGTGAAGCATCTGGAGCCAGTGAAGCAGAAAGAGCAGATGAAAGCAGTTCAGTCCAGTGGCTGTGGGTTACATCCTGTGATCTTTAGGCTGACACTAATTCTGTACCTCTTCATGAGTGTTCAGGAAATGCGACACACAACTTCCAGCTCAATTTGAACCATTCAGAGGGTACTTGGTGACATGATGCAGTCTAGTCATTAAGGGTCTCCTTCCTGTACAGAAGTGGAAGGCAAAAACTGACCTTTATTGTTTTGTTCTTTTGGTTTGGGAGGATTTTGTTTGGGTTTTTTCGTTTGTTTAATGTGCTTCCTCACAGAAATAGGTGAGCAAGCACAGTTTTTCACTGCTCATCTCTTCTTACTATGGTCTGGAGACATCGTCTTAGCTGATATCATTTCCTGTAAAATTTTAAGTGGAATTTTGCTGGATAGATGCTTTACCTTACAGGCTACCTATGGGTCAGGAAACTGTTCTGCAGTTAGAAGGCTGTAATTGCAAACATTTCTGTTTCTCCAAGTGAAAAGAATGACATGGGAAATAGATAAGTTTGAATTGGAGCTTTACAAAGCTGGCTGACAGATCTATTAGACAAGCCTTCCTACTGCACAGAGGAGAGGCATTCATGAGATACCTTCGATTTGTATCTGGACATCATACATTCAAAATATCAAATGTTGAGAAAGCACTCAAATCTAAGGCATTCTTTCTGCATTCACAATGTGCTGTTACAGGATTTCTGATTAGACATGGAATTGTTCCATTTTTGTCAAGTTTGTATTTATATGTATTTATGTATATCTGCTTTGCTTTACAAGGTTCTGATGTAGTCCTGCATGATCAGATGTGTGATACTGTCTTTTACACAGAAGGATTAAAGTTCTTCTGTCATATCAGACATATCAAGTCTTGAGGTTTTGGTTTTAGTTTAGTTTGCCATTATCACTGTTTTCAAGCATCATAGCTGGTCTAAACTCAACTAACAGTCTTTATATACCATGTTATTCTATTAAGGAAAATTTCTCTAGTCTAATAATCCAATCTGTCTAATTAATGGATTATGGGAACAGTTATTTAATGTTTTGTATCTCTGTATGCCAGACATTGTATTATGACTTTTTTCTGTCTGTTCTAAACAAAGTTCTAAAGGATTTGTGATACATGTGGCACCATGGATGAGTATAGTAATAACGAGGATGGTGGCCTAAATTTTGCCCTTTATTACTAAATATATTTTAAACTTCTGGTTCTAACTTGACCTCTAGTGGGCTGCATAGGTATAACAAATCCTTTCTGATCCATGTTTTGTTTTGGAATAAAACCACACAGAAAGCTTGAGCCAAGGATTATGATTTCATGAATACTAGATTTAATAGGTGAGTTTAGATTGCTGATTCCTTGTAATGTATCTCTGCTGTATCTCATATACACAGAAAGCCCTTCTAGACCATCTGGTTATGCTATTTAACGAGTGTTAGGTGACCAAATCACTACTTAATTGTCAAACATGTCTGCTTCTAACTGCTAACTTCCTGCTTTTCAGATTCAGTTAAACCTCTATCAGTCTTGACTGCCTCATAACCATAGGGTCGATACTTTTGCTCTGTCCTTTAGTCTTTGTGTGTTTTAATTTTTATTTTAATTCAGCTTCCTTGAGAACTGCATGAACACCTGTAGCTACATCTGTATTTTCACTAGTGAGCTAGCTAAAGACTCTTGTACCAGAGGTTTGATCAGGTCAGGTGGTACCAAATACATCTGGCATTTAATGTTTGGGGCTTTGTTTTTTTAATTTTGTGCTATTTGTTGCTTGTGTTTGTACTATGTTTGAGAAAATATCCACAATATAGTTGGCATGCCCTATTTTAAACTGGACTCTTAATTAAGGGCCTAAAAATAGCAGCTTTAATAATGTAGAGAAGAGTAGCTGTTCACCATGGGGCAAGAGAAAAAGCATTCCAGATACGTATGCCCTCAACTATCCAAGCACATGGTGCTTTTCATGATTTTGTGCTCTTTTCTACGTAATATTAGATAAGTATTTTTTGGCTCATTTTAAGCAAACACCTGCTAACTATGCCATAGAAGCTGAGAAATTGGCAACAATAATATTGAAAAGGAATGCTATCTGAAGAGTCTGTTCTGAAGTTAGGTTAAAAACTAGTGAGCAGCAGCACTAAAAATATCTGCTAGAGTAAATAGGGAAGATTGCACTACTATTTAAGTCCCGGAAGACATGTTCATCAGGGTATATTTAAACACACATCCTCCCTACACTAAATTTAACTGATTGCAGAATGTAATGGCAAGGAATATCAAGAAAAGTGTAATGAAAACCTGCCACGTTATTCATTATTGCAGTATTTTCATGGCTGGTATCTGTAAAATAACATACCATCTTAGGGTTTATGAGGGTATTATAATGATACTGATAACTTGCATTTAAATAATTGAGAAAGAATAATCAAATAATTCAAAAGCTAGAAATCTTGCTTTCTGAAACGCTTAGCATGTGGCATGACAATAGAGTGAGAACAGGCTAACCTGGGAAACTTAGGAGAGAAGTAGAAGGAAAGTGAGTAGTCAAAATTATCAGCAGTGTTTTTGTTAGAAGCCGAAACAGAGCTACTGTATGAGCTGTTAGGTGAGAAAGCCTGAACTTGCTTGACTACAGGATGAGCTTTGTTTAGTATTAATCTTCATATATTGGACACAGATCTGAAGTATAAATAAGAAGTTTATGCTGTTACCATCTCCAATTCAGACGAATTGGAGAAATGAACATCACTTCAAAGGGATGCTGACCCAACAAGATATACTGCTTCAAACTCATATGGAGAACTGTCAAAATTGGACAAGTATGAGATGAATCTCTGGCTGAAAAAAAGCACAAAATAGATTGCTCTTAAGCCCTTTTTGGGAAAGATGACGGATCATTTGCAGATGACAGATGCAGAGCATTCTGTAAAAGAACAGCAAGCTGCCAGGGGGAAGTGAAAGAGCAGCTTTATAGTGGAGTTCTGTGATGCAGCAGGCAATTCTAACACCTCTGGTGCTGTTTGATGGCATTTAGAAATGTGTTAGGAGGTGGTGGTCAGTCCTAACTTAGGCATGAAAGGGGATACTGGGAGAGGAGCACCAAATGTAGAAGGCCATGGAGGGCAAGAGTATTAACACCTTCCTCTTCATAGGTCTCATCATGTCGGTACTGAATGCAGTGGCTATGTGCACTAGAGAATTGAGCCCAGGCAGAGAAGGACACTCACAATTCAGTGTGCTTATACTCCTTGGCAAAAAAATAATTTGCTTCTAATTTTTTTCCTCTGAAAACAAATCCTTCCGTCTCAGGCATTAATAGAACCTTTTTCAACTTGATCTAGTCAAACCAGTCATAAATTAAATAGGAGAACAGAAAGTAACTTTCAGAAGAAAAATAAATGGAAGAAATAAAATGGAAGTTTGCTAGAGTTGGTGACCTTCAACATCTCTGTGTGTTAGCTCTCAGTCACACATTTTTTGTCCTCACAGGGATTCTTTTCTGTGAGAGCAAAAATTGCTGCCCGTTAGTTCACCAGCTGAGCAGAAAGTTATCCTGCATAGTCTTAAAGCCTCATGTTCTCATTAGAGAGAGACTGCAGATGATTTTCGGCTGACAGATTTATCCCTGTGCTGAACTTGTTTGTTAAACAAATCTATTTGTTCACAGCTTAGTGTAGTACATTTTAAATGAAGTGCTGGCACTTAAAAGTGTAGAACTTGCATTTGGCAGATGTTTAGAAACCCAGCCCTTTTCTCATACTATCTGTACATCACAGGCTTTCAAAAAATGAGTGAGGAGAGACAGATGGCCAGAGTGGGTCACTCAAGGTTTGGATTTTTTAGCCCTTGCCTTCGTAGCTATCCTGAAGTGTGGCTGAGCAGAGAGAGACTTGCAAAGACAATCCAGGAAAAAGACAGTTTGACGAGAGAAAGAATTTGCAGGGTGACTCAGGTGAAAGGCAGAGGGGCACAAACTTCAGGCCCTCCACTAAGGAGTTTTCCCTGTAGAGATGGGACTGGGCAGGCAGATGAAGGCACAGAGGCACCACGGGAGGGCATGGGAAGCTGCTGCCACACTGTTCCCTTCAGGGTTGAAATTGCTCTTGTTCCGTGAGAGGGGTAAAAGCTTCTCTTCTAAGTATCTCTCTGATAGGGTCAACCAGTTCATCCTGTCTGTGCCACTGCAGGAAATGGGACTTTCATCTAAGATAAATGAAATACAACACATAGATTTTAAATTAGCAAAATAATTATTTTGTGGCTTGATCACAATTTCAAACCTGGAGAGATTTAAGAGAGGTTTAGTTTTGAGATCTGTGCAATTCACTTTGAAATGGATTGCAATTTCATTGCACAATAAGCTTATTTTATATGTAATGTTGTTTCATTCTTGAGAAGCAGGAGAGGGAAGGAAATCATTTACATTTTGTAAGCAAGGCAAGGGGGCTGATGCAGATACAGGAAGCTGTTCTGAAGGGGTCTGAAGAAAAAAGGATATTTGATTTCATGCCAAGAAATTATCTACAGAACTCAGATTTCACATGAAATTCCCCTAACTACTGAATTGAACTGTCTCTAGGTCATGGCCCATGAGCTGTTCTCCAGCTTTAGTCTCAGATTCGTTGGATAATAAATGGTGACCAGACACCAGGGAGAAGCTGTCTCCTGTTCTGTCGGGGAAGATACTTGCATGAAAGGACAAAGTGCTAATGAGTAAATGATATCCCAAATACAGAAGATATTTTGTATTGTACAAATGGGGTATAAAAGAAGAAATTTTTCCACAAAAGACTTAAACATCTGAAAACATCTGTATCAAGACACTCCAACTTCAGATATATAGCGAAATTTCCCTCTTTTAATATGGAAGAACAGTTTCAAGGTCAAGTGAAAGAAGCCACACAGAAGGACAGAGGAGGAGAAGATGGAATTACCAACAACAGATGCCAAACTTTCATTAACCAAAATCTGCATTGCATAGTACCTACTATAAAAACAAAACAACAACGAAAACGCAGAACGAGAAATGTAGAAAGAGAAACCCACCCTGAGAGCTTGGAGGAAGAAGATAAAGGACAGAACACGAATAACTTGCCACACCCTCCTGCCCCCCTCCCCAGTACAAGTGTTTGGCATTCCTCAGTGGACTTGAGCAAGCAGTACCTTGCTTATCTGTTGGCAGAAGTAGAATCACTGCTGGTGTTTGGTGAGAGTGTTTATGTATGCATAACATCAGCACTTTCAGCTGGGAATTGCCAGGCCAAGTCATTAATTAGAAAACTTGCCCATTACTAAGGTAGAGCTTAACGAGGTGGGTCAATGTGCAGACAATGAGCCAATGTCTGTAACTCATTAGGACACGTCAGCCCCTGTTTTAGCAATACATGGACATCAACCACTGGCATAATGTGTTCATAGAGCTCATTCATTTAGGAAGGTCTCTACGTTGGTGCATTAACCTAAATCAATCAGTTGTTACTTTTTCTGTAAATGCAATGTGAGTTTTAAAATACAAAAAGTATTGATAAGATGCTCACGTGATTTAAGGAGGATTAAAAGGCAGTAGTGCTCATTTCTATTTTCTGTATTATGCTCTCTAAAAAAATCTCAACGCTTGTCTAGCCTCTCATAAATACCAGTTAAGGTCCAGTGAAATACTGGACTGAGGAAAATCCTGCTCTCCTTGTACAGCAATTACCTCTGAGAGTTCAGGCTGATGTTGCAATGTCTTGTCTGTCTTGTTTTGTGCATGCTGTGTAACGTCTGTTTGCCCTGTGTAGTCATATTTATGACCAGTTTGTTCATGTCTCTGTATCGATGTTACCAATGCCCAATCCACTAGTGGTAGATGAATAAGGAAAAAATACGTATACTTGAATAATATGATACTTACATATATTAAAATGATATTCTGATAAATATTTTAAACTAATGGATAATACTACCAAGTGGTAAATGTTGACTGAGTTTACCTAATAGCCGGATCTATTCTAATCCAGGAGATCACCGTATAGTTCAATGCCTCCAACTCTGTGTCTGAGTTACACAGAATAAAATAAAGTTTCCTATTTCAGGCTTTCTTTATAAAGGCTCTACATTTAAACACAATTTTAGTTTCCTCTCAAGATGCCTCTTCCTTCTGCTTTAATAGCTTTGTAATTCTGTTGAGTTTTCATTCTAATACCATTAGACACATATCCAGCATTTCTTTAGAGACTCTTCCTTTTAGGTCTTGCAATTGTCCAATTCTCCTCTTGACTGTTCTTAGGTATTCTGTCCATGAGATCAGTTTAATGCTGTTGACTCTTACATCTCACTTTCCATCTTAGTGAAGCAAAGTTTAGTTGCTTGGTGGTGCAGGTGATAGTCAGAAGTGCAGCTCCGCCTAGAAAGTATTTACACAGCCCGTTCAAGTACCGTGACAATTGTTTGGTATTTGGAGAATCTATAAGGTGCAGCAGTGACAAAGAAAGACATCTTCATCAAAGGGATGGACAAGAAGAATTGAATTCTCTGGGAGATGCAGCAAGATAAAGTGACAGTCTGAAGACTGAGGCAGTTTGAGAAATGACCTCAAGGTTTCAGAAGGAGGCAAAAGCATAGAGGTGGTAACAGCAGTAGGGTGGAAACAAGGATGAGAGAGCTTAAAAAGAAGTGCGTGACCATATTAATCCTGAGTCAGTGGATAAATTCAGGATGATTCACATTCCATGTTGGACCTTACGTGCTGATTCAGATCATGAGAAATTGCAGTGGGTATGTGAAATGCAAGCTGCACACCCAGCACCATTGGCAGGGAGCTTCATGGATCACGCCAGGATGGGGAGAGATCAGGTGCCCTTTCCCTGCCTGGCAGGGAAGTGCCAGGGATTGAGGTGGGGTGGCTGAAGGGCTGAGAGCATGTGATGCCCCTCAGTTGCTGGCACACCAGATAAATTACAAACTAGAGCTTCGGCCTTTTAGCTTTTCTCTTCCCAGTTTTGGAATAGTCAGATGTTTCCCAACTGGAGAAGGGAAAGCAGGAATGATGGATACAGTGGGTTGGGGGAGGTAAGATAGAATGAAGTTACCACTTCAAAAAAGAGTGACTGTGTGGCCCAGGGTTGCTAAAGTCACATCATTACTATTAGCAGAACTGTTTTGAAAGGAATGAGTGGGTCATTAATGTAACTGATATTTCTAAGTAGGTTGCCAGTTTTGTTTGAGTGCTTAATGTAGATATGAAGGTTATAGAAATACAGGTAGAAAAGTGGAGTCTTAACAATGTAAATCAGGCCAAGAATTAAGTGCTAGGGAACGTCTGTCTGGACATTTCCAGAGAAGGTTGGAAGAGAGAGCCTGAAGGATGTACCTGAATAGTGCTTGTAGAAAATTATGAAGAAATCTGAGAGGGTAGTTGTGCAAAAGCCAGGTTTGGGAGCAAGTTGCTGAGTTCAGTGAGCAGAAATGCTGAGGTCTGCAGACACAACAAGGATGAGGTGGATTACAGGCCATGGGCATTGACCAAAGAAAACACAGGAACATCTTGATGATGATTTTGTCCTGGAGTCAGTCCAAAAATTACTTGGATACAAGAGTCAGTCTATGGAATTTGAGAGTCTTTGGCTTGCACTGATTTGTTTCTGACCATTCTGACCAGACTATTCTGGCCACTGCTCAGGCCTGGAGTGCAGTATTGTGTTTGACCCATCTTGCTTTTCCTCTTCTCCTCCTTACCTTTATTCAATCCAAAGTCAAAATCTATTGCTCTGTCACCTGCTAGTTGTTCTCTTGCTTTATGCAGCTTCTAGAAACAAAGAAACTCTCAAGACTTGGATTTGTGGGTTTTGGGGTTTTAAAAATTTAATATAGTAATAGATTAGTATAATCTCTTAGAGTTATTCCTGTTTTTCCTGGTTTCCTGTGACATAACCCTCTCAAGGATTAATCAAATCAGGTTTTTCATTCCTGGTGCTAATGGCATAAGATGATGTGTACTCAAGTCCTTATTCAGTAAATAAACCTATTTTTATAGTAAATGACTCTGCTGGGATGTGTCACCTGTGTCAGGCCACTTGTTTCAGCCCTTGGACTGCAGTAGCTGCTGAGGCAGCTGTTTGGCCATGTGTCTGGTGGTGCATTCAGACCCCGCTTTCCTTCTGCAGTGGCCTCACAGGGTGCTCTGCTGCATCCAGGGAGCAGGACTGCAGGACATTTATCCTGGTGCTGAAACAGCCTCTCATTTTAGCACCTCAAATGCAGCCTCACTGCTGCATTTGTTTCTCCTGAAATGTATTTGGGGTGTGTGGCTGTGTCTGAGTTCCTAATGTCTAAAGATCCACCAAAAGGTTTTATATAGATTACACAATTCACAGCCTGATCATTCTGTAACCTGCATGGTCTAACCACACCATTCTGTTTGACTGCTAGACTGACACGGAGCATGTGATGATGTAGTATCATATTCTCTGCAGAAAAGAAGGCATATTTTAAAAATCTGGTGTAATTCTGGGGCAAGGGTATGATTTTAATGGGTTCTGACTGGCACTGTGTAACCATGTTACAGTGAGGCTGGGAGTACTATTGTGTATGCTTCAGTCTGCTGCTCCCTAGAGCATCCTCACCAAAATACAAAATGTCTTTTTGGAGTTGCAGTTCTGTGTTTGGGAAGGGGAGGAAGCTTTGTCAAAGTCTTGCTTTTTGTATTCTCTGTTAGATTTTAAGGTGTCCATGCTCATCTTCACCTTCAGACTATTCTAATTCAAAAAACTCAAAAACATCCTTAGTGAGCTCGTCTCTCTGTAGCCCATGGGAAGAATAAACAGAACTTTAATTTTAACTTACACAAAATCTATTTGTACATGATACTGGTGAACATAATGGTTACTGTCAGTTTATTTCATGTCTTAGGATCTTTCTGTCATAGAATGAATATAAGTTGAGTTAAATGCCCGTGAAACACAAGAGTTTGGTCTTGCTTTTGGATGACAGATAATTTGATCACTTACTTGGAAACAGAAATATTTTGTGTTTGATGTAAAAACCAGCCTAGGCAGCTGATGGAGTTGATTATTTTCAATACCAAGAAAGAATGGCTGTGTTTCAGTGTGATCACACAGCTGTGCTTGCCTTTGGGCTTCTTTGTGTGGCACTGATTATTGGTGTTAGTATTATTTCCTTATATGCATAGTAGGAGAACAGAATATTAATAGAAAAGATCCACTTTTCAGTCCTAAGAGAACAGTTTATCTTCAAGTGGAGTTTATTGGCAGGACTGAAGCTATTGAACCAGTGAAGACATAGCTGACTTAATTCAGTCATACTATTAAACAAAGTTGTAATTAAATATGAAGATCAAGGTGTGTTCTAAGATTTTCTGGAAATGTTCCAAGCTTTGTGTTTCTGTGAGTTGAAAACTGAAATGATGAAAGCTTTAGATGACATGGGTAGTTTTTACATGGACTTTTATAGAGAAAAAAAGGAAATACCTGATTTTGAGAAGGATGGATGATGACAGCACTCCTGTATTGTGTAACTGTTCAGCTGAAAACACTGTATGGTGTTTATGTTTGAGCTTTTCCAAGTAACAACTGATCTTTGTGTCAGTGAAATGTGATACTTGAAGGTCATGGAGACTAAATTAAAGTTCAGTTGGTGTTATAACTTTTCATTTTTCGGTTTAATAGATGTATTTGTTTTGCTTCATTTTTTTCACAGTTCTGTATGTTTTTGTTCAAATATTTTATAATTTCTAGCAGTAAATTTTTGGGAGGGTGGTAGTACTGCTGTTGTTTTCATTATTGTGCCTTGAGTATTTTATCTTTCCCTTTTAGCAGGATGGGAATATTTCTATTAATCACTGTTTCCAGATATGCTGAAAAATTTTACACTGGTGGTTTTAAAGGAGAAGTTGGTGTTTGTTCATAGCTTTGATTTTAATATACAGAGTTAAAAAGTGACTGGTGAGAATGCATGGAAATTTGACCAAAGTATTCAGAAATGGTCATTCTTGCAATGCTGCCAGAAAAATATAAATGTATTCTGAGTGTTCCTTGAGTTCAGTTTAGCTGTTCTGCAGGATGAATTCACTTTAGTAAAAGTCCACTAAATTTGATAGCTAATCCAGGGATTAAAGCAGTTTGTGAATACTTACAGGTATTCAGTTGTTTCTGAACACTAATATTAAACACGTTTTCTTCCTGTGATACCTAGATCATTTTCTTCCTTTTCCCATCCCCATTAGACTAAATGTCTTTGTTTTTCTTCATAGATTGAAATGCTAAGGAAGAAAGTAAAAGAAAAGGAATTATTTATAATACAGCTTTTAGACAAAATCTCTTTCTTAGAATGTGAGGTAAGGCATTACATTTTAAGTTTACATTATTGTGATTATTTTATGAAACCAAATTAAATTTGAACCAATGTCATCCAGTACTATCTGGATGTATAATTACTGTATGTATTTGCTGTTCTTCAAATGGAAATTAAACTTATGACACCAGTCATACAGTCAGGAATGCATGTAATAAAGTCTCAACATTCATGCTAAGTTTCTTAACTTACAATTTTATAATGGTTTTACAATGACTTAAACCAGAAGCTTCTGAATAAAACTGCTGGTTTAATTTATATTCTTTCCAGAATTAAGGATTCCTTTATTTTCTCAAGACATACTTTTACACTATTTCTTGTGGGGACGGGGCAATGTGCAATTTTATTTCCTTATTTAATTAAAATAAATAAAATAAACTTGTGATGAAAATTACTGTTTCCCAGAATAAAGAATTACAAGATAAACTGGACTACTTAATGGAAAACCAACCAAAGACCAATATAGAAACCAGAGATACTGGTGTAGAATGTGATCTTCCGTACAGGTATTTGCTTTTTCTGCTTGTTTGTAGGAAAATTCCTCATAATGTCCCTTATCAGTGCTGTATTAGTAAACCATTTTTCTAATAAACCGTTTGAGTGGATTGTGGAGTTTAAAAGAGCACTTCACTCCTAGGTGCAGTTTACTTCAGTGATTCGTGGTTTAGGATTTATGGTTCTTTTCTTAATGATGCAAGCATACTGCAAACCCTTGGGGAGTAGTTATTGCCAGTAATGCGATTTAAGTCGAGAAGTCAGAGAGGGGACTGTGAGGTGTGGGCAGTTCTGGTGCAGAGCGGCTGCTGCAGCGCAGCAGCAGACACGGGACAGCTCTGCCCGAGGCTGCTCGGCGCTGGCTCGGGGCACACTCTACCCGGTGTGCCCGGAGGTGTGAGCAGGACCACTGGGAGAGCAGCTAACACCGACAGGGGAGGGCTGCAGTAATTCTGGAGATCTCGTGGCCCAGGGCGGAGGACTGCCAGGTAAACGGTGCCGTGACATCGCCACGTCTGCACAGGAACGCTGTCGCTGCTCTGTGGTGCCAGTGGCTCTGCAGCCTGCTTCGGAAAGACCGGGTGCGGTGCCTCCCCTTCTCCGCCGCTTTCTCTGCCCGGAGCCTGCGGCAGAGCGCTGAGCCCTGGGAGCAGGGCTCTCCACGTGCACTTCAGTCTTCCCCACAGGTCACCACAGGGAAAGGCTAAACAGGAAAAAAACCAGCAAAATAAGGAGGACCACTTCACATTACTTTTATTACCAACAAGTGAACTTGTTCGTTGTAACTGCCCTGCAAATTGAATCGTTTAGTTTGAGGAATGTAAATTAGCATATGAAATCATCAAGCAAACTAAAATTTCCTTCATAATTTGAAAATACACTCATTTTGGAGTTCAGCCTAGAGCATATTTTAATGGCATGTGTTTTGAAACCTTAAATACAGTGTTTTTCACTCAGGTTGTCAACAGAAACCTATCTTTGTTGCCCTCTCTCGTGCCCCTCGGTATCTAAGCACAGCCCCTACTTATCTGATATTTTTCCTCTTTTTGAGATTTATCTCTATGCAGGAATGCACCTCTGTGCAGTTTAGATCTCATGGAATTACTCTTAATGATTAATTGTGTTCTTAAATGTAATACCACCATCTTTTTTTGTTGCAGGACCCTTAGTCCTAATAACTTTATTGCTGGGCATTCCAGTATGAGCACCAGCAAATGCCAGCCTGTAAACGTGTTAGTATCTGCCATGGTTTTTATCAAATATTCTTCGTGGCATTATAGAAAAGAAATGTGGAACATACCAAATACACTGATTAGTTTAATTTTAGCCTGTCAATATCAACACAAGGGCACAAGTTCATTGCCGTGGCATTGCGAGCCCCGCTGTGACCTTAACTCTGTAAGCTTTCTCTTGTCTCCTGAACAGCACAAGCACTGAGAACAGATCTCCTGAAAGTCCGAGGCCAGTGAGGACGTACACCCCGTTCAAGAGAGTGCTGGAATTTAGCACAAAGAACAGTACATCCTGAGCATTCAACTCATCGAGCTTTCTAAATATGAGCAGATATCTTGCGCCTTTGCAGCTTGGTTAGATAAATTTTTATCAATTCATAGAGAAGAACAGCAGCATGGAGTCTTGCTAAATTTGTCCTGAAAGCAGCTCTTTAGTAACTTTATACCTGAAGTTGCTGCTGATGTTAACTGTGAGGGGATAAGGAAGCAGCAGGCTGAGTGAAGCAGCAGTCAGGCAATATTGTTTCTGTAGAAGCTGTCTAGTGCAATGTGTCGTTTCAAATGCCTGTAAGAAGGACTTGTATAGCTGTACAGCTGGTTTTTTCTTCAATTCTGTTGTAATTCTGTTTGTGTAATGAAGCTCTAATATATTCTGTTGTCACTGCTGCTGGAAGCAGTATCTGAAGCTGTGCTGGCAGAGGGAATTAGTGTGGAAGCTCCGAATCTGTCTGAACTGAGGGTGTACCACCCCTGTCCCACAGACCTGGTGCAGCTGAGGGCTCTCTTCACCTGGGAGCAGCTCTCTTGTACCCAGCACTGTTTGGCTGGGAGGGAGAGATGAACTGAGCTGTTTAAAACAATTCCCTTAACACATGCAGATGAAGATTGTGTTTGCTGCTCAAAACAGTAAGGGATAGAGCAGATTCTAATGGAATTTGCTTTGCTGGACTGAGGCACTGGTTTGCACTTCCTCAGTCATGGGATAGAGTGACCATGGGTGATACATTCAGTAGCAATTGTGTAAGAAAATCTCTGACACTTTATTTATTTACTTTTCCATTCAAGGAGTTTTCATTAAACAAAATTTTGCCTATTGCAACCTGCAGCAGTCCTTGCAATTCCAACAGCAACAGCAATCCTGAATCAGGATTAGCAGTTTTGAGTACTATTTTTTTTTTGTCCAAAGCACTTAATCTTATCTTTGGCTTCAAAGTAGCAGCAGGAATGACTGTACCTAGTACTGAACTAATTTAAATATATATAGGGTATTATTTACATCTTGTTTTGATCTTCCACTCTTAGTGAACTTAAAATGAATTAGGAATATTTTATTTTAATTCTGTTAACATGAATGAAGGATTTTTTTTTTTAATTACAGTAACTGCAACAGAAAATAACTTAGGTTCTGTATGATCAGTATTAGTCCTGCATGTAGTGTCAATCCCAGGAGGTGCTCACCTTGCCACAGAGCTTCACAGAGGGATTGCTTTTATCTGCAGTCTAGTGTAATTCAGTCCTGTCTGTTCAAATCAAGTACACTTACAAAAGTTGTATTTAAAATATTGACCTCATATTGAATCCACAAGAAGATGAGTAATGACTCAACTCTGATTTCAGGGATAAGCTTTGTACCTGTGAGATCTTACCTCCATCTAGTGGCTGGTAACAGCAAATATTTGGACAGTGTCTGTTTTCAAAGAGAAAGACACTAAAAACGAATCCCAAAAGGTATATTAATGTCCACTAGGGATGCAGCTTTAGGTCTTTCAGAATGTCTTTCAGCATTTTTGTGCCCAAATAGTCCCTCTGTAATTCAGGAGTTGAATTCTGAACCATGGTTTGTGAAAATTACCTTCAAATAAAGGTGAATGGATGAAATTGGTATTTTTAGATAAAAGGAAATGCATGTTTTTGTAAAAGACATTAACTGACAAGTTCAAGTAAGTGAAAATCCTTTACCCCTCTGATTTTGGCCAGAATTGAGAAAACAGAACCTGATGACTGTGAGGTGCTCAATGAATGGGAGTAGAGGGCAGGATAAGTATCAAAATGCTGTTTTGACACAGACTCAGAGGAAGTTCATTCTACTTTTAATATACTCCTGAGGATCTCCTGAAAGTGCTGCAGGATATTTTAACTCTGAGACTTGCAAAGTTATGATAATCTGCTCAAGACTTTACCAGGAAGGCAGCAAGGCCTTAGGTTTTTACTGAAAAGGTTTTCTGTGTAAATTTTGTCTTGACTGTTTGATGAAATACGGTATTTTTTTCTAAACCAAATAAGGACTGAGGTCTAAACTGTATTTTAAGAGCATTTTGACATGGAGTGAGATGGATGACCATAATTTGATTGGACTTTTGGTCTAAATTTGGTAACTGTGACAAACAGGAGAGGAACTGTATTTATATACTTGTTTTACATGAAAATGTAGAGCTTTCCAGTCAAACGAGCAGTAATGTAAATTAGCATAGATAATAACAAACCTGACTGAAAAGACTGTAACACTTCTGTATAAATCTTCTCAGTTTGAGACTGAGTTAATTAGTACTACAACATTAGAAACCAGTAAACCTTCTGTAAACAGCAATAAAAGCCATATAGAAAGGTCCCAGAAAGTACACTAAATGTAAGTCAATTGTATGACTGCATTTGTACTATGATAAGTATTCTTTTGTGATTTATTCCAGATACTCTGGAAAGTATTTTGGGATACACTTTTCATATATGCTGTATAAATAATGTATTACATTGTATGCTTTTAATACATCCGATAAGTAGGACATGAAAAGGATAAATTGCAATAAATACTGTATTTAAACTTGTTGTTCTGTTGTGTCAACAGTCATTTAGAAATAAACCTTCCTTACAATGTTGCAGACTCTTACTGTTCACAACCTTGTTTGTTCAAAACATGTGGGAAAGGAGAGCGGCTCCTGCAGAGCCTCGGCGTTCTCGTCGGTGTTTCCTTTGGCAGATGGGCTCTTGAGAACAGGAAGGCACTCCCTGGCTAAAGACTTTCTCAAAGCCAAGTAACAAAAGTAGATGAACTCTTTCATGAAATAAAAAACTATTGACTTGCACAGGATAAACAAGAACTGGGCAGCACAGCTCTTGGAAAAAACCCCAACAGCTTCAGATCCTCCAGATAACATCTGAATCCATCTGGGATGATGCTCTCCAGGCTTCAGCAGCATGAGACCGTGATGGCTGTGGCCCATTTGATTTACAGTTTATATCCACTTACTGATAATAGAGATTTATTTTTAAGACTGTAACAATAAAGCAATCTACATGTCAACTACAGAAGAAGAGGTCATGCAAACAAGACAATCACAGTGTTACAGGTTTGCAATGCTCAGAGGAAGAATGCCAAGTTTTTAACTCAAATAATGCTTCCCTGTTTATGTGTGTTCAGATTGCCAACGAGCCCTGATAAAATCTTGTTGAGATCGGCAGTGCTTGGTGCTGAACCTACAAGATGGGATTCTGGGAGCTGGATACTGATGCTTTTTAGAGAGCTTTAAATATTTGACATCTGGAAACTTCTGCATATGGAGAGATGAGAAGTAAGTTCTCTGTACTTCAAGTCTGTAACTCTGCACAGGAAATCCCTGCTCCACAGAATGGAGATGTACATGCTGAGAGTTTCATTCCACTTACATTTTACTTCATCCTTGTTCAGCACCTGGGGCTATTTGCATGTGTAAAAGAAGAAAAGTGCACGCGAGACACGAGTTAAGGCCCTTCCAGCCCTACCTCAAGCACAACAGGGAAGGAACACAAGAAAACAAAGACATAGGAGCCATCTACAACTCCAGGTATGTGAATATTTTCAAAAGAAAAAGGGACCTGGTGATTTAAAGAGAAAATACATAGAAGTGAACATCTGTGAGGTTACAATATTCTGTAAAGGCATGTGGTATGTAGGCAATAAAATGAGCTGATGGTTGCTTCCCAGTATGTTGACAGGTATAAATATATATAGATTTGCTTTTAAAGTGTTTGGGTTTTTTTTTGAGAAATAAGGTTAAAGTGAGAAGGGTTTAAGGAAAATAAAATGAATTATTACAAAGGTGCATCATGCTGATAAGAAAGGAGGTTTTTTCCTACATGAAATAAAAATTACTCAATTAAATTCCAAATACTCATACCATTTTTTCTTGTTATTTTGGAGGTGATTTACATTGTATGTGTAGCTTGTTTCCTCTCCTCCTGCTCCTCAATATTTCTGAACAAACTGTAAAAGTAGTTTCCCCCCCTCAAAAACTACAATCTAAACTCTCTTTTGCTCCTTTTCCTAGTGAAAAGAAGTAACATTTTATAAAGTTGAAGAAAGCAGAAAACAACTTTTCTTGTAGAAATAATACTAAATTACATAGTAATCCCAGCCATGCTATTGCAGAATAAATTATATTTAACTTTAGTGACAGAAAACAACATACCAAAAACTGTATTTAGTAACAGCTTGAGATAATGGCCTAAGATGGAGAGATAGGAAAGCCCATGATCTAAGAAATAATAAAATCCCAGGTTTGTTATAGACTTGGCTCACCTGAATGCTGATGAAAATATTCAAGTGATATAAATAATCAAACAGGCCAAGAATGCACCGAGGGAAATGGTAAAGATATGGCTGTGCACTGCACAGGATGACTGTCTGTCTGTCTCCCAAAAGAAGCACGAGCAAAGTCCTGAGATAAGCCTGCCGTAGGTATTGCTGGGTGTGGTTACTCATGTTCAGAGTGTGGCTGTGAGGGTTTTCCTACACACCCGTATTTCACCCCAGGGCAAGCAGTGCCTAAGGAGATCATCTTCCCCAGTCCCACAAGTGCTCCATACATCTGCTTCTTGACTGCAAAAGCACAAATCTGTTTTTCCTCCTTCAAATTTGTACCTAAGTTGATGCTGTCTCAGTTGCATTGTATCTAGATACTGCCCACCTGTTCATAACCAAGAATATGTTTGTTCCAGCACCTTCCAAATTTCAGCTATTTGTTCATCCTTCTGGAACTGTGGTGACCAGTAAACAGACAATGTTATTCCAAAATTTAGCCCTCTCGAACTGTAAAGATGAACAATATTCCTTCCCAGTGAACTTGGACAAATTCAGACTTAGTGAACAGTATTCCAAATGAGGTACAGAATGATCAGTTGTGATTCCCAGCTGCTATGTTATTAACACTTCATTCTCTTAATTTTTTGCTCTACTTTTTTCTGTGTTTATGCAGTTTAGCACATAAATCGAACCCACTGTATATACCAGCATTTCTTCTCTGTACATGTCATAAAGCAGCTGAACATTTTGTGAGAGCAGTGGTTTAATAAGATTATTCCTGCTAGATTCTCATTTCCCTGCTGGCAGTAGTTTCCATGCCCAGTGTTCCTGCTTTCTCCTATCTCCGGGATCAAGTGTTCCCTCTTGCAAGATGCAGAAATGTGACATAGATGCATGACTTTAAGGCTGCATAACGGACGCAGCAATTCAAAGAACTTGTGTCCTGTAACTGCAGGGATGTCCTGCTGAGAAAAACTCAGTGATTTCCTCTTCCCTGAACTTTTAGGCAAAAGTCTCCAAGGGATTTTCCACAGCTGATCCGGCAGTGCGTAACAGAGAGTGAAATGGTCCCTTCCGCTAGTCACTGGACAGCATTTCTCACCCTGGCCGTGGTATTTTTTCCATGGGTAGCTGCCTACTTGATTAATCTCATTTCCCCCGGCCCTCAGCCTTTCCCTCGGCTGTCCAGCTGCGCAAACAAAGGGGCAGGCGGACATTTCAGAGCTCTTCCCTTCTCCAGTCCCTCCGGCTTAGCCCTGCCTTCGTCCTGCTCATGGAACACCGGCCTTAACAGTCCCTGAGAAACGTGCCTCTCACTACTGCTCCGATCGAGAAACCTCCACTGGCATCAGCTTAAAAAAGCTGCCAGCTGCCACCCGGGAGCCAGCATCCACTAATGACCCCAGTGCTGCTACACGGGGAGCTTCTCTGCGGGTGCTTGTAGCAGTTCTGAGCTCTGGAGCCAGCGCTGTCCCACAGTCCGCAATCCCGTGCTCCTCTGGGATCGTTCCTGGGATGCCGCGGCCTCCCTGGAGCCCCACGCAGCCGGACCCGCCCGGCCCCACGCGAACAGGCACCGCGTTAGGCACGTGTGACCCTGCAGGAAAACTTGGCTGATTATTCACTCGAAAATGTGGCTGGAGCGTATCCACTGAAACATTCGTATTTCACGAAGAAAAAGTACTTAAATTTTAAAATAAAGAACAGTAAATGTAGCATAACATTGGCAAGGAAAGATGAACCCCCTGGATTTTAAAGTTATGCACTGGCCAAAAATGATAGCAGAAATTCCCAGAATTCCGAGGAAAAAAAGTTGTTTTCAGACGTTGTCTAATGATTTCCACGAAGATGTCGAAAAACTTAGAATACCAGCTTGGCCTCTGGGGAGGGGGAAAAGTCAAGAGTCTGCTCTAGTGCTGCCCCAAAAAATTGCTGGAAAGTGTCAAATTGCTCTCAAACCCAAACCCACGGCCTTTCAGCTGCTGCTCCGCACGTGTCACACGTGGCGTACAGGGCACAAAACGCAGCTTTCCCAGCTGTTGTTGCAATTCTCGTACGGTCAAGGCGAGATCCCCGAGGTGAGCGGCGCCCGCTCCCCGGCCCGCCCTCAGGGCTGTCCCGTCGCCGCTCGGCGGGCGCGGTACAGGATCCGTGTCGGCGTTCGCGTTCCGGACAAGTCGGGCCCTGCCGCCGCGCCGTCGCTTCCGGCAAGATGGCGGCCCGCGGTGCGCTGCCGGGTGCCCATGGCGGCGGCTCCGGGGCTGCGCGGGCGGGCGCTGCCCGAGCTCCGCGAGATGCTGAGGCGGCAGGAGCGGCTGCTGGCCGACCGGTGAGGGCAGGCGGAGCAGGGGCGCCGAGGAGCCGGCCGGGCTTCCCGCCAGCTTCGCCCGTCCCCGCGCAGGCGGCAGAGGACGAATCGCTCGCTCCCGTTCGGCGGCTGCGGGGGCCGGCGAGGCCGCCCGCGGGTACCCCCGGGCTCCAGCGGCTGCGGGACAGCGCTCATGTCCGTGTGGTTTTGCTGCCTGCGGGCACAGGGCTGGACACCTGTCCTATGAGGAAAGGCTGAGAGAATTGGGATTGTTCAGCCTGGAAAAGAGAAGGCTCTGGGGTAACCTAATTGCGGCTTTCCAGAACCTGAGGGGAACTTACAGGAGAGATGGGGCAAAACTATTTACAAGAGCGTGTAGTGACGGACAAGGAGGGATCGTGTTCAAATTGAAAGAGAGTGGGTTTAGATTAGATACAGAAGGCAGAAATGACTCCCTGTGAGGGTGGTGAGGCACTGGAACAGAAGCTGTGGCTGCCCCATCCCTGGAAGCGTTCAGGGGTGGATGGGGCTCTGAGCAACCTGGTCTGGTGGAAGGTGTCCCTGCCCGTGGCAGGGGGTGGAACGAGGTGATCTCTAAGGTCCCTTCCCACCCAAACCATTTCGTGACTTGTATGTTTCACTGACAACGCGTAGTTACTGCTGTGCTGCAAGTGCTTTGCATCTTACCGTGTTTCAGAAGCGCAGGTCGTAATAAACTGATGTTACAATGTGAAACCTGCCCCATTAGCTATTCTAATAAAACATTTCTGTATCTCAGGTTGAAATAGGATTGTTTAGTATAATTCTTGTTTGTTTGTTTGTTTTAGGAAATTCATTGCCAGGCTTCCAGATAAGGGTAAGAAGATCTCTGATTTTGCTGAAAAGCTGAAGCTTGCCATTTTCCAAGAGGAAGAACTAGCCAGGACAGCTGAGCTGCTGTCTGCTGTCAGGTTGGAGTTTCAGGCAAAACAGGAGGAGATTAATACAAGCAAACAGGAAGTTGTCCTAAATGAGGATGCAGTGAACAGTGCGGATTCCTCAGTCTTTAATGAAAACTCTGATATTAAAGACATTTCTGACATTTCTGCTGAAAGGCAGGAGGCAGGATGTATTGAGGAAGATGCCACAAATACAGCTTTGGAAAATCAAAGGACTCAGAGGAAAAATGATAAAGTAAAGACTGTTACAAAGGATCAGAATCGTTTTTGTGAAGTTGTCTCCAAGTCAGCCACGAGCAATCATCTGAACAATGACCAGCAAGTCTCTCAGAGCAATACTGAGGATGGTACAGAAAGTGCAGCTGCTTTGGACAATAGTAAAGATGCCTTGGTTGATGCCTTTCAAAGAGTTACAATTGCAGATGGGGAAAATAGTGAAAAAATACTGGAAAAAGATCAGCATGTGGCAAAACATAAGGGCAATGTATTTGGAAGCCAGCATCCCAAGACACCACATTATATTGAAGTTCTGGAGTCTAGAGCCAAGAATCCAGTCATAAAAAAACCCAAATTTAAAACAAATGCGTAAGTATTATGGAACAGAAAAAGCTTTTGTGAGATACCTGATGTGCATAAAATTGGAAATGGTACAGAACAAGCACGATGGCTTTATTTTCTAGTGATGATTAAAGAGATTTAAAGTCTCATGACCCACGAGGTTCATATGTTGGCTCTTTAGCTTTAAATGCCGCAGAATCTCAGTGAGATTCTACCCATTTGAAACAATTGTCATGAATCTTCATAGAATTTCATAGCTTAAGGTGCAAAACTACTAAACAATTGGCAAAACTTTTGGATCAGGTCTAGAACATGTAGAACTTTATTAGCTGAAAGCCTTTTGCTTTCTCTACACTTTTAGGGAAATTACAGTTCACATTGTCTGTTCTGGTAGCAGTAACAGTTTGTATCTCGTGTGACTCCTAAAGCATTGCTACTTCAGTTTGCTAATAGATCACCAAACCAGTTTGGTTCACTGGCAGGAGTAACTTGTGATATTGTCTCTCAGCAGAGAAATAGTTCTAATTTTTCTGAGTTCTGCTTACTTTTTATTTTTCTATGTTTTCATAGTACTTCAGATTTATTTTCAACTCTTACATGTTAAAAATAAGTTTTGAAACTGGAGTTGTTCAACCTTGTGATGCAAATTTGGGTGACAGCTTAGGTGTTTTATGTCTTCCAGACTGTCAGGAGAGCAGAGTGGATCATCTCATGGTTCCTCATCCAGTCGATCACCCGGAGGATTTGGCTCTCCAGTTCCTCCAGAAGAAAGACGACTCAGAGATAAGAAACATTTGGATGACATCACAGCAGCTCGACTGCCACCACTTCACCACTCCCCTGCTAAGCTGTTATCCATAGAGGAATCCATAGCAATTCAGATACAGCAAAAAGAAGCTTATGAGGTATGAATTTACAATTTGGTCTGAAAATTATATGATCAGGATTACTCCTAAAACAGAAAAGATAAAGGGATCTTTTCATGATGGTGACTTGCAATGGGCAGACTTTGAGGAAAGGCACTTTGTCTTGTATTTGAGTCTTTTAATGATATAATTAAAAAATATATTAATGGCCTCTGAAAGTGTTAGTCCTACATTAAACAAAATCTATGTGTGTTAATATGCTGACCTTACTGCACTCACTTCACCTCTGACTAGAAGTTTAAATGTACACCTTCCCTATTAGTGATTACAGAGTTTTTGTCCCTTGCATAAATGAAGGCCTAACAGTATTTGTTCTTCTTAAAATATGCAGATATCTACATTTGCCTGTATTTATGCTGTGTCTGAAGAATCCAGGTTCTGAGGTTCTTCAAATTCTGTTATAATGGATTTTGACTTTCTAGGTAGTGTCAGACTAATGTTTAAATTAGACACTATTGTAGAAGTGTGCTGTTAAAACTGACATTAGTGTATCACAGGTGGGGGCTGCCACATGGAGAATTTCAACTCTTATTAAAAAGAATCAAATATTAATAGCATAGTTATGTATAAATGTGAAAAGAAACCTGAAATTTCTTTGCTCATTACTAATTACTCGTTTTTTAATTAAACCCACTTTGGAATTACTAATATTATGATGTCAAGTTTATATTTTAGTATATTAGTTTATTAATGAGAATGACAAATGAACACTTTTTCTAACTTGTGTCCTTTTTTTCTTACATAGGAAATGCAAGCCAAGCTTGCAGCACAGAAGCTTGCAGAGAGACTGAATATAAAAATGCTCAGGTTTGAACCAGAGGGGGAGGCCTCAATGCAGTACAGAGAAGTGAGAGATGAAGATTATTTTTCAGCAGAAGACTGAATACATGAAAGGGTGTCTGTGGATGGGCCATGTAACTGATCTTTATGCAGTACTTCTTAAAACCCAAACCTGAATATTGAGAATGCTTGACCTAGTCAGTTTTTTCTTAAAATTTTCACATGACAGCTCCAGGAAGAGTTCAGTGTAGATAGACATCATAAATATACATGTCACATATATTTATCAGTGTTATTTGGGGACTGTTTTTTGAGCACTTGGGGCAGTTAATCCTTGTGGAATGCCCCCCAGTTCTCAGCTTCAGCAAAGTGAGCTCTCTAATACACTTTTGCAGGCTGTGATGGGTCAGTTACAAGAGAAGGTTTCTTCTGTGCAGAAATGTGATTGCAAAGGGCTTTGGCACAAAGCATATCCATAAAGTAAGCTGAGGTGCCTGTGAACTGCTCACATGTATGAAAGTTCTTGTCTTGTATAAATGTGAGATACTTCTTTTACCTACTTAATATTACCTTACTTTTACTGTATGGTGAAAATACCTGCCCAGAGAGTTGCAATAAATACCTGATCTTTAGGCTGTGAGGTAACTAAACTTGCTTCTGTGCCTGCACCTTAAAATAACACTTGGTGCCCTTATGTTGTAAATAGGTAAGAATTTAAAGTTATTTTGTAACTCAAATTCCGTTTGGGCTTTAAGGGATTCTGCTGTTTGATTTTTGGTTATTATGGCAAAGCACGTCAAGAGATCAAGTTAATCTGAAAACTTTACTATTTTTATTAAAGATTTTTATCTTTTTCCTTATTTTTGTACACTGCTTTCATACTTTGGAGTACTATTTTTTCATGATCCAATACTGTAAATTAAGAGATCCACCCTCTGGTTTTCTTGGGGAAAGTGTTCTGTGTATTTTTAAGTTTTGACTGTTATTTGAAGACAAAAAACAACCTTCCTTACAAGGCCATGAATAATATGAATTTTGAAAGATAAGGAACACACCTGACAAGTATCTCGCAATGTTATTTCACTGTGGACTAGGATTTTCCAAGCCTAGTTTGAGTTCAGTTCTTAAAAAGAAACCTCAGAGATTCCCTGTATAGCCTGGCAACACCTGTTTCCCAAGATGTTGCCACAGCTGTGTTGCAGGGCTGTCCCTGGATGTGTACATGTTCCTGCAGGAATGATGTCTGTGGAAGCCAAGGCTGCTCCAGCTGCAAGTCATTTCAAAAGCTGCACAGGATGAAACTGGGGGAGGAAAGTCTCAGCCACTTCTTGAGTGCATGCAGCACTTTCCTGGCAGGCGGTAACTCTCTCCCAAGTGC
Organism: Cnemophilus loriae; assembly: GCA_013397755.1. Classification (NCBI taxonomy): domain Eukaryota; kingdom Metazoa; phylum Chordata; class Aves; order Passeriformes; family Corvidae; genus Cnemophilus; species Cnemophilus loriae. Next base: position 2,868,437 of record VZTF01009104.1, on the reverse strand, counting down.
TCCACAAACCCTCTGGGCAGTCCCTGTGGCACAGTCCACACCCTGGCACTGCAGCTGGACAAGTGGAACTGCTGCTAAGCTAATTGTGATATTTTTTGACTAGGTCATCTCTTGCTCTTTCCTCTTGCAGCCTTCTTGTTCTCATTGTTCATTGGTTTCTCATCAGCTGCTCTTCCCTTTTTCTTATTAGGCTTACCTGCTGTCACTAAACCCAGTCCATATTCTGCATCCCTGCACCACCCATTCCCTTTCATATGACTTTGCTATGTGTGTCTGTGTTTAACTCCTGCCATGTGTCATGCATCCTCCTGCCACTGCTATCTTACCTTGCTTTCAGGAACTCCATCTAAATCCCAGCTGTGCACCTGGCACCTCCTCCATGCCTCAGTCCCTTGAATATCTCACAGACACCTCAATATCTTTGTGGTTTTGCCATGACTGCTCTCCTGAGGCTTTCCTTCTTTCCTGTTCTGGTTTCAGACTCTGCAGGTGTTTGTCATTTCCAGGCCTTCTCACCTTTCTACCTTCTTTTCATACTTGGGGTTTTTTCCCTCCTCTCTTGTCTGTGCTCCTTCTTCATCCTCCCAGCTTCTCACCATCGCTTGCCTTTGTCAGCACAGTTCTTTGGTTTGTTTTCAGCCATTCGCATTCATCCCTCAGCATCTGTGTTGATGACCTAGTTGATCTCGGTTGTATCTATTTCTGTTCAGCGCATGGCTCTGACTCACAGGCCAGAGAAGTGGTCTCCTCTTGTGGATGCAGCTCATCTCTCAGATCAATGCTTTCCATGCTGCCACCTGCATCTTGTCATCAGCCCTCGCATTATTGCACTGTGTACTGCTCAAGGACAAGCAGCCTCAGAATTGTATTGGCTTTCCCTTTACTGTTTCATGAAACATAAATTACCATTTCCAGGCTGTTTGCATCTCCTCCCCTGGTTAGAATCATCGCCCTTATCCTGTACTGACTGTGCTGTCACACCTCTGTAAGATGCTGGGTGTGTTTTCTCTGTGCTGGCTTTTCTGTGCTGAAGGAATTCACACAAAGTTACACAGTTAGGGACTTGTTTTCTAGAGTAGTGAAATTTACCTCTACCGAGGCTTCTGCTGACCACACGCGTTTGCTAAATAAACCAACTCTTTCCTTGTGCTATTAACACATACTTTTGCTCTCTAAACTTTGTAAAGCAGAGGCCAGTTTCTTTATCTTTATCTTTATCTTGATAGCATTCAAGGCCTTGGGCTTTTGCCAAAATGATCCCCGAATGGGCAAACTTCACCCTTAAGGGGAGGTAGGGTGGGGTGGAAATCACTGTGGTAACAGGTGAAGTGCATTATGTATTTGTTAAACAATTAGCAGCTGCTCAGTGCAGTTCTTGTGGGGGAGAGTCCTGTGTGAACACAAAACCAAGCTAAAGGTATGAATTTTAAGTTATTATTTAAAAGTTTGCAAAACCTAGAAGGTTTCCTGGTGGCTGTTGCTTCTAAGCACTGGTATGCACTTTGAATTAAGATTCTGTGAATGATAAGAAAGCGAAGTCAGGTTTAGAAAGAATCCTGTGTTAAGGAGGATGTGTAATCTGGAAGTTTGTGAAAGGTTAGAGTACAAGAGGATCATGAAAGGATTTGTTGGATAATAAAAGGATGAATCATTAAATGGTCATACTGAAAAGTTTCTGATTGAGTATGGTACTGTTGTTTTGTATTTCACTGTCCCTCAGTTCCAGATAATTTCAAAATGTATACTGAGAGTTGAGGAGCTTGTTCTCTGTTTTGAGAATGGACTGTTATGTTGGAATGGGCTGTCAACACAGTAAAAATAAAGAACGGGTAATCTATTTTTGAAGTTGTTCATGTGAATAATGTTTTGTTTTGACCATGTAAAATTTAGGGGAGAATTGGAACTCTTTTGCTTGAGTGCTTCACAAGGAAAACATGAGATTGAGCTAGGAAGCAATTGATCTATAGGGAAAGAAAACTAGGACTGCAAAGGGATGAGAAAAGACCTCTGAGACCTAAAGCGGGCCAATCTTGCAGGTCTGAGAGATGGCACAGAGACAGAGCTGAAATGTGTCCTGTGAGTCAGAGAGCTGTAGCATGTGAGGTTGGGATCTGTGCAGCACCAGCTGTAGTCCCGAAATTTCTGCATTGCTGGGAGTACCTGATTCCCAAACTGCTCAGAAGAAAAGCCCTGTAACACTTTCTGTGCAACAGCTTTAACCTTACCTGAGAGAGAGAACATGCAATCTGGTTTGGCAGCCATGGTGATAACATCATCTAGAGGATTTAGCCACCTAAAAATTTATGCTAAGTATTTAGGAAATAATATTTGAAGAAAAACCTAAATGCTGCTGTACTTTAGTTATTTTTGGCAGACTTTAAGAATAGCTAAGGGTAGAAAAGACATAGAAACTTTTCCTGGTTTTTAGAGTTCTGTCGGTAGTGTTCTGTCTGCTGGCTTGTGGACTACTTCTAAGGGCCACGTGCTCAAAACAAGTCAGTGACAGCAAGCTGTGAGCTCCTGTGTGGAGGAAATAGGGCTGGCAGATTGAGAGCACTTGGAAACTGGCTCTGTGCTGTGGAATTTCTGAACCGCCACAGGGACACAGTATCAGGAGTCAGGGAAAACAACACCCAGACACGACTGATTGATGAATCAAAAGCTGAGTGGGAAGCCACAGCAAAAGCTGGTCATGGTCCATGCACAGCCCCAGGCAGGAGTTTCGGGGTTTCTGTGTGGAACTCGCAGACACACCACAAGCTGGCAGCCTTTAGCAGCCTCCCGGAGGTCGGACCTGAGCAGCCCCAACTGTAGGTGTGGATGTGGCTGCTGGTTTGTTCCTTTGTGCAGCTCCATCGCAGAGCCAGCTCCCCGGATCCAAGAGCCTGGAACCTCAGACATGTGCCATGCTGGGTTTTGCCAGTGAAAATTATCTGTAGCAGGACCCAGTTCAGAACATTTCTGGCACGATTTGGGTGGTGTCTGGCTCATCCTCTGCCTTTAGCAAGTTAGTGCCTGCAAGAATTGTACTTAGGCCAGGGGAATTGCAACTGCCCTTTTATCACAAATGAAAATGACTGGCAGAAAGAGGACAAGCTGAGGGAGTGTACTGTGTTGGTAAAAGCTGTGTCCTACCCTGTGGACTCTACTGTAGGAAAAGGTAGCTTTTCTCAGCTTTCCCAGCCCTGCTTCTTTTTCAGAGCAGTATAAGAAAGAAGCATAATTTTTCCAAAATATTTTGTAAGGACAAAATTTTCAGGATGTAGGTGTAGTGTGTTGTTCCAGGCCTTGTTCCAGGGAGGTGCTAATCGACCTGTATTTTCCCTTATTTTGTGGTTTACAGGTTTTTTAGCAAATTCACTGCTTTGAGGATGGTATGTGTGGCAATCACCATTGAGATTTCCTGGTCTCCTAATGTTTGGGCTTAGGTTGTGAACTCCCACGTTCTGGGAGGGAAAGGGAAGTAGAAAAGACAGCTGTGTGAAAACATTTATTTTGTTGTGGTATTTTTTCTTTTTCAGTCAGCTAATGATTGTGTTTTGTTCTCATTCTCTGCAGTGCTGTGTCACTGCTGCCAGTGTGGTGGGCAAATGTTAGCTGACTGCAGCCCAAACATTTTACAATCACTCTGACTTTTCATGGGATGTGGATGCGCAACTGCATTTGACTCCTTTGTAAATCCGTACTGTAATTATTATGATGCATGCAAAGCTTTAGAGGCATTTAGTCATCTCTTGTTTAAAGCAACTGTTCTGATCATTTGGTTATTAAGCTTTTACTAAATTGCCCCTCGATTTGGTGAAGCATGAAAGCTTCACTGTAATACTGAATTGAAGTCAAAGCTTGATTCCTCTAGGAACATTTATGTGCAACTGCGCTGTTGAACTGGGGTATTGGCTCTGTGTTTTGTTTAATCTCTGTGTGCAAGGCAATTTGTGAATAAGAGTTGTGAACCAGTTACTGGATGTGAGGAGACACAAATGAGCACAGTGAAATGTGTGTGGGAATCAAATTGATTTTCAACTTGCTAGAATCATTGAACTAAGCATTTCACTTCTAATCCCCTAAATATGAGTGAATGTGTCCTCCAGCAGTAAGTTTAAGAGCAATTTCTTGACAGGAAAATTTGTAAGAATTTGTATTGACGCCCTTATTGCTTTTCTTTCAGGTTTGATATTGGGGGACCATAATTGTCATGCATGAACTGTCAGATCTCCACTGAAATCATGAGGGATATAAGTGGAGCCATAATGCTTAATGAACATATTCCTATTTCCTCCCTCTCTCCACACAGCTGGTATTAATGTACTTGCTTATTAGATCAAGACAGTGATATAATGTGGCAAGTGGTTGCAGTCCAAGGTTTGCTGAGTCTCTGAAGCTGAGTACTTGATAGAAGATATTCTTTATACACTTCTGAATAGAAATTTCTGTTGTAAAATTGCTGTACATTTTTTCTTCTTTTTTTTTTTTCCCCTGAAAAATATTTTCTCAATTGTTGCTTGATGACAGTAACATACACATCAAATTTACTCAGAGAGTAGTCAGACAGTGGTGGGAGTACTGCAGCTCTGGCTGTGACAGCACAAGATCTCCTGCATCCATCTCTGAATGGAAGCTGTCATCTGCACTGCCAGACCTGTGCTGCTCTGGGCACAAATACTGTGACAAAACTTGCACTGCAGAATCACAACTGAATCTGGAGGTGCAGTGACAGCATTTGTAGGAGATCTTGGTGAGAGAGAATGACTCTCTGTAAGGTTGAATGCTCAGCTATTAGGATCTTGCCTGGGAGGTGGACACACCTTCCCAAACTGACAGTGTAGGGAGAGTAAATTACACAGTCAATGAGATTTACATTTCCAAGTCATTTAGGCAGTTTTCCATTGAAGCTGCGACGTGTCTGTCTCTTATAGATCAAGGAGAACTAAAATTCCTCACCAAGAGAGGAATCTGGTGTTAGCACCTGGGTATTAACTTGAAAACATGAAATGGCATTGGCACTCTTTTCTTCAGCCATCTTATAGCTCTAGTTCCACTTATATTGAATTAACGCTGATTTTCTTCTGTTTTCTTACAACTCTTTAAAAATAAATCTTCCAGAATTTGCCTACAACAAAATGAACCCTCTGATTTTGGGTAACAGATAATATATATATAAACATGAGCTGGGTTATCTGGGTATTATTTGTATTTGAATGTAAGAAACCTTCAGAGACTGTGTGATAAGCTCTTTCTGTTTAAGTCACTGTTACGAGTGGTCTGTGTTGTCTCCTGGTTACTATAAAAGTCTTGATGTAATTCTGGTTTCCAGAGTTACAGATCCATCAATTCCATTTGTAATTACGTGTGAAATTATTTTGTCATTGACTTTCTCCCTGCTTTTTCCTTATGGGGAAAAAAAAACAAACCCAAGCCACACAGATTCACAAAACCTTTCTTATATATAATAATATTTTCTTTATGACCCAGGTTATTTCATATTGATTAGAAGTTCCTATTCCTTGATTTCACATGTCTTTCTCAGAACTGCTTTAAGTTGGCATTGTACTGATTATAGTACTGCTTAAATGATAGCTGATGATAAATATTATCCTTGCACAGACATTGGGCATCATCATGTGTCATGTCTGCAGACCAGTTTTTTTGTCTGCACGGCAGATTTTTGTGGCTGTGAGCCAGGAATTTTAATGAAAGAAAACATCAAAGATGCAGAAGAAATGAGAATATTAGTCAAGGAAGATACACAGTGATGCTCTCTGATAACCCCTGGTAATTGACATTAGAACTATGTGGGAGCAACTTAAATAAACATCTGGACACTGAGTTTAGACATTTCCAGTGACAAAACCCAGACAGATCTTCTGGACTTGCAATAATAAATATTTCAGCGCAGTCCACATGAATCAACTTAGAATTCTGTTTTCAATTATTCTAGTTTTATAAATATATCATAGTTAATTATTCAGGGATACAGTTTCTTTTGAAGATTAAGGAATTTGATGTTTGCTTCATTCACATAAAGTTCCATTTTTTATTTGTATCAAACTTACTTCTGTTTGTACAAAAACAATAATGCAAGCTTGCCAGAAGCCATTAAAGTAGAATGCAACTGAACTTTTCCTGGGGTGGAGGGGCCTTTTCTGAAATTCCTGGCAGTGCACTGTACTTCTTTCCAGCTATGGTAACCACTTAAATTGTGCTGAAAAGAAAATTATAAATAATATTTTTTAAAAGCTATTCTCAATATTTACAAGATTCTTTCTTTATCTTTTTTTTTACTTTTGGTAATGTGATAGTGCTAAGAATTTGGTATCCCTTACAAACAGTGAAGAGATGTTTATATCTACCAAAGTATTTTAAAAAGGTAGCAAGGAAGCTACAAGACTGAATGGAACACTGGTTGCAGTCCAGATCTGATCCTAGTATTACAACTGTGATGAGTCACTGGCTAGCAAAAGCATGCTCAGTTTTTGGTTTTTCTCTATATTCTTTAGAGAAGCCTCTACTGTAGGATATAATTGCAAAACCACTTATTTCAGGAGGAGTGAATCATGTCTCTGAAGTTGAAGAGTTATTTCCACATTATATTCAAATGACTCCATTCATGCACTTAAAAAAAATTAAAATATTAGAATTTTGAGATGATCTGTACCTTTGTTGCTGGGGGCCCTGGACAAAATGAGGAATTCTTCTGAAGTGTATTCAGGATTTAGTAATCTTCAATTTCCACTTTCAGTTTAATTTGTGCTTCCCCACAGCCCAGCCTGTCAACATCAGCATGTTTCTGCAGTTCCCTACCCTGGCTGCCACTGACAGGAGCACAAGTGTAAGCTGGCTGCCAATGTTATTGAGTCACTGGCCAAGTTGTGCTATACCACTGGATTAAGAAAGTTTTAGGGGACTGCAGTGTTAGTCTGACCTCCAGGTCATCATCCCTTTCAGAGGTGGGAGAGGCAGACATGTGTTGAGTACAACTTAGAAAGTCTCTCCTGTGCTAGCTGACAAAGTTGTTCCTGCGTCAGACTGGGTTCTTGTGGCAGTTCTGGTTAGAAGGGGCCTCAGGAGAGCTCCTGGCCAGCCTCCTGCACAAAGCAGTCAGTTCTGAGGCCAGGTGACATTGCTCAGGGCCTTAATCCAGACCGGTCTTGGAAACCTCCAAGGATGGAGACCATACAATCTCTCAGGATAACCTGTTCCCAAGTATGACTGTCCTCCTGTGAGGCCAGGGACAAAGCCTCTCTTGTTTCAGCTTATGCCTGGCTCTGTCTTTTGATGATGACCTTATAGGTACTGGAGGATGCTGTTCAATCCCCTTGAGGTCTCCCCTTCTCCAAGCTGAACAGGTACACTGCTGGCTCGAGCAGCTTGCTCTTTACCAGGACCCTCAGAGCCTTTTCAGCAGGGCTGCTCCACAGCTTGTCATTTCTGGGCAAATCATAGGCAAGCATGTTAGGAAGTTGTAGGCTGACAAGTGTATTGTATTCAGTTCTGTCACAGCTCTCTCAGGTTAATAAAATGTTTTCTGCTTTTGTATTTTGAAAACAAAAAAAGTAACCTAGACTCACATCAGGATAGCCATGCTGTCCAAAACTTCACTGTTAATTAAAGCAAGGCAATTTGTGCTTTGTAACCCTTCCTACATACTATAAAAGTGATGGATAAGGAAGCACAGTGAAAGCTATAAATCAGCCTTGAGTTTGATAATCTAATAAAAGCATCTCTTTGGTGGTTTCACCTCTTGCTCATTGATCTATAGCTTAGTAATTAATTTTCCTTAGTTTTATCCTTGTATTTATTAGAATACCTAATTCTTTATTGCTAAAACTATGCTCTGGAAATTTGTAGTGTTATAGTTCAGACAGTGCAATCTATTCATTGTTATAGGAACACAGAGGAGGAAGACAAATTATTTAGAGGTTTATTACTCAGAGAGGTGCACTAGAGGAAAGACAGAGAATAAAGCAGAATGGATTAATCTAAGGGGAAAAATGTAGGTTGTGAATATTAAGCAGCTCTTGTAACAGAGGAATTATCTGTTGAATGATCCCCCTGGGAAAGTGTTCAGCTCTCATCTGCAGGTGCTCACAGAGCATTGACTGCAGAGAACAGCTCTGCACTGAAGAGCTTAAATGGACAATCGGGGTGTGGGGATGTTCTTTGTGTGTGCTGTCCATGCCATGACTGCAGCATTCCCCTCTCTTACAGGGCAGCCACTCTTTCCAGCTGTATTCGTGGTTAAACCTGAGGGTGTGGTTTGGGTACCTTAACTCCCGTGGAATTTAAGGGAAATTGCTTGATCTTGAATCTGAAATACGTTGACAGTTCTGATTTCCTCCTCCAGTTTTGTTTTCTGATCTTGCTGAAAGAATGGGGCAGTATGGGTAAATGCTTTGCTTATCAGCTCTGCCCTGTTCCAACACTGATTACTTTTTCCCAAGAAGGAAAAATGCTGATAAAAAACAGTAATAAAAGTAGCTTCAAATCATTTGTAGCAGATGAAAATTCTCTTTATGCATTCTTTTTGTGCTTTGTCTAAAGGCAAAAGAGCTCTGTCTTGACCCTTCGTTTGACTCAAACTACCATACAGTAGAGAGGAAATGAAGTTTATAGGTTTGTACTTAATGGCTGTTGAGACACTTGACATATGTACATTTAAAATGTTAACTAATTTCTCTATTTGGGTATTTTTATTTCCTAAATGATTATGAAGTTTTGTAGAGATCCAAAGGTAACAAACTTCTAGGTAGTACATACACTACAAGCTGACTTTTGTGCTTGTGTGCCACATACTTATATTATATGCAGAGAAATTTTAAAAATGAAAAGAAAGCTAGATGTAGAAAAAATGTTAAGTAAATATTTCATTAGATGATAAAACTCTCACTTACTTGCTTTATAAATAGCACTTTAAAACAAACAAACAATCAAAAAAACCCAACCAAACCCCACAGCTGAAACCAAACCCAACCCAGAAAAGAGCATATATTGTTATTAGGTTATCAGAATCCTCCTGCAGAAAAGAGGACAGGTCAGGTATATGAGCCAGATGTTGAGAAGAGCTCTGTTCTCTATCTTGCAAGCAGTTCTCAGGGTTATCAATCGTTTGTCTTTTAGCATAAAGGTAATTGGCAAAGTACCATGTCATATTTCATCCATTATGCCTGTCTTATGAAGTATCACACATTTCTTCCTAGAATAGGTGCTCCCTCTCCTCTCCACAGAGATCAGACTGTGCTTTTACTAGTGGAATGGGTCTGTGGGAGAACGTCACCCGAACTGCACTCTTCCTATCTTTTAAAAACAGGGAGATGAGAGATAAAGTTTCATAGGTCTGGAGAGAGCAGCAGTTTGTATTTCACTCTGTGTCACATCTGTCTAACTTGTGTATGTGGTCCATAACTCCCTGCCACAGCTTTGGAGGGAAGTGCTCCAGAGGACTTGGTGTGCTCTTTTTTTTGTGCATTAGTGTCTAAGAAAGGATCGCTCCAAAATATTTGGAAGCTCTAAGAATCAGTGATGCAGAGATTAGGATGAAAACCCAGTACACCTTTTCCAGATATGTAAGGAAGGACAGCCTGACACTCATTCTTAAACCTAGCCTATACTTACGTTCCCTGCCAAATTGATGTCTAAGTAAATAGCTTTACTGGTGGAGTAGAGGAGACATGAGAGTCAGATTACACTTTATCACAGAACTTGGTATGAAATCCGTACTTTGTTGCCTGGACGGTGCAGTGAGATGGATATCTGTGGTAGTAATGTAAGAGGATGTTTGTAGGAGTGCTATGTGTCACAGGGCTGCCCTGGATCAAATAGCATTTAAATACATTGCACACGGGCTTTTATCAAGGACCACGGGGCCACGTCTAGCCCATGGAGAACCAGGAGACCTACTTACAGCCTGTCACTGCAGCAGGAAATGTTTTCCCAGGTTATGGTTTTACTATTATTAATACTGGTGCTGTATAATACTGCATCACCCAACAGTACTAGTTAAACCAAGATGCTATGTCGATACACAACTTATTCCCGTTCTCTATTTAGCTGGAGCAGCCTCAGAGTGATGGTTATGCTGCCTTTATGATTCTTTGTCAGCTGTGTAAGGACAGTACTTGATCTGGTGCACAGCCTACCAGGAGAAGGGTGTTTTTCAGAACAGCTGGAACAACTGAGACTCATGTGATCAGTCTGAATCAGTGTTGCCATTTGTTTCACCTGCCCAGTAGTGCTTTGTTTGTGGTTGGACTAGATGCTTAAACCCAGGTGATGTCTGATTGAGCCATGTCCTCAGGAAAGTCCCAGTTTGTGTTTCTGTCTGAAGAGTCCATATCCCCTTTGTGATCACCCTGTTCCCCACTGCAGAGCTGTGCCATACAACGCATTTTGTGGCTTTTGTCTTTGTGCCAATGTTTCAAGGCTGCCATAGTACTTTTAAACCCTAAGGTAGAGAGAAACCAATTCCCGACTCCACCCTCCCCCCTCACCCCCCTCAAAAAAAAAGGCCTTGTTTGGGACTTGTTTTAGGGTTTGAAAATTGTAACTAGTGTTTTGTATAATTAGCGCACTCCTGGTGTTATGCCATGAGACACCACAGTGGCACCGGGCAGCACCCCAGAACGCTGCCTGGCTTGACAGGGCGATGGAAGCAATGGAATCTCGGTAGTGCCAAGCCCTGCCTGGGTTAAGGAAGCCATGCTAATGAACAGTGTTGTGCTAGGTAGTGTAACCTCATGTCAGTAGAGTAACCAACCGTGATAAAGTTTGAATACTAAGAGAATTTGAAAACCTCTTTTGATATTTTTATTGACAATATGGTATTTGCAACCTTGCCTGATCCTATTTCTGTTCCCATTGATTAAGGAATATAGCTGGCCTCTTGAAAGCTTCTAACTAACAGCTTAACTCCAACTCTAACACAATTTACTGTGGATATATGATGTTCTGTCAAGCTGATATAATCACGTAATTAAATACCTAGTTCTTTCATGATACTTTAATTAAATATCAGACCTCCTTACGGAGCTTCAGAAGAGGGGAAGCACACAGAGTGGGAGTTATGCTCTGCAAGTCACCCCCCGGCCCGGACTGGGGCTGTGGAGAGCAGCCCGGCTCAGGGCTTGTGTTTGTGAGGGGCGGCACAGGCCGGGGTGACAGGAACCGGAGCGGCTCCGGGGCCGCTGCAGCCGGGAGGAGATGGCGTGGCCTCCCCTGAGCTGCGAGGAGAGGCTCGCTGAGAGCTGAGGAAAAACTTTAAATGGGCCATAGCCTGGAGGTATTGTACGCTCCCTGGCTGACAGCCTGGGCCTGGAGCGCAGCCAGGGAGGGCGGAATGGGGCCCTGGGGGTCTGCAGATATGAACAAAATAAATAACCCCGCGCAGCGCCCCTTGCGCGCCCGAGCGGCCGCGCGGAGCCGGCAGCGCCCTCCTCTGCGCGGCCTCCGAGGGCACCGGGCAGCCGCGTCTGCTTTCTATTATTAAAAGAG